>CM039681.1:11552703-11905203 GCA_022537955.1 Schmidtea mediterranea
TCTCATATGAGAGCGGGGCAGATATTTTGACTGATGCAGGCACACATCTTCATTTAGAATCTGACGTGGGTCTTGCTCGACCGTTTCGAGTACGGTATCTTATTGTTTCTGTTGAACATGTCTCAGATCTATGTTCAGTTGGAAGTTGTTCAACAATTATCGAGCTTACAGAATAATGACGGAAGATGAGTTTGTTCTCTCAAGAAATTTCAACAGCTCATTAATGTAAGTGAATTTTCTGAAGTGCAGATCTTTGCATGTTCATATGGGGTAACTGAAAAACTTGTTTTTATTCGTTATAAAACAATTTTTTTATTCTTCTAACACAAAATTAAAGGCAAACGCTTTGCTTTTATAATATCTGTGTCATCGTCTCCTAATTTAAATGTATTTATTTTTTCTTTAAGTTTATCTAAATGTAAAGCAGATTCTTTCAAGGTATTTTTAGACTCATCCAAAGAAATCAAAGAATGTTATGATGGACTCTATAGTTGAGACGAGAATTATATTCGTAAGTTTAATCTATTCTCTCCCCAGTTTTAATTGCTTAAATTTAATTAGTTTCTCCTGGCAACTTACAAAATAATAAGAAGATGGGGGAATCTTATTTATCAAGTCTGTACTCGTGCTTTCCAAACAGTCAAGCGTGATAGATTCACAAGTTTTAAAATCAGCAACACCATGCAGCAGCAAAACATTGAATATAATTAATAATATAATTTATAAGGTATATTACTTATTAATTGATGCCCCAGGTCAAGACTTTGCTAATTTAAAGTAAAAGATTAAATTAACTATCTAGAAGAAAATTGGCGCAGTTAGAAAATCATTCAACTCGCTGTCATATTTAATAATCTCTAACAAATTAAAAAGACCAAGATTAAACATGACATCAGAAGCCCCACTTGTAGTTTTTAAACTATTTTCAAGTTGCTCATATTTAACAAATTTTCCAACTTCATAATTAATATTAACTGGAAAGTTTTCCTTTAATTTTAAATTACTAATTAAATTAGTCAATTTAGAAGCATCTTTAGATACATTCTCGACAAAATACATTTCTTTTAATTTTGGAAAATCCCTAAATAATAAATTTAACTGTATCTAGACAGTTCCACTTGAGTTTCATTGCAAGACCTTAAATCGTGCCATCGTTAGATTTAAGAATATCTTTCATTACAAAATCCCCATCGATATATTTAAGTTGTGAAAGTAAAAGAAAGTCAGGCAACTTTCTTTCCTGTTTAAGACTATGCAAAATTTTATTTATTACGACCCCCTTATGAACATGATTTTTAATAGTAACAGTTTCAGCTAATTTACTCGAAACTGCAAATAAAAACCTCTTAATAACCAAAGGAGCAGAAATCAATTTTTCACTATCCAGATCCAAATTCACAATGTTATCAATAAAAGTGAATTTATTAAATTTGACTCTATTCCCAATTTCAAATTCACCTCTTGATCAGACTTTAAGCCAGTCTCAACTTTCATCCCTTTCCCATTTTTATCTCGAGTGTCCAATTTCAAAACAACAAAAAAATGTCCATTCAAATAATATAAATGGTCATATTCAGAAGACAATAAAAAACTCGATTCAGTAATCAGAGATAATTCCGAATTAATTGAATCTTCTTTAAATTTCGAATTTTTTAATTTAATTAATTTTAAAAAGCGTGGAAATTTCTTAAAAAGTTCGACACGCTCTTTCCTTAATAAATACCTAGTTAATTTATCAAAAGAATTTTGCGAGTTAATTAGCGCGTGAGATTACCCATATTTTACCGTTCAGTTATTTATTAGAAGGATTAAAATCAGAATCTATATGGCGGATTAGTTAAATATTCTTCAGAAAACAAATACTGCCCCCTTAACAAATTATTATCAGAAATATTCTGTTTAATAGTGTTATCATTATTAAAAGAATTACATTTATGATTTAAGTTATTAAAATCGGCATTAAAATCCAAAGAGATATTAGGAAAATTAACAATCAAATACAACTTACCGCAAATATCAGAATATTTCTTCTCCAAATGATTTTGAAAATCATTCATATTTCGATTGCATTAGTTCACTGTCGAAGAAGATGATCAGTCATTTTAAAAACTGAGCTTTCCAATGATCAGCAAAGATGCAGAATCTGAATTGAATTTGACGGCATTAAAAATTCCAGTCTTGAATAAAACGAAATATTCCATAGGGACTGCACGATTCAATCTGATTTTGCATTATCTTTCTGAAAATGATACATGATAAGGATTGAGTAATCCATTTGATTGGAAAGGGCGGAATTAACTTCTGTGTGAAAAACAGCTGGGCGATAGCAATCTTGTTTGTCGACATTGTTGTGTAACAGGCTTGCAATGAAGGGGTTAGTATAAAAAACTATTAAAATTATTTGTCAAACTATAAATTTGTAGAAATTTAGGATATTGAAAAGTTTATCCAACAAACTAAACAATAATTCAAATCGTATTTCACTTGAAATACTTTAAAAAATATTCCCCTCAGAGAGATATTGACTCTCACCCCTGGTTTACAAGACCAGTGCTCTACCCCTGAAGCTATAGGGCTTCAAATTTAACTTAATTGTGAAATATTCAATTCGTTTTATTTTTCTTAACGTCAAATTCCGTTTGCTTCCTGACAAGAGTATGGGGTTTTTAGAAAGTTTTCGACAAGACATTCTCATAAAATCTGCAAAATCTCGTCAAAAATGTTATCGATTTGCTAAATCTGACTTGTAAAAAAATATTGCCCCCAAGGAAGATTGAAACTCCGACCCCTGGTTTACAAGACAGTGCTCTACCCCTGAGCTATAGGGGCCATGAAAATTTTTCATTTTACAATTTTCTAATAAACTTAATAATTTCACTTAAAAAATCTCTAATTTTAAAAAATTAAATACATTTTTCACATTCAAAAGATTATTTTTTTCTTTATTTCAATGTTTCGCTTGAGATTATCGTACATATCTTTTCCTTTAAAATGACACAATTTTATGATTTCAATTAGCATTTCATATGCTCGTCAAATTGAATTATATAACATTATGGTCCTGAATAAAGGTATTTTGATTTTTAAAATTACTTGACGTGTTTTATCACGATATTGATTAGAAATCAAAATTTTAAATTTTGATTAAATGAAACTTTAAAAAGTTTTAATAAAATATCTGCCCCCAGAGAGAATTGAACTCTCGACCCCTGGTTACGAGGACAGTTGCTCTACCTCTGAGCATATAGGCCTTAGCTATAAAACTATTAAAATTTATTTTATAAACTATAAATGTTTAGAAATTTAGGATTTTTTTATGGAAAGTTTTTCCAAAACAAACTAAACATAATTAAATCGGATTCCACTTGAAATGACTTGTAAAAAAGTATTGCCCCAGAGAAGATTTGAAACTCTCGACCCTGGTTTTACAAGGACCAGTGCTTTACCCCTGAGCTATAGGGGCTCAAAATTTAATTTAATTGTGAAAACATATCAAATTCGTTATATTTTCTAAGTCAAAATTTCCTGTTTGTTCCATGACAAGAGTATGGTTTTAGAAAGTTTTCGACAAGTACGTTCTCATAAAATTGCAAAATCTCGTCAAAACTGTTATCGATTTGCTAAAATGCTTGTAAAAAAAATATTGCCCCCGAGAGATTTGGAACCTCGACCCCTGTTTACAAGACCAGTGCTCTACCCTTGAGCTATAGGGGCTCAAAATTTAAATTAATTTGTTGAAACATATCAATTCGTTTATTTTCTAATCAATTCCTGCAACATGTTGCTTCCATGACAAGAGTATGGGTTTTTAGAAGTTTTCGACAAGACATTCTCATTAAATTGGCAAAATCTCGTTTCAAAACTGTTATCGATTTGCTAAATGACTTGTAAAATATTGCCCCCAGAGGATTTGAAACTCTCGACCCCTGGTTTACATATCAAATTTTTCATATATTATAACAAGCTTTTTGTTTTATTTCATAATGAGAATGTTCAACATGGAACTGCCATTCTCGAAACTTCTGTACTGGAGAGATTCTTGTTCACATTGAATTAACGTTTTTCGGGTTGAAGATTGATCTCAGAAGTACATGGTTCTTTGAATTTTCTCAGGCTATAGAATTATCATCGGAGATAGTCTCCGGCTAGCAAGATTTATCCTGTTCAAGAAGTTGTTTGGAATTCAGAATATTGCTCCATTCAGGTTTCTTTGAACGTTCCAATTAATGCTAGTAATCGCTCTGTGTTTCTGGAACTAAAATACAATTTCTCCTGGTTTTTCGCTCAGGAGTTTAAATATTTATAACAGTAAGAAGGAAAAAACCGTCAATATCCCAAACATCACTCTGAAAGTTTACAACGCCGATAATAATTAAATGATAAATTTAAACATTTAATTAAATTATTTGAAAATTGTTAAATTTTATATAATTATTAAACTCCAGGAAAAACCCCATAAGCATGATAATGCCAAGATTTTGCCGAGTGCATTACATTACTCATCGCACAGTTTTTACCAGTGAATTCACTTTGTGTTTAGGAACTCCAATCTTTTCAAGCACATCATATGTCATTGGTGGAACAGAACCTAATGATCCAATGATACAAGTGTATAGAACGACAGTAAAGTTTGGTTTCGCAGCTACTTGCTTTTTCAGATTTCATATTGCAAGTTTCCCTTATCTACAGTTTTGAAATTGCTGCAACGTTATCAAATGGACATTAATGTCGACCATGTATATTCTTTTATTTTATTTATCCAGTAATCATCAAATCAACTCGCTCCTTAGAGTCAGCAACAAGTGGACAAGATTGGTCAACAACAACAATAAGAAACGGATCTCTAAGTTGGTCAGTAATTAGCTGTAAACATTCATTGTGTCTTTTAAGAGCAAGGATTTGGTGAACTTTGCACTGTTTGAGAACATGACAAGGTTGTTTTTAGCCTCTTCACTGTGACAACGTCTAACAAATTCTATCTGCAAGCTCATATGGTTTAGCGAACGTTGGCCAAAGTATTTTCCTAGCACGGATGGATAAATTTCCATGGGACCTTCACGAAGACAACCTTTGAAATAGCCTTTATTTAATTTTCGGAGGATAAGCTAAATGCAGACGATCCGCTCGGTTGCTCAGTTTCCATTTGAGAAAATAAGCCTCGTATAGTGCGTTAATGCTATTATCTTTGAAATCTTTTTCCGATCAAAGCAGTCAAGATACAATGTTCCACGTCAATAGTTGTAAAGCGGATAATAGCGACTTTGCTTTCTGACCTCAAAAGAAAATCAGTAATATTGTGAGTTCGTTGGAATAATTAATTGCTAATTCGAGGTTCGATAAAATCTAGTTTTTTTACCTGAATGAGTTTTGCAATTTTCAGCTCCATTAATCCATCCGAAGCTTTCTTCGAGTGATGGTTCTTTAATTCCAAGTCGAGGACCAGTAACAAAATCTTCATGAGAGAGGTCAATTATTAATGTTTCTAGCGATCGCAACTGGATGTAAAAAGTCGTAAAGGACTAATCTCTGCGTATGATATTCATCGAGCAAATCGAATACGATGCACCTTCCGTTTTCAATAGGAATTGTAGAGATAACTGGCTCAGAGTGACTAGGCAATTCAAATCTTCGTAAACATTTCTCATTTGCACACTATTGGACCTCTTTTGTTGAAAGAGCACTGATCTTTATTTCTCTCGTTCGAAAAGGAAATATTAGACGAGAGTGAAGAAAGACTTTATAGGCTTTCAATTTTTGCCATGCTAATAATTCAGATTCCGCAATTCTTTCTGCATCAATAACAACTTTTTTCAAAATCTCGTAAGGACTTTGATCGGTTTCTTCGCCAACTGGAACTCCAAGATATTGATAAAATTCCTTTGACAACAGTTTTTTGATATTTACACCATTGATCGAGATTTTACTTTCAGAGTCGTTATTTGGAAGATCAAGGTAAGCACATTTATCAGGTCGATATTCGAAACCTATTTGATTGCATATCAACAGCTGTCAATAAACATTGCAAGTCAGAAAACATTATTAGACCAAAAGTGCGATTTCATCAGCATATGCAAGTAACTTGAACAGAAGATTGGCCAATTTGAAAGGTTTAACTTCGAAACGGACTTACAGATTCAAGAAACTGGATGATCGCAATTGAAACAAAATCATTTGAAATAGGGCCATCCTTGTTTGACACCCTGTTTAATGGCAATGTTTGGTGTGATAATAGAACCACATGTATAGAATGAGCTGGTATCAGTATATAATAGTCTCAACATATTGGTAAACTCTTCGCTGACCCCAATCCGACGCAGCAATTTCCACATGTATCTGAGGAAACACTACCAAGCGTCCTTAATATTCAAGCCAAGCACAATGCAATTGGAGTGTTTTTACTATATTTGACTTTCTAGACAAGAGGAAAAGAACAGAATTATGCTCAACACAGCCATCGTGGATTCGAACTCCTTTTTGTCCAACATGTATAATTGTTTCTCTTCTATCCAACTTAGTCAAGCGCCTTGCTCAATATTGATGCAAAAACTTTGTAAATGACTGACAATAGAGCTATGGACGCCATGAGAAACTAAATGTATTTGTCATCTTTTCGGCTTGGAATTCATTATTGTCTTGAAAGACTTTAGACAATCTGGAACAGTTTATACAATGATGATTTGTTGAAGAGAAATGCTTCAGTAATTTGTATTCAGGATCAAAAATAGCTTAAATGTTGTATTGAAGTCCATCAAAGTCCGGAGAAGTTTTTTGGTCTTTTAATTCAAAATTTATACATTCTTCAGTAAAATCGGTTTTCAGCAATAAAGACAGAGGATATTTCAAAAAATTCAAATAGCACTATATAAGATTTAGTACAGGCTCAGCATGAGAAAAATTGGAGTATAAGGTCAGTTATTGAGGGATTTTCGTCAAATTTTATCATTCAACCAGTTCTTATCTTCATTGTCAATTCATTATTAATAAAAACCAGATATTAAATTACTTTTTACTAGGTTTCTCAAAAGATATTCTATTTCCCAAATATGGTCGACGAATTAAATTCTCATTACTAGGTTTTGACGCTTGTGAATTGTCATAATTATCTACATATATTAACAATTTAAGCTTTCAAAAGTAGATTAAAAGATATTGATTTCGCTCATTCTATGTTCTAATTAGGTTTTTCACTCTCGTTTTGACAGATAACGACTTTATTGACGGTATTAATCGATTCATATTGAGGAGCAAAGCTTCATGGTTACCGCCTATATCAAACAAATTGAAGGTTCTCTAAAGACACGATCAAACACATAGTTTTTTAATAAACAGCACAAATCAGGGAACACGATTATCAGACCCGAACCACGAATATCATGTGGAATATCACTAGATTTTATGCAACGACCTGATGTTTCTCTAATTTCATTGATTTTATTTAATAATATTTTACTAGTAGATAAGTAATTAACATTAGTTGTCAGAGTCGAGGATTCAGAAAATAGTGTTCATCCGTTTTATAGTCTATAACAAATATATTTTCGTGCCTTTACGGAGCCATTAATGCAGAATATGACTAGTGCTTTAATCAAATGCTCAATATTCAAAAATCTTCAGAATTGAGTCTGCAATTCTTCATAATTGCTGTGCACATTGTATTATTAAGAAACATAAAATCTGAAGAGAGTTTTAAATTAATAAAAAAATCAGTTAAGATTTTATCGCTAATTTTGAAGTTTAATAAATTTAAATTTTGATTAATTTCATTTGCCTGCTGTAGATTTATGGCGTTTAGAGTAGCATCACATATCTCTGCTCAAACATCTATTAACAGATATTTTTCTAAAAATGCTATATAGATTACTTGCAATTCCGAACGCGTCTTCGATAACATTTCAAACGAAAAGCACTTTGATTTTTTTCAAAATGAATATTTTTATTCAAAGTAAATTTGTTTAAATAGTCGGTAATATTTTCACAAATTCCAATCAGTCTTTCACTAATCGAACCAGGTTTAAGATCAAAAACATAACTTTGGCCATATTTGACTGAGCAAAAGTACAAGCAACAACAATTGTCATTGGGAATAATGCAAAGAATATGATCTACGTTTTTAAATTGCAAAAATGTAATATTTTCTTATATATTTATCTTTGGACAAATTTAGGGAATTATTTGTAATGTCAGGAGAAAGAACTAAAACTCGAGTGTTTCATACATTTGCTTATGGAGACACACACACACTTTCTCTGAATTAGGATTTATTATTTTAACATTCATTGTCGATTTGCTTTGAGGTTTAATAGCCTTTTTGAAATTAATTTTATTGAGAAAATGACTTTTAGGAAGAGGAAGACCACCACCCGATACCGTTGAGTAAGATTGAACCTGAAACAATTGTTTTCTAATATGTTCGACAAATCTATTTGGAATCGAGCTCCATTCCTTGAGATATAATCATTGCCATAAGCGCAATGAAGGACCGCAATCGTAGTTAATTATCTGATTACAAAGATTTATGAGCGGTGTTCAATTAATATGACTCAAGCTTAAGTACAGTTAATACATATTAGTTAGTAGCACGTTCTTTATTGCTAATCTGTCTCTATTTTTCAGGATGGGATCGATAAAATAAAGAGGTCAAAGAAGTCTTACAATAAACAAACAGACCCAATAGGGACTGTTAATGTTGAGTGACACAAAATCACTGAGCTTGAAAATTGAATATGGAAGATTCAACACATTTTCAGTAATATTCAGAACATAAGATGCTACACCAAAACATCTTTATAGAAGGTAAACATTGGATTATTGATTAGTCTCAAGGAAATAATCTATTTCATCGTCAGTCAACCACGTGTTCGATTCCAAATTCACAAGTTTAATTGTGCATTCTGCATCAGTCTCATATGAGGAGCGGGCAATATTTTTGACGCATGCAGGCACACATTCTTCATTAGAATCTGACGTGGGTCTTGCCGACCGTTTCGAGACGGTATTTCTTATTGTTTCTGTTGAACATGTCTCAGCAGTCTATGTTTCAGTTGGAGTTTTTCAAACCAAATCGGAGCTCAACAGGAATAATTGCGAAGATGAGTTTGTCATCTTCAAGAAATTTCAACAGCTTCATTATGTAAATGACATTTTGAAGTTGCAGATCTTTCTGCATTCGATGGTAACTGGAAAAACTTTGTTTTTATTTCGTAAAATACAATTTTTTATCTTTAACACAAATAAAGCAAACGCTTGCTTTTATATATCGTGTCATCGTCTCCTTAATTTTAAATGTATTTATTTTTTCTTTAAGTTTATCTAAATGTAAAGCAGATTCTTTCAAGGTATTTTTAGACTCATCCAAAGAAATCAAGTATTTATTGATGGACTCTATAGTTTGAGGAGAAATTATATTTCGAAGTTTATCTACTTCTCTCCCCAGTTTTAATTGCTTAAATTTAATTAGTTTCTCCTGTGCAACTTACAAAATAATAAGGAAGATGGGAATCTTATTTATCAAGTCTGTACCTCGTGCTTTTCCAAACAGTTCAGCGTGATAGGATTCACAAGTTTTAAAATCAACGCAACACCATGCAGCCAGCAAAACATTTGAATATAATTAATAATAATATCATAAGGTATATTCACTGAATAATTGATGCCCCCAGTCAAGACTTTGTAATTTAAATAAAAGATTAAATTAACTATTCTAGAAGAAGAATTTGGCGCAGTTAGAAAATCATTCAACTCGCTCATATTTAATATCTCAACCAAATTAAAAGACCAAGATTTAAAACATGGACATCAGAAGCCCCACTTGTAGTTTAATACTAATTTCAAGTTGCTCATATTAACAAATTTCCAACTCATAATTAATATTAACTGGGAAAGTTTTTCCTTTAATTTTAATTACTAATTAATTAGTCAATTTAGAGGCATCTTTAGATACATTCTCGACAACAATACATTTCTTTTAATTTTTGCAAAAATCCCTAAATAATAAATTTTAACTTGATCTAGACAGTCCACTTGGTTTCATGCCAAGACCTTAAATGTGCCATCGTTAGATTTAAGAATATCTTCTTTACAAAATCCCCATCGATATATTTTAAGTTGATGAAAGTAAAAGAAAGTCAGGCAAACTTTCTCTTCCTGTTTAATGACTATGCAAATTTTATTTATACGACCCTCCTTATGAACATGATTTTTGATGTAACAGTTTCAGCTAATTTTACTCGAAACTGCAAATAACAAACTCTTAATAACCAAGGAGCAGAAATCATTTTTTCACTTATCAGATCCAAATTCACAATGTTATCAATAAAAGTGAATTTATTAAATTTGACTCTATTATCCAATTTCAAATCACCTCTTTGATCAGGACTTAAGCCAGTTCTCAAACGTCATCCCCTTTCCCATTTTTATCTCGAGTGCGTCCATTCAAACAACAAAAAAATGTCCATCAAATAATATAAATGGGTCATATTTCAGAAGACATAAAAAACTCGATTCATAATCAGAGATAATTCCGGAATTAATTGAATCTTCTTTAATTCGAAATTTAATTTAATTAATTTTAAAAGCGTGGAAATTCTTAAAAAGTTCGACACGCTCTTTCCTTAATAAATACCTAGTTAATTTATCAAAGGAATTTTGTGCATTAAATTAGCGCTGGAATTTTACCCATTTTATTATTACCTTCAGTTATTTTATTAAAGGATTTAGAATCAGAATCTAAATGCGGATTAGTTAAAATATTCTCAGAAACAATACTGCCCTTTAACAAATTATTATCAAGAAATATTCTTGTTTCAATAGTGTTATCAATTATTAAAGAATTACATTTATGATTTAAGTTATTAAAATCGCATTTTAAACCCAAAGAGATATTAGGAAAATTAAACATGCAAATCCAACTTACCGCAATATCAGAATATTTCTTCTCAAATGGGGTTTGAAATTCATCATTATTTCGATGCATTAGGTCACTTGTCGAAGAAGATGATCAGTCATTTTAAAACTGAGCTTTCCAATGAATCCAAGCGGTAAGATGCAGAATCTGAATTGAATGTTGGACGGATAAAAATTCCAGTCTTGAATCGAACGAAATATTCAATAAGTGACTGCAAGCGCCCCCCCCCAATTTTCAATCTGATTTGCATATCTTCTGAAAATTGAATCATGATAGGTATTGAGTAATGCATTTGATTGATAGGCGGAGTTAACTTCTGTGTGCAAAACAGGCTGGCGAGTTGAAGCAATTTTGTCGACATGTGTGTAACAGGCTTGCAATTTGAGAATAGGGCTAGTATATAAAACTATAAAATTTATTTCTAAACCAGTGCTCTACCCCTGAGCTATAGGGGCCATGAAATGTTTCATTTCAATTTTCATCAATAAACTTAATAATTTCACTAAAAATCTCTAATTTTAAAAAAAATTAAATTCATTTTTTATCACATTCAATAGATATTTTTCTTATTCAATGTTCTGCTTGGCATGAGATATCCGAACATATTCTTTTTTCCTTAAATATGACACTTTATGATTTCATAGCATCATATGCTCGTTCAAATTGCGAATTTATATAACATATGGTCCTGATAAAAGATTTTGATTTTTAAAATATTGACTGGTTTTATCACATATTGGAATTAGAAATCCAAAATTTTAAAAATTTGTTAAATGAAACTTTAAAAATATTTTAATAAAATTCTGCCCCCAGAGGAATTGAACTCTCGACCCCTGGTTACCGGAACCAGTGCTCTACCTCTGAGCTATAGGGGCTTAGTATATAAAACTTATAAAATTTATTTTTAAACTATAAATGTTAGAAATTTAGGATATTTGAAAAGTTTCCAAACAAAACTAAACAATAAATTCAATCGATTTCCACTTGAAATGATTGTAAAAAATATGCCAGAGATTTGAAACTCTCGACCCCTGGTTTACCAAGACCAGTGCTCTACCCCTGAGCTATAGGGGCTCCAAAATTTAAGATTAATTTGTGAAAACATACATTCGTTTATATTTTTTCTTAAGTCAAATTTCCTGTGTTTGCTTCCATGACAAGCAGTATGTTGTTCTTAGAAAGTTTTCGACAAGTACATTCTCTCATAAAATTGCAAAAATCTCGTCAAAACTTGTTATCGATTATGCTAAAATGACTTGTAAAAAATATTGCCCCCAAGAGATTTGAACTCTCAACCCCTGGTTTACAGACCAGTGCTCTACCCCTGAGCATAGGGGCTTCAAAAAATTTAATTTAATTTGTGAAACATATCAATCGTTTATATTCTTAAGTCAAATTCCTGTTTGCTTCCAATGACAAGAGTAATTCGGGGTTTTTAGTAAAGTTTTTCGACAGTACATTCTCATTAAAAATTTGCAAAATCTCGTCAAAACTGTTATCGATTTCTAAATGACGCTAAAATATTGCCCACAGAGAATTTTGACTCTTCCGACCCTGGTTACAAGAACAGTGCTCACCCTGAGCTATAGGGGCATGAAAATGTTTCATTTTACAATTTTCATAATAAACTTAATAATCACTAAAATCTCTCATTTAAAAATTAAATCATTAATTCACATCAAAAGATATATTTTTCTTATGTCAATGTTCTTGCTTCAGATTATCGTAACATATTTTCTTTTTCCTTAAAGTAACACATTTATGTTTCAATAGCCATTTCATATGCTCGTCAAATTGCGAATTTATACAATGGTCCTGAATAAAGGATTTTGAATTTTAAAATACTGCGTGTTTTATCACTATTGGATTTAGAAAATTCAAAAATTTAAAAATTTGATTAAATGAAACTTTAAAAATACGTTTTAATAAAGATATCTGCCCCCAGAGAAATTGAACTCCGACCCTGGTTTACGAGACCAGTGCTCTACCCTCTCGAGCCTATAGGGGCTTAGTATATAAAACTATAAATTTATTTTAAACTATAAATGTTTAGAAATTGTAGGATATTTGAAAATTTTTCCAAACAAACTAACAATAATTCAATCGCATTTCCACTTGAAAATGACTTGTAAAAATATGCCCCCAGAGAGATTTGAACTCTCGACCCCGGTTTACAAGATCAAAATTTTATTATATAAACAAAGGTTTTTTTATTATCAATGAGAATGTTCAACATTGGAACTGCCATTCTCGAACTTCTGTACTGGAGATTCTTTTTCACATTGAATTAACGTTTTTCGGGTTGAAGATGATCTCAGAAGTACATGTTCTTGAATTTTCTCAGGCTATTAGAATTATCATCGAGATAGTCTCCGCTTGCAAGTTAATTTTCTGTTCGAAGAAGTTGTTTGAATTTCAGAATATTGCTCCATTCAGGTTTCTGTGACGTTTCCAATTAATGCTATTAATCGCTCTGTGTTTTGGAACTAAATACAATTTCTCCTGGTTTTTCCGCTCAGGAGTTTTAAATATTATAACAGTTAAGAAGGAAAAAACCGTCAATATCCCAAAACATCACTCTGAAAGTTACAACGCCGATAATACATTAATGATAAATTTAAACATTTAACTTAAATTTATGAAATTGTTAAATTTATATAATTATTAAACTCCAGGAAAACCCCATAAGGCTTTGATCAATGCCAAGATTTTGCCGAGGCATTACATACTCTATCGCCACAGTTTTACCAGTGAATTCACTTTGTGTTTAGGACACTCCAATCTCAGCACATCAATGTCATTGTGGACAGAACCTAATGATCAATGATAACAAGTGTTTAGTACGACAGCTAAAGTCTTGGTTTCGCAGCCTTGTACTGCTTTTTCAGTTGTCATGATTGCAAGTTTTCCTTATCTACAGTTTTGAAAATTCTGCAAACGTATTCAAATGGACATTTAATGTCGACCATGTATATTTCTTTATTATTATATCAGTAATCATCAAATCACTCGCTCCTTAGAGTCAGCAAACAAAGTGGACAAGATGGTCAACAACAACAATAAGAAACGGATCTCTTAAGTTTTGGTCAGTAATTAGCTGTAAACATTCATTGTGTCTTTTAAGAGCAAGGATTGGTGAACTTTGCATGTTTGTAGATACTGACAAGTGTTTCCTCTTCACTGTGACAACGTCTACAAATTCTATCTGCAGCTTTTCGATATGGTTTAGCGAAACGTTGGCAAAGTATTGTCCTAGCACGGTGGAAATTTCCTATGGACCTTCACGAAGACAACCTTTTGAAAATACCTTATTAATTTTCGGAGATAAGCTAAATGCAGACGATCCGCCGTGTTGCTCAGTCATTTGAGAAATAAGCCTTCTATAGTGCGTATATTATCTTTGAAATCTTTTTCCGATCAAAAGCCAGTCAAGATAAATGTTCACGTTCAATAGTTGTAAAGCGCCATTAATAGGATTTGCTTTCATGACCTCAAAAGAAAAGTAATATTGTGAGTTCGTTGGAAATTAATTGCTATTCGAGGTCGATAAAATCTAGTTTTTTTTACCTGAATGAGTTTTTGCAATTTTCAGCTCCATTAATTCCATCCGAAGCTTTTTCGAGTGATGGTCTTTAATTCCAAGTCGAGGACCAGTAACAATTCAGAGGAGTCAATATTAATGTTTTTAGCGAAACTCCGCAACTGAATTAAAAAGTCGCGTAAAAGGGTGATTTTTAAATCGGGTCTGGCGTTTATGACTTTTTTTATTCATCGAGCAAATCAATACAAGATGCACCTCCGTTTTCAATAGAGTTGTAGAGATAACTGGTCTCAGAGTGACTAGGCAGATTCAAAATCTTTCGTAAAACACTTCTCAATTTGCTACTACTATTGACCTCTTTTGTTGAAAGAGCACTGATTCTTTATTTCTCTCGTTCGAAAAGAAATATAGACAGAGTGAAGAAAGACTTATAGCTTTTCAATTTTGCCATGCTAATAATTCAGATTCCCAATTCTTTCTGCATCAATAACAAACTTTTTTCAAATCTCTAAGACTTTGATCGGGTTTCTTCCGCCAATTGGAACTCCAAGATATTGAAAAATTCTGACAACAGTTTTTTGATATTTACACCATTGATCGAGATTTTACTTTCAGAGTCGTTATTTGGAAGATCAAGGTAAGCACATTTATCAGGTCGATATTCGAAACCTATTTGATTTGCAGTATCAACAGCAATGTCAATAATACATTGCAAGTCAGAAACATTATTAGCAACCAGTGCGATATTCATCAAGGCATAGCAAGTACTTGGAACAGAGATGGCCAATTTGAAAGGTTTAACATTCTTGAACGACTTACAGATTCAAGAACTGGACTTGATCGCAATTGCAAACAAAATCATTGAAATAGGCATTCCCTTGTTGACACCCTGTTAATGGCAATGTTTGGTTGTATAATAGAACCACATGTATAGAATGAGCTGGTATTCGTATATAATAGTCTCAACATATCTGGTAAACTCTTCGCTGACCCCAATCCGACGCCGCAAGCAATTTCCACATGTAAATCATGTGAGGAACACTACCAAAGCGTCTTAATATCAAGCCCAAAGCAATTGCAATGGTGTGTCTACTTATATTTTGAGTTTCTAGACAAGAGGAAAACAGAATTATGCCTCACACAGCCATCGTGATCGACCTCTTTTTGTCCAACATGTAAGTAAATTGTTTCTTCTTTATCCAATAGTCAAGCGCCTTGCTAATATTGATGCAAAAACTTGTAAATGACTGACAATAGAGCTTTGGACGCCATGAAGAAACTAAAGTGTATTTGTCATCTTTATCGGGCTTTGGAATCATTATTGTCTTGAAAGACTTTAGACAATCTGGAACAGTTTATTCAATGATGATTTTGTTGAAGAGAAATGTCAGTAATTTATTCAGGATCAGAAATAGCTAAATGTTTGTATTGAAGTCCATCAAGTCCAGGAGAAGTGTGTTTGGTCTTTTAATTTCAATTTTACATCTTCAGGTAAAATCGGTTTCAGCAATAAGACGAGAGATGTTTTAAAAAAATTCAAAAATACACTATTATAAGATTAGAGTACAGGCTCGCATGAGTAAATTGGAATAGGTCAGTTATTGAGGGATTTCGTCAATTTATCATCAACCAGTATCTTATTCATTGTCAATTTCATATTAGATAAAAAGCGATATAAATTACTTTACTAGTTTTTCAAAGATGATTTATTTCCCAAATATGGTCGACGAATTAGATTCTCATTACTAGGTTCTTGCGCTGTTGGAATTGTCAATAATTATCTTAAGATATCATTAACATTTAAGCTTTTCAAAAGTAGATAAAAATGATTATTTCGCTCAATCTATTTCTACATTAGGTTTTCACTCTCGTTTTGACAAGGGATTAAAATACCGGACTTTTTATTGAGGTATTAATCGATTCATTAATGAGGTGACCAAAAGCTCTAAATGGTACCGCCTATACAAACAAATTTAAGGTTCTCTAAGACACGCAAACACTAGTTTAAAAAAAGGCACAAATCAGAACACGATTTATCAGACCCGAACCACGATATCACTGTGGGAATAATCACTAGATTTTTATGCAACGGCACTCCATGAGTTTCTCTAATTCATGATTTTATTTAATAATTATTTACTAGTAGATAAGTAATTAACATAGTTGTCAGGCGAAGGATCAGAAAAAAGTGTTCATCCGTTTTGTAGTCTATAAACAAAATAATATTTCTGGCTTTTACGGGAGCCATAATGCATAATAGATAGTGCTTAATCAAATGCTCAATATTCAAAAAATCTTCAGATATGAGTGCAATCTATCAATAATTGCTGTGCACTTGATATTATTAAGAAACGCATAAAATCTAAGAGAGTTTAAATTAATAAAAAAATCAGTTAAGATTTTATCGCTAATTTATGAAGTTTAATAAATTTAATTTTGATTAATTTCATTTGCTCCTGCTGTAGATTTATGCTTTGTAGAGTAGCAATCACATAATCTCTGTCAAACATTCTATTAAACAGATATTTTTCTAAAAATGCTATATAGGATACTGCATATTCGAACGCGTCTTCCGATAACAGATCAAACGAAAGCACTTTGATTTTTTCAAATGAATTTTTATTCAAAGTAAATTTGTTTAAAATAGTCGGTAATATTTTCACAAATTTCCAATCAGTCTTTCACTAATCGAACCAGTTAAGATCAAAACATAACTTGGCCAATATTTGACTGAGCAAAAGTACAAGCAACAACAATTTGTTCATTGGGAATAATTGCAAAAGAATATGATCTACGTTTTTAAATTGCAAAAATGTAATATTCTTATTTATATTTATCATTTTGACCAATTAGATTATTTGTAATGTCAGGAGAAGAACTAAAATACTCGAGTGTTCATACCATTTGCTTATGAGAGACGGACACACCACTTTCTCTGAATTAGGATTTATTTAACATTCATTGTCGATTTGCTTTGAGGTTTAATAGCCTTTTTGAAATTAATTTTATTGAGAAAATGACTTTTAGGAAGAGGAAGACCACCACCCGATACCGTTGAGTAAGATTGAACCTGAAACAATTGTTTTCTAATATGTTCGACAAATCTATTTGGAATCGAGCTCCATTCTTGAGATATAATCATTGCATAAGCGCATATGAAAGGACCGCAATCGTAAGTTATATCCTGATATACAAGGACTTTATGAGGGTTTCAATTAATAATGACTCAAGCTTAAAGGTACAGTTTAATACACTATTTAGTTTAGTAGCACGTTCTTTATTTGCTAATCTGTCTCTATTTTTCAGGATGGGATCGATAAAATAAGAGGTCAAAGAAGTCTTACAATAAACAAACAGAACCCAATGAGAGCTGTTAATGTTGAGTGGACACAAAATCACCTGAGCTTGGAAAATTGAATATGGAAGATCAACAACATTTTCAGTAATATCAGAACATAAGATGCTGACAACAAAACATCTTATAGAGGTAAACATTGGATTATTGATGTGAGTCTCAAGGAAATAATCTATTTCATCGTCAGTCAACCAACGTGTTCGATCAAATTCACAAAGTTTAATTGTGCATTCTGCATCAGTCTCATATGAGAGCGGGGCAGATATTTTGACTGATGCAGGCACACATCTTCATTTAGAATCTGACGTGGGTCTTGCTCGACCGTTTCGAGTACGGTATCTTATTGTTTCTGTTGAACATGTCTCAGCATCTATGTCAGTTGGAAGTTTTTCAACAATTATCGGAGCTTCAACAGGAATAATGACGGAAGATGAAGTTTGTTCATCTTCAAGAAATTTCAACAGCTCATTATGTAAAGTGACATTTTTGAAGTGCAGATCTTTCTGCATGTCATGGGTAACTGAAAAACTTTGTTTTTATTTCGTAAAAACAATTTTTTATCTCTTAACACAAAATAAAGCAAACGCTTTGCTTTTATAATATCTGTGTCATCGTCTCCTAATTTAAATGTATTTATTTTTTCTTTAAGTTTATCTAAATGTAAAGCAGATTCTTTCAAGGTATTTTTAGACTCATCCAAAGAAATCAAGAATTTATTGATGGACTCTATAGTTTGAGGAGAAATTATATTTCGAAGTTTATCTACTTCTCTCCCCAGTTTTAATTGCTTAAATTTAATTAGTTTCTCCTGGCAACTTACAAAATAATAAGAAGATGGGGAATCTTATTTATCAAGTCTGTACTCGTGCTTTCCAAACAGTCAAGCGTGATAGATTCACAAGTTTTAAAATCAGCAACACCATGCAGCAGCAAAACATTTTGAATATAATTAATAATATAATTATCATAAGGTATATTCACTGAATAATTGATGCCCCCAGTCAAGACTTGTAATTAAATAAAAGATTAAATTAACTATTCTAGAAGAAGAATTTGGCGCAGTTAGAAAATCATTCAACTCGCTGTCATATTTAATAATCTCTAACAAATTAAAAAGACCAAGATTAAACATGACATCAGAAGCCCCACTTGTAGTTTTAAACTATTTTCAAGTTGCTCATATTTAACAAATTTTCCAACTTCATAATTAATATTAACTGGAAAGTTTTCCTTTAATTTTTAAATTACTAATTAAATTAGTCAATTTAGAAGCATCTTTAGATACATTCTCGACAAAATACATTTCTTTAATTTTGGAAAATCCCTAAATAATAAATTTAACTGTGATCTAGACAGTTCCACTTGAGTTTCATTGCAAGACCTAAATGTGCCATCGTTAGATTTAAGAATATCTTTCATTACAAAATCCCCATCGATATATTTAAGTTGTGAAAGTAAAAGAAAGTCAGGCAACTTCTTTCCTGTTTAAGACTATGCAAAATTTTATTTATTACGACCCCCTTATGAACATGATTTTTAATAGTAACAGTTTTCAGCTAATTTACTCGAAACTGCAAATAAAAACCTCTTAATAACCAAAGGAGCAGAAATCATTTTTCACTATCCAGATCCAAATTCACAATGTTATCATAAAAGTGAATTTATTAAATTTGACTCTATACCAAATTTCAAATACCTCTCTGATTCAGGACTTTAAGCCAGTTCTCAAACTCATCCCCTTTCCCATTTTTATTCTCGAAGTCCAATTCAAAAACAACAAAAAAAATGTCCATTCAAATATTATTAAAATGGTCATATTCAGAAGACAATAAAAAAACTCGATTCAGTAATCAGAGA
Organism: Schmidtea mediterranea; assembly: GCA_022537955.1. Taxonomy (NCBI): domain Eukaryota; kingdom Metazoa; phylum Platyhelminthes; order Tricladida; family Dugesiidae; genus Schmidtea; species Schmidtea mediterranea. The sequence continues at coordinate 11,572,360 of CM039681.1, forward strand.
TTAATTCCGAATTAATGAATCTTCCTTTAAATTTCGAATGTTTTTTTTATTAATTAATTTTAAAAAGCGTGGAAATTTCTTAAAAAAGTTCACACGCTTCTCCGTAATAAACCTAGTTATTTATCAAAAGAATTTTGTGCATTTAAATTTAGCGCTAGAATTTTACCCATTTTATTATTACCTTCAGTTATTTTACTAAAGGATTTAGAATCAGAATCTAAATGCGGATTAGTTAAAATATTCTCAGAAACAATACTGCCCTTTAACAAATTATTATCAGAAATATTCTGTTTAATATGTTATTCATTATTAAAGAATTACATTGATTTAGTTATAAACGGCATTTAAATCCAAGAGATATTAGGAAAATAACAATCAATCCAACTTACGCAAATATCAGATATTTCTTTCTCCAAATGAGTTTGAAATTCATATTCGATTGCATTAAGTTCACTTGTCGAAGAGATGATCAGTCATTTTAAAAACTGAGCTTTCCAATGAATCCAAGCGATAAGATGCAGAATCTGAATTGAATGTTGACGGCATAAAAATTCCAGTCTTGAATCGAACGAAATATTCCATAAGGGACTGCAACGATTCAATCTGATTTTGCATTATCTTCTGAAAATTGACATCATGATAAGGATTGAGTAATGCATTTGATTGAATAGGCGGATTAACTTCTGTGTGCAAAACAGCTGGACGATCTGAGCAATCTTGTTTTGTGACATTGTGTGAAACAGGCTTGCAATTTGAGAGGATAGGGCCTAGTATATAAAAACTTAAATTATTTTAAACCAGGCTCTACCCCGACGTATAGGGCCATGAAATTTTTCATTTTACAATTTCATAATAAACTTAATAATTTCACTTAAAAATCTCTAATTTTAAAAAATTAAATTCATTTTATCACATTCAAAAGATTATTTTTTCTTATTTCAATGTTCTTGCTTGAGATTATCGTAACATATTTCTTTTTTCCTTAAATATGACAATTATGATTTCAAAACATTTCATATGCTCGTCAAGTTTGCGATTATATAACATATGTTCCTGATAAAAGGATTTTGATTTTTAAATATTACTGTTTTATCCCTATTGGATTAGAAAATTCAAATTTTAAAAATTTGATTTAAATGAAACTTTAAAAATAGTTTTAATAAAATATCTGCTCCCCCAGAGAGAATGAACTCTCGACCCTGGTTTACGAGACCATGCTCTACCTTCTGAGCTATAGGCTTGTATATAAAACTATAAATTTATTTTTTAAACTATAAATGTTTAGAATTATAGGATATTTGAAAAGTTTTCCAAAACAAACTAAACAATAATTCAATCGATTTCCACTTGAAATGACTTGTAAAAAAATATTGCCCCAGAGAGATTTGAACTTCTCACCTGGTTTTACAAAGACCAATGCTCTACCCCTGAGCTACTAGGGGCTCCAAAATTAAAATTAATTTGTGAAACATATCAATTCTTTTTATATTTTCTTAAGTCAAATTCCGTTTGCTTCCATGACAAAGTTATGGGGTTTTTAGAAAGTTTCGACAACGTACATTTCATAAAATTGCAAATCTCGTCAAAAACTGTTATCGATTTGCTAATGACTTGTAAAAAATATTGCCCAGAGAGATTTGAACTCTCGACCTGGTTTACAGATCAAAATTTTTATTATTTATAACAAAAGTTTTTGTTTATTTCATAATGAGAATGTTCAACATGGAACTGCCATTCTCGAAACTTCTGTACTGGAGAGATTCTTGTTCACATTGAATTAACGTTTTTCGGGTGAAGATGATCTCAGAAGTACATGTTCTTTGAATTTTCTCAGGCTTAGAATTATCATCGGAATAGTCTCCGGCTTTAGCCAAGTTAATTTTCCTGTTCGAAAATGGAATTCAATATTGCTCCTTCATGTTTCTTTGAACGTTTCCAATTAATCGCTATAATCGGCTCTGTGTTTCTGGAACTAAAATACAATTTCTCTGGTTTTCCCTCAGGAAGTTAAATATTTATAACACGTAAGAAGGAACAAACCGCTCAATATCCCAACATCCTCTGAAAGTTTACAACGCCGATAATAATTAAATGATAAATTTAAACATTTAATTAAATTATTTGAAAATTGTTAAATTTTATATAATTATTAAACTCCAGGAAAAACCCCATAAGCCATGATAATGCCAAGAATTTTGCCGCGTGATTACATTACTTCCATCGCACAGTTTTTTTACCAGTGAATTCACTTTGTGTTAGGAACTTCCAATCTTTTAAGCACCATCATATGTCCATGGTGGACAGACCTAATGATCAATGTGATTACAGGTATAGAACGACAGTAAAGTTTGGTTTCGCAGCTTGTACTTGCTTTTTCAGATTGTCATATTTGGCCAAGTTTCCCTTATCTACAGTTTCAAAATTCTGCAACGTATCAAATGGACATTTAATGTCGACCATGTATATTCTTAATTATTATCAAGTATCATCAAATCAACTCGCTCCCTTAGCGAGCTAGCAACAAGTGCGACAATTTCAACAACAAAATAAAAACGGAATCTCTAATTGCGTCAGTAATTTAGCTGTAAACATTCTTGGTCCTTAAGAGCAAGGATTTGGTGAACTGCATGTTTGTAGAACATGACAAAGTGTTTCCTCTTCACTGTGTCACAACGTCTACAAATTCTATCTGCAGCTTTTCGATATGGTTTAGCGAACGTTGGCAAAGTATTTGTCCTAGCACGGTGGATAAATTTCCATGGACCTTCACGAGACAACCTTTGAAAATACCTTTATTTATTCGAGAAAGCTAAATGCAGCGATCCGCTCGTGTTGACTCAGTTTCCATTTTGATGAATAGCCTCGTATAGTGCTTATGTATTATCTTTGAAATCTTTTTTCCGATCAAAGCCAGTCAAGATAAATGTTCCACGTTCAATAGTTGTAAAGCGGCATAATAGGATTTGCTTTCATGACCTCAAAGAATAGTAATATGTGAGTTCGTTGGAAATAATTAATTGCTATTCGAGGTCGATAAAAATCTATTTTTTACCGAATGATTTGCAATTTTCAGCTCCATTAATCATCCAAGCCTTTCTTCGTGATGGTTCTAATTCCAAGTCGAGACCAGTAACAAAATTTCAGAGAGTCAATATTAATGTTTCTAAGCGAACTCGCAACTGGATGTAAAAGTCAGGTAAAAGTGACTAATCGTCTGACGTATGATATTCATCGAGCAAATTCAATACCAAATGCACCTCCGTTTCAATAAGAGTTTGTAGAGATAATGGTCTCAGAGTGACTAGGCAGATTCAAAAATCTTTCGTAAAAACACTTCTCAATTTGCTACTCTATTGACCCTTCTTTTGTTGAAAGAGCACTGATTTATTCTCTCGTCGAAAAAGGAAATATAGACGAGAGTGAAGAAAGACTTTATGGCATTTCATTTTTGCCCATGCTAATAATTCAGATCCGCATTCTTTCTGCATTCAATAACAACTTTTTTCAAAAATCTCGTAAGGACTTTGATCGGTTTCTTCGCCAACTTGGAACTCCTAAGATATGATAAAATTCCTTGACAACAGTTTTTGATATTTACACCATTGAATCGAGATGTACTTCAGAGTCGATTATTTGGAAAGATCAACGGTAAGCACAAATTATAGTCGACATTCGAAACCTATTTGATTGAGTCATCACACAATGTCAATAATACATTGCAAGTCAGAAACCATTATTAGCAACAAGTGCGATATCATCAGCATATGCAGACTTGAAACATGAAGGATTGGCCAATTTATGAAAGGTTTTACATTCGAAACACTTACCAGATTCAAGAACTGGATGATCGCAATTGCAAACAAAATCATTGAAATAGGCATTCCTTGTTTACACCCTGTTAATGGCAATGTTTGGTGTGATAATAGAACCCACATGTATAGAGAATGAGCTGCGATCAGTATATAATAGTCTCAACATATTGGTAACTCTTCGACTGACCCATCCGACGCGCAGAATTTCCACATGTAATCATGAGACACTACCAAAGGCGTCCTAATATCAAGCCAAGCTATTGCAATTCGGAGTGTTTTTACACTCATATTGAGTGTTCTAGACAAGAGGACCAAGAAACAGAATAATGCTCAACACAGCCATCGTGGATCGAACCTCCTTTTTGTCCAACATGTAGTAAATTGTTACTCTTTATCCAACTAGTCAAAGCGCCTTGCTAAAATTGATGCAAAAAACTTTGTAAATGACTACAATAGACTATTGGGACGCAGAAGAAACTTAAAGGGTATTTTCATCTTTATCGGGCTTTGGAATCATTTATTGTCTGAAAGACTTTAGCAATTCTGGACATTTTATCAATGATGATTTGTGAGAGAAAATGTACAGTAATTGATTCAGGATCAGAAATAGCTAAATGTTGTGTATTGAAAGTCCATCCAAGCCAGGAGATGTTGTTTGGTCTTTTAATTTCAAATCTTTACATCTTCAGGTAAATCGGTTTCGCATAAAGACAGAATGATTTCAAACAAAAAATTTCAAATACACTATTATAAGATTTAAGTAAGGCTCAGCATGATAAAATTGGATATAAGGTCAGTTATTGAGGGATTTTCGTCAATTTTTATCATCAACCAGTATCCCTATCATTGTCATTTCATTATTAGATAAAAGCCAGAATATTAAATTCTTTACTAGGTTTTTCAAAGATGATTTATTTCCGAAATATGGTCGACGAATTAAAATTCTTCATTACGTAGCGTTCTTGACGCTGTGGAGATTGTCATATATCATACAGAACATTAACAGTTAAGCTTTCAAAGTAGTAAAAGAGATATTATTTCGCTCAATTCTATTTCTACATTAGGTCTCTTCTCTTCTCGTTTTTGAACATATAAGCGACTTTATTGAGTATTAATCATTCTAATGGGAGTAGCAAAGGCACTTCTAATCCTACGGTACCGCCTATATCAACAAATTAAGTTCTCTAAAGACACAGTCAAACACATATTTTAATATAAGCACAACATCAACACGGAATTTATCAGACTCCGAACCACGAGATATCATGTGGAATATCACTAGATTTTATGCAACGGACCTATGTTTCATCTAATTTATTGATTTTTATTTATAATATTTTACTAGCTAGATAGTATTAACATTAGGTTGTCAGAGTCGAAGGATTCAGAAAATAGTGTTCATCCGTTTTGTAGTCTATAACAAATAATATTTCGTGGCCTTTTACGGGAGCCATAATGCAGAATATGACTAGTGCTTTAATCAAATGCTCATATTCAAAAAATCTTTCAGTATTGAGTGCAACTTCATTACATTGCTGCAATTGTATTATAGAACATAATCTGAAGAGGTTTTAATTAAATAAAAAAATCAGTAAGATTTTATCGCTAATTTGTGAAGTTTTAATAAATTTAAATTTTATTAATTCATTTGCGCTGAGATAAGTTATGCGTTTTAGAGTGCAATCACATAATCTCTGTCAAACATTCTATTAAACAGATATTTTTCTAAAAATGCTATATAGGATACTGCATATTCGAACGCGTCTTCCGATAACAATTTCAAACGAAAAGCACTTTGATTTTTTTCAAAATGAATATTTTTATTCAAAGTAAATTTGTTTAAATAGTCGGTAATATTTTCACAAATTCCAATCAGTCTTTCACTAATCGAACCAGGTTAAGATCAAAAACATAACTTTGGCCATATTTGACTGAGCAAAAGTACAAGCAACAACAATTGTCATTGGGGAATATGCAAAGAATATGATCTACGTTTTTAAATTGCAAAAATGTAATATTTTCTATTATATATTTATCATTTTGACAAATTAGATTATTTGTAATGTCAGGAGAAAGAACTAAAATACTCGAGTGTTTTTCATACCATTTGCTTATGAGAGACGACACACACACTTTCTCTGAATTAGGATTTATTATTTTAACATTCATTGTCGATTTGCTTTGAGGTTTAATAGCCTTTTTGAAATTAATTTTATTGAGAAAATGACTTTTAGGAAGAGGAAGACCACCACCCGATACCGTTGAGTAAGATTGAACCTGAAACAATTGTTTTCTAATATGTTCGACAAATCTATTGGAATCGAGCTCCATTCTTTGAGATATAATCATTGCATAAGGGCATATGAAAGGACCGCAATCGTAGTTATTATCCTGATATACAAGAGATTTATGAGGGTGTTCAATTAATAATGACTCAAGCTTAAAGGTACAGTTTAATACACTATTTAGTTTAGTAGCACGTTCTTTATTTGCTAATCTGTCTCTATTTTTCAGGATGGGATCGATAAAATAAGAGGTCAAAGAAGTCTTACAATAAACAACAGAACCCCAATGAGAGCTGTTAATGTGAGGTGACACAAAAATCACCTGAGCTTGGAAATTGAATTAGTGGAAGATCAACAACATTTCAGTAAATCAGAACATAAGATGGCTGCAACAAAACATCTTATAGAGGTTAAACATTGGATTATTGATGTGAGTCTCAAGGAATAATCTATTTCATCGTCAGTCAACCAACGTGTTCGATCAAATGTCACAAAGTAATGCTGCATTTGCATCAGTCTCATTATGGAGCGGGCAGATATTTTGAACTGATGCAGGTACACATCTTCATTAGAATTCTGACGTGGGTCTTGCTCGACCGTTTCGAGTACGGTATCTTATGTTTCTGTTGAACATGTCTCAATCTATGTCAGTTGGAGTTTTTCAACAATTATCGGACTGCGAACAGGAATAATGACGGAAGATGAAGTTTGTTCATCTTCAAGAAATTTCAACAGCTCATTAATGTAAAGTGACATTTTTGAAGTGCAGATCTTTCTGCATGTCATGGGTAACTGAAAAACTTTTTTTTTCGTAAAAACAATTTTTTATCTCTTAACACAAAATAAAGCAAACGCTTTGCTTTTATAATATCTGTGTCATCGTCTCCTAATTTAAATGTATTTATTTTTTCTTTAAGTTTATCTAAATGTAAAGCAGATTCTTTCAAGGTATTTTTAGACTCATCCAAAGAAATCAAGAATTTATTGATGGACTCTATAGTTTGAGGAGAATTATATTTCGAAGTTTAATTCTCCTCCCAGTTTAATTGCTTAAATTTAATATTTCTCCTGGCAATTACAAAATAATAAGAAGATGGGGGAATCTTATTTATCAAGTCTGTACTCGTGCTTTCCAAACAGTCAAGCGTGATAGATTCACAAGTTTTAAAATCAGCAACACCATGCAGCACAAAACATTTGAATATAATTATAATTATATTATCAATAAGGTATATTCACTGAATAATTTGCTGCCCCAGTCAAGACTTTGTAATTTAAATAAAAGATTAAATTAACTATTCTAGAAGAAGAATTTGGCGCATGTTAGAAAATCATCAACTCGCTGTCATTATTAATAATCTCTAACAAATTTAAAAAGACCCAGATTAAACATGACATGCAGAAGCCCCACTGTGTTTTAAACTATTTCAAGTTGCTCCATTATTTACAAATTTTCCAACTTCATAATGTATATAACTGGAAAGTTTCCTTTAATTTTAAATTACTAATTAATTAGTCAATTTAAAAGCATCTTTAGATTACATTCTCGAACAAATACCATTTCTTTTAATTTTGGAAAATCCCTAAATAATTAATTAACTGTGATCTAGACCAGTCCACTTGAGTTTCATTTGCAAGACTAAATGTGCCATCTTTCGATTTAAGAATATCTTCATTACAAAATCCCCATCGATTATATTAAGTTTGAAAGTAAAAGAAAGTCACGGCAACTTCTTTTCCTGTTAAGACTATGCAAAATTTCTATTTATTACGACCCCCTTTATGAACAGATTTTTAATAGTCAGGTTTCAGCCTAATTTACTTCGAAACTGCAAATAAAAACCTCTTAATTAACCAAGAGAGCAGAAATCAATTTTTCACTATCCAGAATCCAAATTTTCCACCCCTAAATCGCGGTTATCATAAAAGTGAATTATTAAATTTGATTTCGACTTATTATCCAAATTTCAATCACCTCTCTGATCTGACTTTAAGCAGTTCTCAACTCATCCCCTTCCTTTTATCTCGAGGTCCAATTTCAAAACAACAAAAAAATGTCCATTCAAATAATATAAATGTTCATATTCAGAAGATAATGAAAAATTAGATTTAGTAATCAGAGATAATTCAGAATTAATTGAATTTTCTTTAAATTTCGAATTTTTTAATTTAATTAATTTTAAAAAGCGTGGAAATTTCTTAAAAAGTTCGACACGCTCTTTCCTTAATAAATACCTAGTTATATTATCAAAGGAATTTTGTGCATTTGAAATTAGCGCTGGCATTTTACCCATTTTATTATTACCTTCAGTTATTTTATTAAAGGATTTAGAATCAGAATCTAAATGCGGATTAGTTAAAATATTCTCAGAAACAATACTGCCCTTTAACAAATTATTATCAGAAATATTCTGTTTAATAGCGTTATCATTATTGAAAGATATACATTTATAATTTAAGTTATTAAAATCGCCATTAAAATCCAAAGAGATATTAAGAAAATTAACAATCAAATCCAACTTACCGCAAATATCAGAATATTTCTTCTCCAAATGAGTTTGAAAATCATCATATTTCGATTGCATTAGGTTCACTTGTCGAAGAAGATGATCAGTCATTTTAAAAACTGAGCTTTCCAATGAATCCAAGCGATAAGATGCAGAATCTGAATTGAATGTTGAGGGCATAAAAATTCCAGTCTTGAATAAAACGAAATATTCCATAAGGGACTGCAACGATTCAATCTGATTTTGCATTATCTTCTGAAAATTGAAATCATGATAAGGATTGAGTAATCCATTTGATTGAAGAATAGGCGGATTAACTTCTGTGTGCAAAACAGCTGGCGATTGAGAAATCTTGTTTGTCGACATTGTTGCGTAACATGCTTGCAATTTGAGAGATAAGGGGTTAGTATATAAAACTATAAAATTTATTTTTAAACTATAAATGTTTAGAAATTTAGGATATTTGAAAAGTTTTCCAAACAAACTAAACAATAATTCAATCGATTTCCACTTGAAATGACTTGTAAAAATATTGCCCCAGAGAGATTTTGAACTCTCGACCCCTGGTTTACAAGACCAGTGCTCTACCCCTGAGCTATAGGGGCTCAAAATTTAAATTAATTTGTGAAACATATCAATTCGTTTATATTTTCTTAAGTCAAATTTCCTGTTTCTTCCATGACAAGAGTATGGGGTTTTAGAAAGTTTTCGACAAGTACATTCTCATAAAATTGCAAAATCTCGTCAAAACTGTTATCGATTTGCTAAATGACTTGTAAAAAAATTGCCCCAGAGAGATTTGAACTCTCGACCCTGGTTTACAAGACCAGTGCTCTACCCTGAGCTATAGGGGCCATGAAAATGTTTTTCATTTTACAATTTTCATAATAAACTTAATAATTTCACTTAAAAATCTCTAATTTTAAAAATTAATTCATTTTATCACATTCAAAAGATTATTTTTTCTTATTTCAATGTTCTTGCTTGAGATTATCGTAACATATTTCTTTTTTCCTTAAATATGACACATTTTATGATTTCAATAGCATTTCATATGCTCGTCAAATTGCGAATTATATAACATATGGTCCTGAATAAAGGATTTTGATTTTTAAAATTATTGACGTGTTTTATCACATATTGGATTAGAAAATCAAAATTTTAAAAATTTGATTAAATGAAACTTTAAAAATAGTTTTAATAAAATATCTGCCCAGAGAGAATTGACTCTCGACCCCTGGTTTACGAGACAGTGCTCTACCTCTGAGCTATAGGGCTTAGTATATAAAACTATAAAATTTATTTTTAAACTATAAATGTTTAGAAATTTAGGATATTTGAAAAGTTTTCCAAACAAACTAAACAATAATTCAATCGATTTCCACTTGAAATGACTTGTAAAAAATATTGCCCCCAGAGAGATTTGAACTCTCGACCCCTGGTTTACAAGACCAGTGCTCTACCCCTGAGCTATAGGGGCTCAAAATTTAAATTAATTTGTGAAAACATATCATTCGTTTATATTTTCTTAAGTCAAATTTCCTGTTGCTTCCATGACAAGAGTATGGGGTTTTTAGAAAGTTTCGACAAGTACATTCTCATAAAATTGCAAAATCTCGTCAAAACTGTTATCGATTTGCTAAATGACTTGTAAAAATATGCCCCAGAGAGATTTGAACTCTCGACCCCTGGTTTACAAGACCAGTGCTCTACCCCTGAGCTATAGGGGCCATGAAAATGTTTTCATTTTACAATTTTCATAATAAACTTAATAATTTCACTTAAAAATCTCTAATTTTAAAAAATTAAATTCATTTTATCACATTCAAAAAGATTATTTTTCTTATTTCAATGTTCTTGCTTGAGATTATCGTAACATATTTCTTTTTCCTAAATATGACACATTTATGATTTCATAGCATTTCATATGCTCGTCAATTGCGAATTATATAACATATGGTCCTGAATAAAGGATTTTGATTTTTAAAATTATTGACGTGTTTTATCACATATTGGATTAGAAAATCAAAATTTTAAAAATTGATTAAATGAAACTTTAAAAATAGTTTTAATAAAATATCTGCCCCAGAGAGAATTGAACTCTCGACCCCTGGTTTACGAGACCAGTGCTCTACCTCTGAGCTATAGGGCTTAGTATATAAAACTATAAAATTTATTTTAAACTATAAATGTTTAGAAATTTGGATATTTGAAAAGTTTCCAAACAAACTAAACAATAATTCAATCGATTTCCACTTGAAATGACTTGTAAAAAATATTGCCCCCAGAGAGATTTGAACTCTCGACCCTGGTTTACAAGACCAGTGCTCTACCCTGAGCTATAGGGCTCAAAATTAAATTAATTTGTGAAAACATATCAATTCGTTTATATTTCTTAAGTCAATTTCTGTTTTGCTCCATGACAAGAGTATGGGGTTTTTAGAAAGTTTTCGACAAGTACATTCTCATAAAATTGCAAATTTCTCGTCAACTGTTATCGATTTGCTAAATGACTTGATAAAAAAATTTGCCCCCAGAGAGATTTGAACTCGACCCTGGTTTAAAGACCAGTGCTCTTACCCCTGAGCTATAGGGCCATGAAATGTTTTCTTTTACCAATTTCATAATAAACTTATAATTTCATTAAAAATCTCTAATTTTAAAAAATTAAATTTCATTTACACATTCAAAAGATTATTTTTTCTTATTCAATGTTTCTTTGCTTGAGATTATTCGTACATATTTCTTTTCTTAATATGACACATTTTATGATTCAAGCATTCATATTGCTCGTCAAATTAGCGAATTATATAACATATTGGTCCTGAATAAAGGATTTTGATTTTTTAAAATTATTGACGTGTTTGTATCACATATTGGATTAGAAATTCAAAAATTTTAAAATTTGATTAAATGAAACTTAAAATAGTTTAATAAATATCTGCAAAAACCCAGAGAGAATTTGAACTCCGACCCCTGGTTACGAGGACCATGCTCTACTTGAGCTATATGGGGCTTTAGTATATAAACTATAAAATTTATTTTTTTAACTATAAATGTTTAGAAGATTTAGGATATTTGAAAAGTTTTCCAAACAAACTAAACAATATTCAATCGATTCCACTTGAAATGACTTGTAAAAAAATATTGCCCCAGAGATTTGAACTCTCGACCCCTGGTTTACAAACCAGTGCTCTACCCCTGAGGCTATAGGGGCTCAAATTTAAAATTAATTTTGTGAAAACTATCAATCGTTAATTTTTCTTAAGTCAAATTTCCTGATTTGCTTCCGATGACCAAGAGTATGGGCTTTTAGAAAGTTTTCGACAAGTACATTCTCATAAAATTGCAAAATCTCGTCAAAAACTGTTATCGATTTGCTAATGACTTGTAAAAAATATTGCCCCAAGAGATTTGAACTCTTCGACCCCTGGTTTACAAGGACCAGTGCTCTACCCTGAGCGTCATAGGGCCATGAAAATGTTTTCATTTTACAATTTCATAAAAACTTAATCAATTTCACTTAAAAAAATCTCTAATTTAAAGAAACTTAAACATTCACATTCAAAAGATTATTTCTTATTTCAATGTTCTTGCTGAGATTATCGTAACCATATTTCTTTTTCCTTAAATTATACCATTTTATATTTCAATAGCATTTCATATGCTCGTCAAATTGCGAATCTATAAATAATGGTCTCTGAATAAAGGTTTTGATTTTTAAAATTATTGACGTGTTTATCACATATGGTTAGAAATCAAAATTTTAAAAATTTGTTAAAGAAACTTTAAAAATAGTTTTTAATAAAATATCTGCCCCAGAGAGAATTAACTCTCGAACCCCTGGTTACGAGACAGTGCTCTACCTCTGAGCAAGGGCTTTAGATATATAAAACTATAAAATTTATTTTCTAAACATAAATGTTTGAAATTTAGGATCATTTTTGAAAGTTTTCCAAACATAATCTAAACAATAATTCAATCGATTTCCACTTGAAATGACTTGTAAAAAATATTGCCCCCAGAGAGTATTAACCTCGACCCCTGGTTTACAAAACCAGTGCTCGACCCCTGAGCTATAGGCTCAAAATTAAATTAATTGTAATCATATCCAATTCGTTTATATTTTCTTAAGTCAAATTTCCTGTTTGCTTCCATGACAAGATTATGGGGTTTTTAGAAAGTTTTCGGACAAGTACCAATTTCTCATATAAAATGCAAAATCTTCTCAAACTGTTATCGAATTGGCTTAAATGACTTGTAAAAAATATGCCCCCAGAGAGATCGAACTCTCGACCCCCTGGTTACAAAGACCAGTGCTCTACCCCTGAGACTATAGGGCCAGTTAAAATGTTCATCTTTACAATTTCATAATGAAACTTAATAATTTCACTAAAATCTCTAATTAGAGAGAATTAAATTCTTTTATCACATTCAAAGATTATTTCTTCTATTTCGAATGTTCTTGCTTGAGATATATCTACATATTTCTTTTTTCCTTAAATATGACCACATTTTATGATTTCAATAGCATTTCATTGCTCGTCAAATGCGAATTATATAAATATGGCCTGGAAAAGGATTTGATTTTAAATTATGACGTGGTTTTATCACATATTGGATTAAAAATCAAAATTTTAAAATTTGATTAAATGTAACTTAAAAATTAGTTTTAATAAAATCTGCCCCCAGAGAGAAGTGAACGTCTCGACCCCTGTTTAGCGAGGACAGTGCTCTACCTTCTGAGCTATAGGGGCTTAAGTATGAAGAACATAAAATTATTTTAAACTATAAAAGTGTTTAGGAAATTAGGATATTGAAAGTTTTCCAAACAAAACTAAACGAATAATTCAATCGATTTCCACGTTGAAATGACTTGTAAAAATATTGCCCCGAGAGAGGATTTGAACTCCGACCCCTGTTTTACAAGACCAGTGTCTCTAGCCTGAGCTATAGGGGCTCAAAATTAAGATTAATTTGTTTGAAATACATAATCAATCGTTTATATTTCTTAAGTCAAATTCCTGTTTGCTTCCTGAACAAACTATGGGGTTTAGGAAAGTTTTTCGAGCAAGTACATTCTGCATAAAAATTGCAAAATCTCGTCAACACTTGTTATTCGAGTTTGCCTAAAAGACTTGTAAAAATATTGCCCCCAGAGAGTTGAACTCTCACCCTGGTTTACAAGATCAAATTGTTATATTATAACAATTTTGGTTTTATTTAAACTAATGAGATGTCAAGCATGGATGTTCTAACTTTTGGAAAATCCTAAGATTAATAAATTTAACTGTATCTAGACACTGTTTCCACTGAGTTTCATGCAAGACCTAAAGTGCCATCGTAGATTTAAGGCATATCTTTCATTAACAAAATCCCCAGTCGAATATATTAAGTCTGTTTGGAAAGGTAAAAGAAATCAGGCAACTTCTTTCTGTTAACTATGCAAAATTATTATTTATTACGGACCCCTTATGAACATGATTTGAATAGTAACAGTTTCAGCTGAATTACTCGAAACTGCAAATAAAATAACCTCTTATAACAAAGGAGCAGAAATCAATTTTCACTATCCAGATCCCAAATTCACAATGTTATCATAAATGAATTACTTAAATTTGACTCTATTATCCGAATAAATCACCTCTGGTGATCAGACTTTAAACCCGTTCTCAAACTCATCCCCTTTCCATTTTTATCTCGTAGTGTCCAATTTCAAAGGACATACAAAACAAATGTCCATTCAATAATATGAAATGGTCTATTCAGAAAGACAATAAAAAATCGATTCTAGTATATCAGATGATAATTTCCGGAATTGAATGAATCGCTGCTTGAAATTCGATTTTTTAAGTTATTAATTTTTAAAAAGCGTGGTAATTTCTGTAATAATTCGAACACGCCTCTTTCCTTAATAAATACAGTTTAATTTATCAAAGAATTTGTGCATTTAAATTTAGCAGTGAAATTTTACCCATTATTATCTACGCTCAGTATTTTAAAATTAAAGGATTAGAATCAATAATCTAAAATGCGGAAATTAGTTAAAATTCTCAGAAACTAATACTGCCCTTAACAAATTATTATCAGAAAATAATTTCTGTTTAAGTAGTGTATCATTAAAATTAAATATTACATTTATGATAAGTATAAAATCGCATAAAATCCAAAGAGTATAGAAAATTAACAATCAAATCCAACTTAAACCGCCAATACAAGAATATTTCTTCTCCCAAAATGAGTTTGAAAAATCCATCAATTTCGATTGCATTAGGTCACTTGTCGAAGAAGAATGATCAGTCTTTTAAAGAACTGGAGCTTTCAATGAATCCAAGCGATAAGAATCAGAATCTGTAATTGAATGTGGACGGCATAAAATTCAGTCTGAATCCGAACGAATATCCATAAGGGACAGAACATTCCAATCTGATTTTGCATTATCTTCTGAAAATTGAACATCATGATAAGGATTGAGTAATGCCATTGATTGAATAGGCGGATTTAACTTCTGTGTGAACAGCTGGCGATCGTTGAGCATCTTGTTTGTCGACATTGTGTGTACAGGCTTGCAATTTGAAGAATAGGGCTTAGTATTATATAAAATTTATTTTAAAACCCAGTGCTCTAAACCCCTGAGCTATAGGTGCCATGAAAATGTTTTCATTTTACAATGTTTCATAATATAACTTAATAAATTTCACTTAAAATCCTCTAATTTAAAAATTAATCATTTATCAACATCAAAAAGATATTTTTTCCTTATTAATGGTCTTGATGAGGCTTGAGATTATCGTACATATTTTCTTTTCCTAAATATGACACAATGTTATGATCTGTCAATAGCATTCCATATGCGTCAAATGCGAATAATATTAACAATTGGTCCTGATAAAAAGGATTTTTTGATTTTTTAAAATTAATTGACGTGTTTATAATATTGGATTAGAAAAATCAAAATTTAAAATTTGATAAATGAAACTTAAAAATAGTTTAATAAAATATTGCCCCCAGAGAGAATATAAACTCTAGACCCCCTGGTTGTACCCGAGACCAGTGCTCTAGCCTCTGAGCTATAAGGGCTTAGTATAAACACTATAATATTTAATTTTAAACTATAAAGTGTTTAGAATTTAGGATTATTTGAAAAGTTTTTCACAAACAAATAAACAATAATTCAATCGATTTCCACTGAAAATGACTGTAAAAATATTGCCCCCAGAGAGATTTTGAATCTCGACCCCTGGTTTACAAGAACCAGGCTCTACCCCTGAGCTATAGGGGCTCAAAATTTAAATTAATTTTGTGAAAACATATCAATTCGTTTATATTTCTTAGTAATTCCTGTTTTGCTTCCATGACAAGAGTAATGGGGTTTCTTAGAAAAGTTTTCGACAAGTGACATATTCGCATAAAATTGCAAAAATCTCGTCAAAAACTGTTATCGATTTGCTAAATGACTTGTAAAAATATTGCCCCCGGAGAGATTTGAAACTCTTCGACCCCTGGTTTACACAGATGACCAGTGCTCTCCCTGAGCTATAGGGGCTCAAAATTTAAATTAATTTGTGAAAACATATCAAAATTCGTTATATTTCTTAATGTCAAATCTGTTGCTTCATGACAAGATGTAATGGGGTTTTTAGAAAAGTTTCGACAAGTACATTCTCATAAAATGCAAAATCTCGTCAAAGACTGTATCGTTGCCTAAATGACTGTAAAAATATTGCCCAGAGAGATTTTGAAACTCTCGACACCCTGTTCAAGACCAGTTGCTCACCCTGAGCTATAGGGGCTCAAAATTTAAATAATTGGTTGAAACCAATCAATTTCGTTTTATATTTTCTTTTAAGCTCAATTCCTGTTGCTTCCAGGACAAGGAGGGTTTTTTAGAAAGTCTTTTCGACAAGTACATTTCTCATAAAATTGCAAATCATCGTCAAAACGTTCAATCGGATTTGCTAAATGGACTTTGTAAAAAATATTGCACCCAGAGAAGCCAATTGAACTCTCCGACCCCTGGTTTACAAAGACCAGTGCTCTACCCCTGACTATAGGGGCCATGAAAAATGTTTCATGTTTACAATTTTCAAATAAACTTAATAATTTCACTTAAAAATCTCTTAATTTAAAAAAATTAAATTCAATTTTATTCACATTCAAAGATTATTTTTTCTATCAAAGTCTTGCTTGTAGATATGTAACATAATTTCTTTTTTCCTTAAATAGGACAGCCATTTTATGATTCAATAGAGCATTTTCTTAATGCCGTCAAATTGCGAATTATATAACATATGGTCCATGAATAAAGGATTTTGATTTTTAAAATTATTGACGTGTTTTATCACATTATGGATTAGAAAACAATTTTAAAAATTTGATTAAAGGAAACTTAAAAATAGTTTTAATAAAATATCTGCCCCCAGAGAAATGAACTCTTGACCCCTGGTTATAACGAGACGCAGTGCTCGACACCTCTGAGCTAATAGGGCTTAGTATAATAAAACTATAAAATTTATTTTTAAACTATAATGTTTAGAAATTTAGGATATTTGTGAAAAAGTTTCCAAAACAAACTAAAATAATTCAATCGATTTGTCCACTGAAATGATTGTAAAAAATAACTGCCCCCCAGAGAGATTTGAACTCTCGACACCCCTGGTTTACAAAGACCAGTGCTCTACCCCCTTGACTATAGGGCTCAAATTTTAAATTAAATTTGTGAAAACAAATATCAATGTCGGTTTATATTTCTTAAAGCAAATTTCCTGTTTTTGCTTCCATAACAAGAGTATGGGGTTTTTTTAGAAGTTTTGACAAGTACATATCCTCATAAAATGCAAATCCTCGTCAAAACTGTTTTCGATTTTGCTAAATGACATTGTAAAAAATATTGCCCCAGAGATATTTGAACTCTCGACCCCTGGTTTACAAAGACCATGCTCTAAACCCTGAGCTATAGGGCCATGAAAATGTTTCATTTTACAATTTCCATAATAAACTTATATTCACTTAAAAATCTCTAATTTTAAAAATTAAAATTCATTTATCACATTCAAAAGATTAATTTTTCTTAATTTCAATGTTCTTGCTTGAGATTATCGTAACATATCTTTTTTCCTTTAAATATGAACACATTTTAAGTGATCAAGATAGCAATTTCATATCTCGTCAAATGCGAATATATAACATTAATGGTTCCCTGAAATGAGAAGGATTTTGGATTTAAAATATTGACGTGTTTTATCACTATTGGGATTAGAAAAATCAATTTTTAAAATTTGATTAAATGACTGTTAAAAAATAGTTTTTTAATAAAAATATAATGCCCCCAGAAGAGAATGAAACTCTCGACCCCTGGTTACGAAAGACCAGTGCTCTACCCTGAGCTAAGGGCTTAGTATATAAAACTATATAAATTTTATTTTTAAAAACATAATGTTAGAAATTTAGAATCATTTGTTGAAAAGTTCAAAAAACTAAAACAATAATTCAATCGATTTCCACTTGAAATGAACTTGTAAAAAAAATTGCCCCCAGAGAGTATTTGAACTGCTCGACCCCTGGACAAGACCAGTGCTCGTATCCCCTGAGCTAATAGGGCTTCAAAATTTAAATTAATTTGGTGAAAACATACAATTCGTTATATTTTCTAAGTCAAATTTCCCTGTTTGCTTCCTACAAGAGTAATGGGGTTTTTAGAAAGTTTCCGACAAGTACATCTCATAAAATTGCAAAAATCTCGTCAAACTGTTTATCGATTTGCTAAATGACTGTAAAAAATATTGCCCCCAAGAGATTTGACTCTCGACCCCTGTTACAAGACCAGTGCTCTACCCCTGAGCCTATAGGGGCCATGAAAAGTTTTCATTTACAATTTCAATAATAAACTTATAATTTCACTTAAAAATCTCTATTTAAAAAATAAAATTGCCATTTATCACATTCAAAAGAATTATTTCCTTATTTCAATGCTGTCTTGCTTTGTAGAATATTCGTAACATATTCTTTTTTCCTTAAATATACAACTTTTAGATTTCAATTAGCAATTTCAATGCTTCGTCAAATTGCGAATTATATAACATATGGTCCTGAAAAGGATTTTGATTTTAAAATTAATTGACGTGTTTTATACATATTGGATTAGAAAAAGTCAAAATTTTAAAAATTGATTATAATGAAACTTTAAAAATAGTTTTAATAAAATATGCCCCCAGAGAGAATTGACTCTCGACCCCTGGTTTTACGAGACCCAGTGCTTCCTACGCTCTGAGCTATATGGGGCTTAGTATGATAAAACTAATAAAATTTATTTTTAAAACTATAAATGTTAGAAATTTAGGATATTGAAAACTTTTCCAAACAACTAAAACAATAATTAATCGATTTCCACGTGAAAGACCTTGTAAAAAAATATTGCCCCCAAGAGATTTGAACTCTCGACCCCTGTATTTACAAGACCAGTGCCTCTAACCCCTGAGCTATGGGGCTCAAAATTTAAATTATTTGTGAAAACATATCAATCGTTTATATTTCTATCAATTTCCTGTTTGCTTCCATGACAGAGTAGGGTTTTAGAAAAGTTTTCGGACAAAGTACATTCTCATAAAATTGCAAAATCTCGTCAAAACTGTTATCGATTTGCTAAATGACTTGTAAAAAATATTGCCCCCAGAGAGATTTGAACTCTCGACCCCTGGTTTACAAGACCAGTGCTCTACCCCTGAGCTATAGGGGCTCAAAATTTAAATTAATTTGTGAAAACATATCAATTCGTTTATATTTTCTTAAGTCAAATTTCCTGTTTGCTTCCATGACAAGAGTATGGGGTTTTTAGAAAGTTTTCGACAAGTACATTCTCATAAAATTGCAAAATCTCGTCAAAACTGTTATCGATTTGCTAAATGACTTGTAAAAAATATTGCCCCCAGAGAGATTTGAACTCTCGACCCCTGGTTTACAAGATCAAAATTTTATTATTATAACAAGTTTTTGTTTTTATTTCATAATGAGAATGTTCAACATGGAACTGCCATTCTCGAAACTTCTGTACTGGAGAGATTCTTGTTCACATTGAATTAACGTTTTTCGGGTTGAAGATTGATCTCAGAAGTACATGGTTCTTTGAATTTTCTCAGGCTATAGAATTATCATCGGAGATAGTCTCCGGCTTAGCAAGTTAATTTATCCTGTTCGAAGAAGTTGTTTGGAATTCAGAATATTGCTCCATTCAGGTTTCTTTGAACGTTTCCAATTAATGCTAGTAATCGGCTCTGTGTTTCTGGAACTAAAATACAATTTCTCCTGGTTTTTCGCTCAGGAGTTTAAATATTTAATAACAGTAAGAAGGAAAAACCGTCAATATCCAAACATCACTCTGAAAGTTTACAACGCCGATAATAATTAAATGATAAATTTAAACATTTAATTAAATTATTTGAAAATTGTTAAATTTTATATAATTATTAAACTCCAGGAAAAACCCCATAAGCATGATAATGCCAAGATTTTGCCGAGTGCATTACATTACTCATCGCACAGTTTTTTACCAGTGAATTCACTTTGTGTTTAGGAACTCCAATCTTTTCAAGCACATCATATGTCATTGGTGGAACAGAACCTAATGATCCAATGATACAAGTGTATAGAACGACAGTAAAGTTTGGTTTCGCAGCTTGTACTTGCTTTTTCAGATTGTCATATTTGGCCAAGTTTCCCTTATCTACAGTTTTGAAATTCTGCAACGTATCAAATGGACATTTAATGTCGACCATGTATATTCTTTTATTATTATTATCAGTAATCATCAAATCAACTCGCTCCTTAGAGTCAGCAACAAGTGGACAAGATTGGTCAACAACAACAATAAGAAACGGATCTCTAAGTTGGTCAGTAATTAGCTGTAAACATTCATTGTGTCTTTTAAGAGCAAGGATTTGGTGAACTTTGCATGTTTGTAGAACATGACAAAGTGTTTCCTCTTCACTGTGACAACGTCTACAAATTCTATCTGCAGCTTTTCGATATGGTTTAGCGAACGTTGGCAAAGTATTTGTCCTAGCACGGTGGATAAATTTCCATGGACCTTCACGAAGACAACCTTTGAAAATACCTTTATTAATTTTCGGAGATAAGCTAAATGCAGACGATCCGCTCGTGTTGCTCAGTTTCCATTTTGAGAAATAAGCCTCGTATAGTGCGTTATGTATTATCTTTGAAATCTTTTTCCGATCAAAGCCAGTCAAGATAAATGTTCCACGTTCAATAGTTGTAAAGCGGATAATAGGATTTGCTTCATGACCTCAAAAGAAATAGTAATATTGTGAGTTCGTTGGAAATAATTAATTGCTATTCGAGGTCGATAAAATCTAGTTTTTTTACCTGAATGAGTTTTGCAATTTTCAGCTCCATTAATCCATCCGAAGCTTTCTTCGAGTGATGGTTCTTTAATTCCAAGTCGAGGACCAGTAACAAATTTCAGAGAGTCAATATTAATGTTTCTAGCGAACTCGCAACTGGATGTAAAAAGTCGGTAAAAGTGACTAATCGTCTGCGTATGATATTCATCGAGCAAATCAATACAAGATGCACCTCCGTTTTCAATAGAGTTGTAGAGATAACTGGTCTCAGAGTGACTAGGCAGATTCAAAATCTTTCGTAAAACACTTCTCAATTTGCTACTACTATTGACCTCTTTTGTTGAAAGAGCACTGATCTTTATTTCTCTCGTTCGAAAAGGAAATATTAGACGAGAGTGAAGAAAGACTTTATAGGCTTTCAATTTTGCCATGCTAATAATTCAGATTCCGCAATTCTTTCTGCATCAATAACAACTTTTTTCAAAAATCTCGTAAGACTTTGATCGGTTTCTTCGCCAACTGGAACTCCAAGATATTGATAAAATTCCTTTGACAACAGTTTTTTGATATTTACACCATTGATCGAGATTTTACTTTCAGAGTCGTTATTTGGAGATCAAGGTAAGCACATTTATCAGGTCGATATTCGAAACCTATTTGATTTGCAGTATCAACAGCAATGTCAATAATACATTGCAAGTCAGAAACATTATTAGCAACAAGTGCGATATCATCAGCATATGCAAGTACTTGAACAGAAGATTGGCCAATTTTGAAAGGTTTAACATTCGAACGACTTACAGATTCAAGAACTGGATTGATCGCAATTGCAAACAAAATCATTGAAATAGGGCATCCTTGTTTGACACCCTGTTTAATGGCAATGTTTGGTGTGATAATAGAACCACATGTAAGAATGAGCTGGTATCAGTATAAATAATAGTCTCAACATATTGGTAAACTCTTCGCTGACCCCAATCCGACGCAGCAATTTCCACATGTAATCATGAGGAACACTACCAAAGGCGTCCTTAATATCAAGCCAAGCAATTGCAATTGGAGTGTTTTTACTATATTTTGAGTGTTCTAGACAAGAGGAAAGAACAGAATTATGCTCAACACAGCCATCGTGGATCGAACCTCCTTTTTGTCCAACATGTAGTAAATTGTTTCTCTTTATCCAACTAGTCAAGCGCCTTGCTAATATTGATGCAAAAACTTTGTAAATGACTGACAATAGAGCTATTGGACGCCATGAAGAAACTAAAGTGTATTTGTCATCTTTATCGGGCTTTGGAATCATTATTGTCTTGAAAGACTTTAGACAATCTGGAACAGTTTTATCAATGATGATTTTGTTGAAGAGAAATGTCAGTAATTTGTATTCAGGATCAGAAATAGCTAAATGTTTGTATTGAAGTCCATCAAGTCCAGGAGAAGTGTTGTTTGGTCTTTTAATTTCAAATTTTACATCTTCAGGTAAAATCGGTTTCAGCAATAAAGACGAGAATGATTTCAAACAAAATTCAAATACACTATTATAAGATTTAAGTACAGGCTCAGCATGAGTAAAATTGGATATAAGGTCAGTTATTGAGGGATTTTCGTCAATTTTATCATCAACCAGTATCTTATTCATTGTCAATTTCATATTAGATAAAAAGCCAGATATTAAATTACTTTTACTAGGTTTTTCAAAAGATGATTTATTTCCCAAATATGGTCGACGAATTAAATTCTCATTACTAGGTTCTTGACGCTGTGAATTGTCAATAATTATCTTACAGATATCATTAACATTTAAGCTTTCAAAAGTAGATAAAAGATGATTATTTCGCTCAATTCTATGTTCTACATTAGGTTTTTCACTCTCGTTTTTGACAGATAACGACTTTATTGAGGTATTAATCGATTCATTAATTGGAGGTAGCAAAGCTCTAATGTACCGCCTATACAAACAATTTAAGGTTCTCTAAAGACAACGTCAAACACATAGTTTTTAATAAAAGCACAAATCAGAACACGATTTATCAGACCCGAACCACGAATATCATGTGGAATATCACTAGATTTTATGCAACGACCTGATGTTTCTTAATTTCATTGATTTTATTTAATAATATTTTACTAGTAGATAAGTAATTAACATTAGTTGTCAGAGTCGAAGGATTCAGAAAATAGTGTTCATCCGTTTTGTAGTCTATAACAAATAATATTTCGTGGCCTTTTACGGAGCCATAATGCAGAATATGATAGTGCTTTAATCAATGCTCAATATTCAAAAAATCTTTCAGATATTGAGTGCAATCTTCATTAATTGCTGTGCACATTGTATTATTAAGAAACATAAAATCTGAAGAGAGTTTTAAATTAATAAAAAAATCAGTTAAGATTTTATCGCTAATTTTGAAGTTTAATAAATTTAAATTTTGATTAATTTCATTTGCCTGCTGTAGATTTATGCGTTTTAGAGTAGCAATCACATAATCTCTGTCAAACATTCTATTAAACAGATATTTTTCTAAAAATGCTATATAGGATACTGCATATTCGAACGCGTCTTCCGATAACAATTTCAAACGAAAAGCACTTTGATTTTTTTCAAAATGAATATTTTTATTCAAAGTAAATTTGTTTAAATAGTCGGTAATATTTTCACAAATTCCAATCAGTCTTTCACTAATCGAACCAGGTTTAAGATCAAAAACATAACTTTGGCCATATTTGACTGAGCAAAAGTACAAGCAACAACAATTGTCATTGGGAATAATGCAAAGAATATGATCTACGTTTTTAAATTGCAAAAATGTAATATTTTCTATTATATATTTATCATTTTGACAATTAGATTATTTTGTAATGTCAGGAGAAAGAACTAAAATACTCGAGTGTTTTTCATACCATTTGCTTATGAGAGACGACACACACACTTTCTCTGAATTAGGATTTATTATTTTAACATTCATTGTCGATTTGCTTTGAGGTTTAATAGCCTTTTTGAAATTAATTTTATTGAGAAAATGACTTTTAGGAAGAGGAAGACCACCACCCGATACCGTTGAGTAAGATTGAACCTGAAACAATTGTTTTCTAATATGTTCGACAAATCTATTTGGAATCGAGCTCCATTCTTGAGATATAATCATTGCATAAGCGCATATGAAGGACCGCAATCGTAGTTATTATCCTGATATACAAGAGATTTATGAGGGTGTTCAATTAATAATGACTCAAGCTTAAAGGTACAGTTTAATACACTATTTAGTTTAGTAGCACGTTCTTTATTTGCTAATCTGTCTCTATTTTTCAGGATGGGATCGATAAAATAAGAGGTCAAAGAAGTCTTACAATAAACAAACAGAACCCAATGAGAGCTGTAATGTTGAGTGGACACAAAATCACCTGAGCTTGGAAAATTGATATGGAAGATCAACAACATTTCAGTAATATCAGAACATAAGATGCTGACAACAAAACATCTTATAGAGTACAACATTGGATTATTGATGTGAGTCTCAAGGAAATAAATCTATTTCATCGGTTCAGTCACCAACGTGTTCGATCAAATTCACAAAGTTAATTGTGCCTGCATCAGTCTCATATGAGAGGCGGGCAGATAATTTTGACTGATGCAGGGCACCTCTTCATTTAGAATCTGACGTGGGTCTTGCTCGACCCTTTTCGAGTACGGTATCTTATTGTTTTCTGTTGAACATGTTCTCAGCATTCTATGTCAGTGGGAAGTTTTTCAACAATTATCGGAAGCTCAACAGGAATTAATGACGAAGATGAAGTATTGTTCATCTTCAAGAATTTCAACAGCTCATTATGTAAAGTGACATTTTGAAGTGCAGATCTTTCTGTGCCATGTCATGGGTAACTGAAAAAATTTGTTTTTATTTCGGTAAAAACAATTTGTTTATCTCTTAACACAAAATAAGCAAGCTGCTTTTATAATATCTGTGTCACGTCTCCTAATTTAAATGTATTTATTTTTCTTAAGTTATCTAAATGTCAAGCAGATTCTTCAAGGTATTTTTTAACTCATCCAGAAATCAAGAATTTATTGATGGACTCTATAGTTTTTGAGGAGAAATTATCATTTCGAAGTTTATCTACTCCTCTCCCCAGTTTTAATTGCTTAAATTTATTAGTTTTCTCCTGGCACATTTACAAAAATAATAAGGATGGGGAATCTTATTTATCAATCTGTACTCGTGCTTTCCAAACAGTCATGAACGTGATAGATTCACAAGTTTTAAAATCAAGCAACGACATGCAGCAGCAACGAAACATTTTGGAATATAATTAATAATATAATTATCATAAGGTATATTCACTGATAAATTATGCCCCAGTCAAGAACTTTGTAATTTAAATAAAAAGATTAAATTAACTATTCTAGAAGAAGAATTGGCGCAGTTGAAAATCATTCAACTCGCTGTCATATTTAATAATCTCTAACATTAAAAAGACCAAAAGATTAAACATGACATCAGAACCCCACTTTGTAGTTTTTAAACTATTTTCAAGTTTGCCATATTTAACAAATTTTTCCAACTTCATAAATTAATATGTAACTGAAAGTTTTCCTTTAATTTTAAACTTACTAATTAAAATTAGTCACAATTAGAAGCATCTTTAGATACATTCTCGACAAAATACATTTCTTTTAAATTTTGGAAAATTCCCTAAAATAATAAATTTAACTGTGAGCTAGACAGTTCCACTTGAGTTTCAGTGCAACGACCTAAAATGTGCACATCGGTAGATTTAATGAAATCTTTCTTACAAATCCCCATCGAATATATTTAAGTTGTGAAAGTAAAGCAAGTCATGCAACTTTCTTCCTGTTTAAGACTATCAAAAATTTTATTTATTACGACCTCCCTTAATGACATGATTTTTAATAGTAACAAGTTTTAGCTAATTTACTCGAAAACTGCAAATAAAATACCTCTATAATAACCAAAGGAGCAGAAATCAATTTTTCACTATCCAGATCCAAATTCACAATGTTTATCATAAAGTGAATTTATTAAATTTGACTCTACTATCGCAATTTCAAATCACCTCTCTGATCAGACTTTAAGCAGTTCTCAACTCATCCCCTTTCCCATCTTTTATCTCGAGTGTCCAATTTCAAACAGACAAAAAATGTCCATCAATAATATAAATTGGCAATAATTCAGAAGACAATAAAAAAACTCGATTCAGTAATCAGAGATAATTCCGAATTAATTGAATCTTCCTTTAAATTTCGAATTTTTTAACTATTAATTAATTTAAAAAAGCGTGGAATTTCTTAAAAGTTCGACACGCTCTTCCTTAATAAAATACCTAGTTAATTTATCAAAAGAATTTGTGCATTTAAACTTTAGCGCTGGAAGTTTACCCATTTATTCATTACCTTACAGTTATTTATTAAAGGATTTAGAATCAAGAAATCTAAATGCGGATTAGTTAAAATATTCTCAGAAACAATAACTGCCCTTTAACAACATTATTATCAGAAATATTCTGTTTAATAGGTTTATCATTATTAAAGAATACATTTATAATTTAAGTTATTAAAACATCGGCCATTAAATCCAAAGAGATATTAGGAAAATTAACAATCAATCAACTTAACCGCAAATATCAGAATATTTCTTCTCCAAAATGAGTTTGAAAATCATCTATTTCGATTGCATGGTCAACTTGTCGAAGAAGATGATCAGTCATTTTAAAAACTGAGCTTTCCAATGAATCCAAGCGATAAGTATTGCAGATCTGAATTGGAATGGACGGCATAAAAATCCAGTCTTAGAATCGAAGAAATAATCCATAAGGGACTGCAACGATTCAATCTGATTTTGCATTATCTTCTGAAAATTGACATCATGAAAAGGATTGAGTAATGCATTTGATTGAATAGGCGGATTAAAACTTCTGTGTGCAAAACAGCTGGATTGAAGCATCTTGTTTGTCTTACATTGTTGCTGTAAAACAGGCTTGCAATTTGAGAGATAGGGGCTTAGTATATAAAACTATAAAATTTATTTTTAAACCATGCTCTACCCCTGAGCTATAGGGGCCATGAAAATGTTTTCATTTTACAATTTTCATAATAAACTTAATAATTTCACTTAAAAATCTCTAATTTTAAAAAATTAAATTCATTTTAATCACACTTCAAAAGATTATTTTTTCTTATTTCAATGTTCTTGCTTGAGATTATCGTAACATATTTCTTTTTTCTTAAATATGACACATTTTATGATTTCAATAGCATTTCATATGCTCGTCAAATTGCGAATTATATAACATATGGTCCTGAATAAAGGATTTTGATTTTTAAAATTATTGACGTGTTTATCACATATTGGATTAGAAAATCAAAATTTTAAAAATTTGATTAAATGAAACTTTAAAAATAGTTTTAATAAAATATCTGCCCCAGAGAGAATTGAACTCTCGACCCCTGGTTTACGAGACCAGTGCTCTACTCTGAGCTATAGGGGCTTAGTATATAAAACTATAAAATTTATTTTTAAACTATAAATGTTTAGAAATTTAGGATATTTGAAAAGTTTTCCAAACAAACTAACAATAATTCAATCGATTTCCACTTGAAATGACTTGTAAAAAATATTGCCCCCAGAGAGATTTGAACTCTCGACCCCTGGTTTACAAGACCAGTGCTCTACCCCTGAGCTATAGGGGCTCAAAATTTAAATTAATTTGTGAAAACATATCAATTCGTTTATATTTTCTTAAGTCAAATTTCCTGTTTGCTTCCATGACAAGAGTATGGGGTTTTTAGAAAGTTTTCGACAAGTACATTCTCATAAAATTGCAAAATCTCGTCAAAACTGTTATCGATTTGCTAAATGACTTGTAAAAAATATTGCCCCCAGAGAGATTTGAACTCTCGACCCCTGGTTTACAAGACCAGTGCTCTACCCCTGAGCTATAGGGGCTCAAAATTTAAATTAATTTGTGAAAACATATCAATTCGTTTATATTTTCTTAAGTCAAATTTCCTGTTTGCTTCCATGACAAGAGTATGGGGTTTTTAGAAAGTTTTCGACAAGTACATTCTCATAAAATTGCAAAATCTCGTCAAAACTGTTATCGATTTGCTAAATGACTTGTAAAAAATATTGCCCCCAGAGAGATTTGAACTCTCGACCCCTGGTTTACAAGACCAGTGCTCTACCCCTGAGCTATAGGGGCTCAAAATTTAAATTAATTTGTGAAAACATATCAATTCGTTTATATTTTCTTAAGTCAAATTTCCTGTTTGCTTCCATGACAAGAGTATGGGGTTTTTAGAAAGTTTTCGACAAGTACATTCTCATAAAATTGCAAAATCTCGTCAAAACTGTTATCGATTTGCTAAATGACTTGTAAAAAATATTGCCCCAGAGAGATTTGAACTCTCGACCCCTGGTTTACAAGACCAGTGCTCTACCCTGAGCTATAGGGGCCATGAAAATGTTTTCATTTTACAATTTTCATAATAAACTTAATAATTTCACTTAAAAAATCTCTAATTTTAAAAAATTAAATTCATTTTATCACATTCAAAAGATATTTTTTCTTATTTCAATGTTCTTGCTTGAGATTATCGTAACATATTTCTTTTTTCCTTAAATATGACACATTTTATGATTTCAATAGCATTTCATATGCTCGTCAAATTGCGAATTATATAAATATGGTCCTGAATAAAGGATTTTGATTTTTAAAATTATTGACGTGTTTTATCACATATTGGATTAGAAAATCAAAATTTTAAAAATTTGATTAAATGAAACTTTAAAAATAGTTTTAATAAAATATCTGCCCCCAGAGAGAATTGAACTCTCGACCCCTGGTTTACGAGACCAGTGCTCTACCTCTGAGCTATAGGGGCTTAGTATATAAAACTATAAAATTTATTTTTAAACTATAAATGTTTAGAAATTTAGGATATTTGAAAAGTTTTCCAAACAAACTAAACAATAATTCAATCGATTTCCACTTGAAATGACTTGTAAAAAATATTGCCCCCAGAGAGATTTGAACTCTCGACCCCTGGTTTACAAGACCAGTGCTCTACCCCTGAGCTATAGGGGCTCAAAATTTAAATTAATTTGTGAAAACATATCAATTCGTTTATATTTTCCTTAAGTCAAATTTCCTGTTTGCTTCCATGACAAGAGTATGGGGTTTTTAGAAAGTTTTCGACAAGTACATTCTCATAAAATTGCAAAATCTCGTCAAAACTGTTATCGATTTGCTAAATGACTTGTAAAAAATATTGCCCCCAGAGAGATTTGAACTCTCGACCCCTGGTTTACAAGACCAGTGCTCTACCCCTGAGCTATAGGGGCCATGAAAATGTTTTCATTTTACAATTTTCATAATAACTTAATAATTTCACTTAAAATCTCTAATTTTAAAAAATTAAATTCATTTTTATCACATTCAAAAGATTATTTTTTCTTATTTCAATGTTCTTGCTTGAGATTATCGTAACATATTTCTTTTTTCCTTAAATATGACACATTTTATGATTTCAATAGCATTTCATATGCTCGTCAAATTGCGAATTATATAACATATGGTCCTGAATAAAGGATTTTGATTTTTAAAATTATTGACGTGTTTTATCACATATTGGATTAGAAAATCAAAATTTTAAAAATTTGATTAAATGAAACTTTAAAAATAGTTTTAATAAAATATCTGCCCCCAGAGAGAATTGAACTCTCGACCCTGGTTTACGAGACCAGTGCTCTACTCTGAGCTATAGGGGCTTAGTATATAAAACTATAAAATTTATTTTTTAAACTATAAATGTTTAGAAATTTAGGATATTTGAAAAGTTTTCCAAACAAACTAAACAATAATTCAATCGATTTCCACTTGAAATGACTTGTAAAAAATATTGCCCCCAGAGAGATTTGAACTCTCGACCCCTGGTTTACAAGACCAGTGCTCTACCCCTGAGCTATAGGGGCTCAAAATTTAAATTAATTTGTGAAAACATATCAATTCGTTTATATTTTCTTAAGTCAAATTTCCTGTTTGCTTCCATGACAAGAGTATGGGGTTTTTAGAAAGTTTCGACAAGTACATTCTCATAAAATTGCAAAATCTCGTCAAAACTGTTATCGATTTGCTAAATGACTTGTAAAAAATATTGCCCCCAGAGAGATTTGAACTCTCGACCCTGGTTTACAAGACCAGTGCTCTACCCCTGAGCTATAGGGGCCATGAAAATGTTTTCATTTTACAATTTTCATAATAAACTTAATAATTTCACTTAAAAATCTCTAATTTTAAAAAATTAAATTCATTTTATCACATTCAAAAGATTATTTTTTCTTATTTCAATGTTCTTGCTTGAGATTATCGTAACATATTTCTTTTTTCCTTAAATATGACACATTTTAATGATTTCAATAGCATTTCATATGCTCGTCAAATTGCGAATTATATAACATATGGTCCTGAATAAAGGATTTTGATTTTTAAAATTATTGACGTGTTTTATCACATATTGGATTAGAAAATCAAAATTTTAAAAATTTGATTAAATGAAACTTTAAAAATAGTTTTAATAAAATATCTGCCCCCAGAGAGAATTGAACTCTCGACCCCTGGTTTACGAGACCAGTGCTCTACCTCTGAGCTATAGGGGCTTAGTATATAAAACTATAAAATTTATTTTTAAACTATAAATGTTTAGAAATTTAGGATATTTGAAAAGTTTTCCAAACAAACTAAACAATAATTCAATCGATTTCCACTTGAAATGACTTGTAAAAAATATTGCCCCAGAGAGATTTGAACTCTCGACCCCTGGTTTACAAGACCAGTGCTCTACCCTGAGCTATAGGGCTCAAAATTTAAATTAATTTGTGAAAACATATCAATTCGTTTATATTTTCTTAAGTCAAATTTCCTGTTTGCTTCCATGACAAGAGTATGGGGTTTTTAGAAAGTTTTCGACAAGTACATTCTCATAAAATTGCAAAATCTCGTCAAAACTGTTATCGATTTGCTAAATGACTTGTAAAAAATATTGCCCCCAGAGAGATTTGAACTCTCGACCCTGGTTTACAAGACCAGTGCTCTACCCTGAGCTAATAGGGGCCATGAAAATGTTTTCATTTTACAATTTTCATAATAAACTTAATAATTTCACTTAAAAATCTCTAATTTTAAAAAATTAAATTCATTTTATCACATTCAAAAGATTATTTTTTCTTATTTCAATGTTCTTGCTTGAGATTATCGTAACATATTTTTTTTTTCCTTAAATATGACACATTTTATGATTTCAATAGCATTTCATATGCTCGTCAAATTGCGAATTATATAACATATGGTCCTGAATAAAGGATTTTGATTTTTAAAATTATTGACGTGTTTTATCACATATTGGATTAGAAAATCAAAATTTTAAAAATTTGATTAAATGAAACTTTAAAAATAGTTTTAATAAAATATCTGCCCCCAGAGAGAATTGAACTCTCGACCCCTGGTTTACGAGACCAGTGCTCTACCTCTGAGCTATAGGGCTTAGTATATAAAACTATAAATTTATTTTTAAACTATAAATGTTTAGAAATTTAGGATATTTGAAAAGTTTTTCCAAACAAACTAAACAATAATTCAATCGATTTCCACTTGAAATGACTTGTAAAAAATATTGCCCCCAGAGAGATTTGAACTCTCGACCCCTGGTTTACAAGACCAGTGCTCTACCCCTGAGCTATAGGGGCTCAAAATTTAAATTAATTTGTGAAAACATATCAATTCGTTTATATTTTCTTTAAGTCAAATTTCTGTTTGCTTTCCATGACAAGAGTATGGGGTTTTTAGAAAGTTTTCGACAAGTACATTCTCATAAAATTGCAAAATCTCGTCAAAACTGTTATCGATTTGCTAAATGACTTGTAAAAAATATTGCCCCCAGAGAGATTTGAACTCTCGACCCTGGTTTACAAGACCAGTGCTCTACCCCTGAGCTATAGGGCCATGAAAATGTTTTCATTTTAACAATTTTCATAATAAACTTAATAATTTCACTTAAAAATCTCTAATTTTAAAAAATTAAATTCATTTATCACATTCAAAAGATTATTTTTTCTTATTTCAATGTTCTTGCTTGAGATTATCGTAACATATTTCTTTTTTTCCTTAAAATATGACACATTTTATGATTTCAATAGCATTTCATATGCTCGTCAAATTGCGAATTATATAACATATGGTCTGAATAAAGGATTTTGATTTTTAAAAATTATTGACGTGTTTTATCACATATTGGATTAGAAATCAAAATTTTAAAAATTTGATTAAATGAAACTTTAAAAATAGTTTTAATAAAATATCTGCCCCCAGAGAGAATTGAACTCTCGACCCTGGTTTACGAGACCAGTGCTCTACCTCTGAGCTATAGGGGCTTAGTATATAAAACTATAAAATTTATTTTTAAACTATAAATGTTTAGAAATTTAGGATATTTGAAAAGTTTTCCAAACAAACTAAACAATAATTCAATCGATTTCCACTTGAAATGACTTGTAAAAAATATTGCCCCCAGAGAGATTTGAACTCTCGACCCTGGTTTACAAGACCAGTGCTCTACCCTGAGCTATAGGGGCTCAAAATTTAAATTAATTTGTGAAAACATATCAATTCGTTTATATTTTCTTAAGTCAAATTTCCTGTTTGCTTCCATGACAAGAGTATGGGGTTTTTAGAAAGTTTTCGACAAGTACATTCTCATAAAATTGCAAAATCTCGTCAAAACTGTTATCGATTTGCTAAATGACTTGTAAAAAATATTGCCCCCAGAGAGATTTGAACTCTCGACCCCTGGTTTACAAGACCAGTGCTCTACCCCTGAGCTATAGGGGCCATGAAAATGTTTTCATTTTACAATTTCATAATAAACTTAATAATTTCACTTAAAATCTCTAATTTTAAAAATTAAATTCATTTTATCACATTCAAAAGATTATTTTTTCTTATTTCAATGTTCTTGCTTGAGATTATCGTAACATATTTCTTTTTTCCTTAAATATGACACATTTTATGATTTCAATAGCAATTTCATATGCTCGTCAAATTGCGATTATATAACATATGGTCCTGAATAAAGGATTTTGATTTTTAAAATTATTGACGTGTTTTATCACATATTGGATTAGAAAATCAAAATTTTAAAAATTTGATTAAATGAAACTTTAAAAATAGTTTTAATAAAATATCTGCCCAGAGAGAATTGAACTCTCGACCCCTGGTTACGAGACCAGTGCTCTACCTCTGAGCTATAGGGGCTTAGTATATAAAACTATAAAATTTATTTTTTAAACTATAAATGTTTAGAAATTTAGGATATTTGAAAAGTTTTCCAAACAAACTAAACAATAATTCAATCGATTTCCACTTGAAATGACTTGTAAAAAATATTGCCCCCAGAGAGATTTGAACTCTCGACCCTGGTTTACAAGACCAGTGCTCTACCCCTGAGCTATAGGGGCTCAAAATTTAAATTAATTTGTGAAAACATATCAATTCGTTTATATTTTCTTAAGTCAAATTTCCTGTTTGCTTCCATGACAAGAGTATGGGGTTTTTTAGAAAGTTTTCGACAAGTACATTCTCATAAAATTGCAAAATCTCGTCAAAACTGTTATCGATTTGCTAAATGACTTGTAAAAAATATTGCCCCCAGAGAGATTTGAACTCTCGACCCTGGTTTACAAGACAGTGCTCTACCCCTGAGCTATAGGGGCCATGAAAATGTTTTCATTTTACAATTTTCATAATAACTTAATAATTTCACTTAAAAATCTCTAATTTTAAAAAATTAAATTCATTTTATCACATTCAAAAGATTATTTTTTCTTATTTCAATGTTCTTGCTTGAGATTATCGTAACATATTTCTTTTTTTCCTTAAATATGACACATTTTATGATTTCAATAGCATTTCATATGCTCGTCAAATTGCGAATTATATAAATATGGTCCTGAATAAAGGATTTTGATTTTTAAAATTATTGACGTGTTTTATCACATATTGGATTAGAAAATCAAAATTTTAAAAATTTGATTAAATGAAACTTTAAAAATAGTTTTAATAAAATATCTGCCCCAGAGAGAATTGAACTCTCGACCCTGGTTTACGAGACCAGTGCTCTACCTCTGAGCTATAGGGGCTTAGTATATAAAACTATAAAATTTATTTTTTAAACTATAAATGTTTAGAAATTTAGGATATTTGAAAAGTTTTCCAAACAAACTAAACAATAATTCAATCGATTTCCACTTGAAATGACTTGTAAAAAATATTGCCCCCAGAGAGATTTGAACTCTCGACCCCTGGTTTACAAGACAGTGCTCTAACCCCCTGAGCTATAGGGGCTCAAAATTTAAATTAATTTGTGAAAACATATCAATTCGTTTATATTTTCTTAAGTCAAATTTCCTGTTTGCTTCCATGACAAGAGTATGGGGTTTTTAGAAAGTTTTCGACAAGTACATTCTCATAAAATTGCAAAATCTCGTCAAAACTGTTATCGATTTGCTAAATGACTTGTAAAAAATATTGCCCCAGAGAGATTTGAACTCTCGACCCCTGGTTTACAAGACCAGTGCTCTAACCCTGAGCTATAGGGGCCATGAAAATGTTTTCATTTTAACAATTTTCATAAAAACTTAATAATTTCACTTAAAAATCTCTAATTTTAAAAAATTAAATTCATTTTATCACATTCAAAAGATTATTTTTTCTTATTTCAATGTTCTTGCTTGAGATTAATCGTAAATATTTCTTTTTTCCTTAAATATGACACATTTTATGATTTCAATAGCATTTCATATGCTCGTCAAATTGCGAATTATATAACATATGGTCCTGAATAAAGGATTTTGATTTTTAAAATTATTGACGTGTTTTATCACATATTGGATTAGAAAATCAAAATTTTAAAAATTTGATTAAATGAAACTTTAAAATAGTTTTAATAAAATATCTGCCCCCAGAGAGAATTGAACTCTCGACCCCTGGTTTACGAGACAGTGCTCTACCTCTGAGCTATAGGGGCTTAGTATATAAAACTATAAAATTTAATTTTTAAACTATAAATGTTTAGAATTTAGGATATTTGAAAAGTTTTTCCAAACAAACTAAACAATAATTCAATCGATTTCCACTTGAAATGACTTGTAAAAAATATTGCCCCAGAGAGATTTGAACTCTCGACCCTGGTTTACAAGACCAGTGCTCTACCCTGAGCTATAGGGCTCAAAATTTAAATTAATTTGTGAAAACATATCAATTCGTTTATATTTTCTTAAGTCAAATTTCCTGTTTGCTTCCATGACAAGAGTAGGGTTTTTAGAAAGTTTTCGACAAGTACATTCTCATAAAATTGCAAAATCTCGTCAAAACTGTTATCGATTTGCTAAATGACTTGTAAAAAATATTGCCCCCAGAGAGATTTGAACTCTCGACCCCTGGTTTACAAGACCAGTGCTCTACCCTGAGCTATAGGGGCCATGAAAATGTTTTCATTTTACAATTTTCATAATAAACTTAATAATTTCACTTAAAAATCTCTAATTTTAAAAATTAAATTCATTTTATCACATTCAAAAGATTATTTTTTCTTATTTCAATGTTCTTGCTTGAGATTATCGTAACATATTTCTTTTTTCCTTAAATATGACACATTTTATGATTTCAATAGCATTTCATATGCTCGTCAAATTGCGAATTATATAACATATGGTCCTGATAAAGGATTTTGATTTTTTAAAATTATTGACGTGTTTTATCACATATTGGATTAGAAAATCAAAATTTTAAAAATTTGATTAAATGAAACTTTAAAATAGTTTTAATAAAATATCTGCCCCAGAGAGAATTGAACTCTCGACCCTGGTTTACGAGACCAGTGCTCTACTCTGAGCTATAGGGGCTTAGTATATAAAACTATAAATTTATTTTTAAACTATAATGTTTAGAAATTTAGGATATTTGAAAAGTTTTCCAAACAAACTAAACAATAATTCAATCGATTTCCACTTGAAATGACTTGTAAAAAATATTGCCCCAGAGAGATTTGAACTCTCGACCCTGGTTTACAAGACCAGTGCTCTACCCTGAGCTATAGGGCTCAAAATTTAAATTAATTTGTGAAAACATATCAATTCGTTTATATTTTCTTAAGTCAAATTTCCTGTTTGCTTCCATGACAAGAGTATGGGGTTTTTAGAAAGTTTTCGACAAGTACATTCTCATAAAATTGCAAAATCTCGTCAAAACTGTTATCGATTTGCTAAATGACTTGTAAAAAATATTGCCCCAGAGAGATTGAACTCTCGACCCCTGGTTTACAAGACCAGTGCTCTACCCTGAGCTATAGGGCTCAAATTTAATTAATTTGTGAAAACATATCAATTCGTTTATATTTTCTTAAGTCAAATTTCCTGTTTGCTTCCATGACAAGAGTATGGGGTTTTTAGAAAGTTTTCGACAAGTACATTCTCATAAAATTGCAAAATCTCGTCAAAACTGTTATCGATTTGCTAAATGACTTGTAAAAATATTGCCCCAGAGAGATTTGAACTCTCGACCCCTGGTTTACAAGACCAGTGCTCTACCCCTGAGCTATAGGGGCCATGAAAATGTTTTCATTTTACAATTTTCATAATAAACTTAATAATTTCACTTAAAAATCTCTAATTTTAAAAAATTAAATTCATTTTATCACATTCAAAAGATTATTTTTTCTTATTTCAATGTTCTTGCTTGAGATTATCGTAACATATTTCTTTTTTCCTTAAATATGACACATTTTATGATTTCAATAGCATTTCATATGCTCGTCAAATTGCGAATTATATAACATATGGTCCTGATAAAAGGATTTTGATTTTTAAAATTATTGACGTGTTTTATCACATATTGGATTAGAAAATCAAAATTTTAAAAATTTGATTAAATGAAACTTTAAAAATAGTTTTAATAAAATATCTGCCCCCAGAGAGAATTGAACTCTCGACCCCTGGTTTACGAGACCAGTGCTCTACCTCTGAGCTATAGGGGCTTAGTATATAAAACTATAAAATTTATTTTTAAACTATAAATGTTTAGAAATTTAGGATATTTGAAAAGTTTTCCAAACAAACTAAACAATAATTCAATCGATTTCCACTTGAAATGACTTGTAAAAAATATTGCCCCCAGAGAGATTTGAACTCTCGACCCCTGGTTTACAAGACCAGTGCTCTACCCCTGAGCTATAGGGGCTCAAAATTTAAATTAATTTGTGAAAACATATCAATTCGTTTATATTTTCTTAAGTCAAATTTCCTGTTTGCTTCCATGACAAGAGTATGGGGTTTTTAGAAAGTTTTCGACAAGTACATTCTCATAAAATTGCAAAATCTCGTCAAAACTGTTATCGATTTGCTAAATGACTTGTAAAAAATATTGCCCCCAGAGAGATTTGAACTCTCGACCCCTGGTTTACAAGACCAGTGCTCTACCCCTGAGCTATAGGGGCCATGAAAATGTTTTCATTTTACAATTTTCATAATAAACTTAATAATTTCACTTAAAAATCTCTAATTTTAAAAAATTAAATTCATTTTATCACATTCAAAAGATTATTTTTCCTTATTTCAATGTTCTTGCTTGAGATTATCGTAAAATATTTCTTTTTTCCTTAAATATGACACATTTTATGATTTCAATAGCATTTCATATGCTCGTCAAATTGCGAATTATATAACATATGGTCCTGAATAAAGGATTTTGATTTTTAAAATTATTGACGTGTTTTATCACATATTGGATTAGAAAATCAAAATTTTAAAAATTTGATTAAATGAAACTTTAAAAATAGTTTTAATAAAATATCTGCCCCCAGAGAGAATTGAACTCTCGACCCCTGGTTTACGAGACCAGTGCTCTACCTCTGAGCTATAGGGGCTTAGTATATAAAACTATAAAATTTATTTTTAAACTATAAATGTTTAGAAATTTAGGATATTTGAAAAGTTTTCCAAACAAACTAAACAATAATCAATCGATTTCCACTTGAAATGACTTGTAAAAAATATTGCCCCAGAGAGATTTGAACTCTCGACCCTGGTTTACAAGACCAGTGCTCTACCCCTGAGCTATAGGGGCTCAAAATTTAAATTAATTTGTGAAAACATATCAATTCGTTTATATTTTCTTAAGTCAAATTTCCTGTTTGCTTCCATGACAAGAGTATGGGGTTTTTAGAAAGTTTTCGACAAGTACATTCTCATAAAATTGCAAAATCTCGTCAAAACTGTTATCGATTTGCTAAATGACTTGTAAAAAATATTGCCCCCAGAGAGATTTGAACTCTCGACCCCTGGTTTACAAGACCAGTGCTCTACCCCTGAGCTATAGGGGCCATGAAAATGTTTTCATTTTACAATTTTCATAATAAACTTAATAATTTCACTTAAAAATCTCTAATTTTAAAAAATTAAATTCATTTATCACATTCAAAAGATTATTTTTTCTTATTTCAATGTTCTTGCTTGAGATTATCGTAACATATTTCTTTTTTCCTTAAATATGACACATTTTATGATTTCAATAGCATTTCATATGCTCGTCAAATTGCGAATTATATAACATATGGTCCTGATAAAAGGATTTTGATTTTTAAAATTATTGACGTGTTTTATCACATATTGGATTAGAAAATCAAAATTTTAAAAATTTGATTAAATGAAACTTTAAAAATAGTTTTAATAAAATATCTGCCCCCAGAGAGAATTGAACTCTCGACCCCTGGTTTACGAGACCAGTGCTCTACCTCTGAGCTATAGGGGCTTAGTATATAAAACTATAAATTTATTTTTAAACTATAAATGTTTAGAAATTTAGGATATTTGAAAAGTTTTCCAAACAAACTAAACAATAATTCAATCGATTTCCACTTGAAATGACTTGTAAAAAATATTGCCCCAGAGAGATTTGAACTCTCGACCCCTGGTTTACAAGACCAGTGCTCTACCCCTGAGCTATAGGGGCTCAAATTTAAATTAATTTGTGAAAACATATCAATTCGTTTATATTTTCTTAAGTCAAATTTCCTGTTTGCTTCCATGACAAGAGTATGGGGTTTTTAGAAAGTTTTCGACAAGTACATTCTCATAAAATTGCAAAATCTCGTCAAAACTGTTATCGATTTGCTAAATGACTTGTAAAAAAATATTGCCCCCAGAGAGATTTGAACTCTCGACCCCTGGTTTACAAGACCAGTGCTCTACCCTGAGCTATAGGGGCTCAAAATTTAATTAATTTGTGGAAACATATCAATTCGTTATATTTTCCTTAAGTCAAATTCCTGTTTGCTTCAATGACAAGAAGTACTGGGGTTTTTTAGAAAGTTTTGTCGACAAGTACATTCTCATAAATATTGCAAAATCTTCGTAAAACTGTTTATCGATTTGGCAAATGAACTTGTAAAATATTGACCCCCCCAGACTAGAGATTTGAACTCTCGACCCTGGTTTACAAGACCAGTGCTCTATCCCCTGAGCTATAGGGGCCATGAAAAGTTTTCAATTTTACAATTTTCATAAAAACTTAATAATTTACTAAAAATCTCTAATTTTTAAAAAAATTAAATTCATGTTTATCACATTCAAAAGATTTATTTTTTCTTATTTCAATGTTCTTGCTTGAGATTATCGTAAATATTTCTTTTTTCTCTTAAATATGACACATTTTATGATTTCAATAGCATTTCACATGCTCGTCAATTGCGAATTATATAACAATGGTCCTGACTAAAAGGATTTTGATTTTTAAAATTTATTGACTGTGTTTTTATCACTATTGGATTTAGAAAAATCAAAATTTTAAAATTTGATTTTAAAATGAAACTTTAAAATAGTTTTAATAACATATCTTCCCCAGAAGAGAATTGAACTCTCGACCCTTGGTTTTACGAGACAGTGCTCTACCTCTGAGCTATAGGGGCTTAGTATTATAAAACTAATAAATTTATTTTTAAACTATAAATTTTTAGAAATTTAGGATATTTGAAGTTTCCAATACCAAACTAAACAATATTCAATCGATTTCCACTATGAAATGAACTTGTAAAAAATATTGCCCCCAGAGAGATTTGAACTTCGACCCTGTCCTGTTTAACAAGACCATGCTTCTAACCCCTGAGCTGTAGGGGCTCAAAATTTTAAATTAAATTTGTGAAAACATTCAATTCGTTAGTATTTCTTAAGTCAAATTTCCTGTTCTGCTCCATGACAAAGTATTGGGGTTTTTAGAAAAGTTTTTCGACAAGTACATTCTCATCAAATTGCAAAATCTCGTTAAACTGTTTAATTCGATTTGCTAAATGACTTGTAAAAAATATTGCCCCAGAGAGATTTGAACTCTCGACCCCTGGTTTACAAGACCATGCTCTACCCTGAGTATAGGGGCCATGAAAGATGTTGTCATTTTACAATTTTCATAATAAAACTTAATAATTTCACTTAAAAATCTCTATTTTAAAATTAAATTCATTTTATCAACATTCATAAGATTAATTTTTTTCTTATTTCATGTTCTTGCTTGAGATTAAATCGTACATATTTCTTTTTTCTTAAATATGACACATTTTAATGATTTTTCAATAGCATTTCTAGCTCGTCAATTGCGAATTATATACATATGGTCCCTGATAAAAGGATTTGATTTTTAAATATTATTGACGTGGTTTTATCACATATGAGATTGAAAATCAAAATTTTTAAAATATTTGATTAATGTAAACTTAAAAATAGTTTTTAATTAATATCTGCCCCGCAGAGAGAATTGGAACTCTCGACCCTTTTTTTACGAGACCAAGTGCTCTAACTCTCTGAGGCTATAGTGGGCTTTAGTATATAAAACTATAAAATTTATTTTTAAACTATAAATGTTTAGAAATTTAGGATATTTGAAAAGTTTTCCAAACAAACTAAACAATAATTCAATCGATTTCCACTTGAAATGACTTGTAAAAATATCTGCCCCCAGAGAGATTTGAACTCTCGACCCCTGGTTTACAAGACCAGTGCTCTACCCCTGAGCTATAGGGGCTCAAAATTTAAATTAATTTGTGAAAACATATCAATTCGTT
Source organism: Schmidtea mediterranea (assembly GCA_022537955.1). Lineage (NCBI taxonomy): Eukaryota > Metazoa > Platyhelminthes > Tricladida > Dugesiidae > Schmidtea > Schmidtea mediterranea. Next base: position 11,613,496 of record CM039681.1, read on the forward strand.
TATATTTTCTTAAGTCAAATTTCCTGTTTGCTTCCATGACAAGAGTATGGGGTTTTTAGAAAGTTTTCGACAAGTACATTCTCATAAAATTGCAAAATCTCGTCAAAACTGTTATCGATTTGCTAAATGACTTGTAAAAAATATTGCCCCCAGAGAGATTTGAACTCTCGACCCTGGTTTACAAGACCAGTGCTCTACCCCTGAGCTATAGGGGCCATGAAAATGTTTTCATTTTACAATTTTCATAATAAACTTAATAATTTCACTTAAAATCTCTAATTTAAAAAATTAAATTTCATTTTATCACATCAAAAGATTATTTTTTCTTATTTCAATGTTTTGATTGAGATTAATCGTACAATTTTTTTCCTTATATGACACATTATTTGATTTCAATAGCAATTTCATGATGCTCGTCAAATGGCGAATTATATACATAGGTCCTGAATAAAGGATTTTGGATTTTTAAAATTATTGAACGTTTTTTATTACATATTGGATTAGAAATCAAAATTTAAAATATTGATTCAAGATGAACTTTAAAAATAGTTTTAATAAAATATCGTGCCAGAGAGCATTGACTCTCACCCCTGGTTTATCGAGACAAGTGTCTACCCTTCGAGCTATAGGGGCTTATGTTATAATACTATAAAATTTATTTTTAACTATAAAGTTTAGAAATTAGGATCAGTTTTGAAAAAGTCTTTCCAAACAAACTAAACAATACATTCATCGATTTGTTGCACTTGAAAGATTGTAAAAAATAATTGCCCCCAGAGAGATTTGAACTCTCGACCCTGGTTTTACAAGACAGTGCTCTACCCCTGAGCTATAGGGGCTCAAAATTTAAATTATTTGTTGAAAACATATCAAATTCGTTATCTTTTCTTAAGTCAAATCTTCCTGTTGTGCTTCCATGACAAGAGTATGGGTTTTTGAAAGTTTTCGAAAGTACATCTATATTGCAAATCCTCGTCAAAACTGCTTATGATCTGGCTCAAATGACTTGTAAAAATGATTGCCCCCAGAGAGATTTGAACTTCGACCCCTGGCTTTAAAGACAGTGCTCTACCCTGAGCTTAGGGGCCTGAAATGTTTTCATTTACAATTTTTCATAATAAACTTAATAATTCACTTAAAAATTTAATTTTAAAAATTAAATTATTTTATCACATTCAAAAGATTATTTTTTCTTATTTCAATGTTCTTGCTTGTAGATTATTCGTAACATATTTTTTTTTCTTAATATGACACTTTTATGCTTTCAATAGATTTCTATGCTCGTCATTGGATTATGTAACATATGGTCCTGATAAAAGGATTTTGATTTTTAAAATTATTGACGTCGTTTTATCACATATGGATTAGAAAATCAAAATTTTATAAATTTGATTAAATGAAACTTTTAAAAATAGTTTTAATAAATATCTGCCCAAGAGAGAATTGAACTCTCGACCCCTGTTTCGAAGACATGCTCTATCCTCTGGGAGCTATAGGGGCTTAGTAATAAATAAACTATAAAATTTTATTTAACTAAAATGTTTTAGAATTAGGATATTTTGAAAAGTTTCCAAACAAATAACAATAATTCATCGATTTCACACTTGAATGACTTTGTAAAAAAATTTGCCCCAGAGAGATTGAAAACTCGACCTGTTTACAGACCAGTGTCTACCCTGAGCTATAGGGCTCAAGAATTTAAAATTAATTGTCGAAAAACATACTCAAACTTGTTATATTTCTTAAGCTCCAATTTTCCTGTTTGCTTCCATGACAAAGTACATGGGGCTTTTAGAAAGTTTTCGACAAGTACATTCTCATAAAATTGCAAAATCTCGTCAAAACTGTTATCGATTTGCTAAATGACTTGTAAAAATATTGCCCCAGAGAGATTTGAACTCTCGACCCTGGTTTACAAGACCAGTGCTCTACCCTGAGCTATAGGGCCATGAAAATGTTTTCATTTTACAATTTTCATAATAAACTTAATAATTTCACTTAAAATCTCTAATTTTAAAAAATTAAATTCATTTTATCACATTCAAAAGATTATTTTTTCTTATTTCAATGTTCTTGCTTGAGATTATGTAACATATTTCTTTTTTCCTTAAATATGACACATTTTATGATTTCAATAGCATTTCATATGCTCGTCAATTGCGAATTATATAACATATGGTCCTGATAAAAAGGATTTTGATTTTTAAAATTATTGACGTGTTTTATCACATATTGGATTAGAAAATCAAAATTTTAAAAATTTGATTAAATGAAACTTTAAAAATAGTTTTAATAAAATATCTGCCCCCAGAGAGAATTGAACTCTCGACCCCTGGTTTACGAGACCAGTGCTCTACCTCTGAGCTATAGGGGCTTAGTATATAAAACTATAAAATTTATTTTTAAACTATAAATGTTTAGAATTTAGGATATTTGAAAAGTTTTCCAAACAAACTAAACAATAATTCAATCGATTTCCACTTGAAATGACTTGTAAAAAATATTGCCCCCAGAGAGATTTGAACTCTCGACCCCTGGTTTACAAGACCAGTGCTCTACCCCTGAGCTATAGGGGCTCAAAATTTAAATTAATTTGTGAAAACATATCAATTCGTTTATATTTTCTTAAGTCAAATTTCCTGTTTGCTTCCATGACAAGAGTATGGGGTTTTTAGAAAGTTTTCGACAAGTACATTCTCATAAAATTGCAAATCTCGTCAAAACTGTTATCGATTTGCTAAATGACTTGTAAAAAATATTGCCCCAGAGAGATTTGAACTCTCGACCCCTGGTTTACAAGGACCAGTGCTCTACCCCTGAGCTATAGGGGCCATGAAAATGTTTTCATTTTACAATTTCATAATAAACTTAATAATTTCACTTAAAAATCTCTAATTTTTAAAAATTAAATTCATTTTATCACATTCAAAAGATTATTTTTTCTTATTTCAATGTTCTTGCTTGAGATTATCGTAACATATTTCTTTTTTCTTAAATATGACACATTTTATGATTTCAATAGCATTTCATATGCTCGTCAAATTGCGAATTATATAACATATGGTCCTGAATAAAGGATTTTGATTTTTAAAATTATTGACGTGTTTTATCACATATTGGATTAGAAAATCAAAATTTTAAAAATTTGATTAAATGAAACTTTAAAAATAGTTTTAATAAAATATCTGCCCCAGAGAGAATTGAACTCTCGACCCCTGGTTTACGAGACCAGTGCTCTACCTCTGAGCTATAGGGGCTTAGTATATAAAACTATAAAATTTATTTTTAACTATAAATGTTTAGAAATTTAGGATATTTGAAAAGTTTTCCAAACAAACTAAACAATAATTCAATCGATTTCCACTTGAAATGACTTGTAAAAAATATTGCCCCAGAGAGATTTGAACTCTCGACCCCTGGTTTACAAGACAGTGCTCTACCCCTGAGCTATAGGGCTCAAAATTTAAATTAATTTGTGAAAACATATCAATTCGTTTATATTTTCTTAAGTCAAATTTCCTGTTTGCTTCCATGACAAGAGTATGGGGTTTTTAGAAAGTTTTCGACAAGTACATTCTCATAAAATTGCAAAATCTCGTCAAAACTGTTATCGATTTGCTAAATGACTTGTAAAAAATATTGCCCAGAGAGATTTGAACTCTCGACCCTGGTTTACAAGACCAGTGCTCTACCCTGAGCTATAGGGGCCATGAAATGTTTTCATTTTACAATTTTCATAATAAACTTAATAATTTCACTTAAAAATCTCTAATTTTAAAAAATTAAATTCATTTTATCACATTCAAAAGATTATTTTTTCTTATTTCAATGTTCTTGCTTGAGATTATCGTAACATATTTCTTTTTTTCCTTAAATATGACACATTTTATGATTTCAATAGCATTTCATATGCTCGTCAAATTGCGAATTATATAACATATGGTCCTGAATAAAGGATTTTGATTTTTAAATTATTGACGTGTTTTATCACATATTGGATTAGAAAATCAAAATTTTTAAAAAATTGATTAAATGAAACTTTAAAAATAGTTTTAATAAAATATCTGCCCCAGAGAGAATTGAACTCTCGACCCCTGGTTTACGAGACCAGTGCTTACCTCTGAGCTATAGGGGCTTAGTATATAAAACTATAAAATTTTATTTTTAAACTATAAATGTTTAGAAATTTAGGATATTTGAAAAGTTTTCCAAACAAACTAACAATAATTCAATCGATTTCCACTTGAAATGACTTGTAAAAATATTGCCCCCAGAGAGATTTGAACTTCGACCCTGGTTTACAAGACCAGTGCTCTACCCCTGAGCTATAGGGGCTCAAAAATTTAAATTAATTTGTGAAAACATATCAATTCGTTTATATTTTCTTAAGTCAAATTTCCTGTTTGCTCCATGACAAGAGTATGGGGTTTTTAGAAAGTTTTCGACAAGTACATTCTCATAAATTGCAAAATCTCGTCAAAACTGTTATCGATTTGCTAAATGACTTGTAAAAAATATTGCCCCAGAGAGATTTGAACTCTCGACCCTGGTTTACAGACCAGTGCTCTACCCCTGAGCTATAGGGGCCATGAAAATGTTTTTCATTTTACAATTTTCATAATAAACTTATAATTTCACTTAAAAATCTCTAATTTTAAAAAATTAAATTCATTTTATCACATTCAAAAGATTATTTTTCTTATTTCAATGTTCTTGCTTGAGATTATCGTAACATATTTCTTTTTTCCTTAAATATGACACATTTTATGATTTCAATAGCATTTCATATGCTCGTCAAATTGCGAATTATATAACATATGGTCCTGAATAAAGGATTTTGATTTTTAAAATTATTGACGTGTTTTATCACATATTGGATTAGAAAATCAAATTTTAAAAATTTGATTAAATGAACTTTAAAAATAGTTTTAATAAAATATCTGCCCCCAGAGAGAATTGAACTCTCGACCCTGGTTTACGAGACCAGTGCTCTACCTCTGAGCTATAGGGGCTTAGTATATAAAACTATAAAATTTATATTTTAAACTATAAATGTTTAGAAATTTAGGATATTTGAAAAGTTTTCCAAACAAACTAAACAATAATTCAATCGATTTCCACTTGAAATGACTTGTAAAAATATCTGCCCCCAGAGAGAATTGAACTCTCGACCCCTGGTTTACAAGACCAGTGCTCTACCCTGAGCTATAGGGGCTCAAAATTTAAATTAATTTGTGAAAACATATCAATTCGTTTATATTTTCTTAAGTCAAATTTCCTGTTTGCTTCCATGACAAGAGTATGGGGTTTTTAGAAAGTTTTCGACAAGTACATTCTCATAAAATTGCAAAATCTCGTCAAAACTGTTATCGATTTGCTAAATGACTTGTAAAAAATATTGCCCCAGAGAGATTTGAACTCTCGACCCCTGGTTTACAAGACCAGTGCTCTACCCCTGAGCTATAGGGGCCATGAAATGTTTTCATTTTACAATTTTCATAATAAACTTAATAATTTCACTTAAAAATCTCTAATTTTAAAAAATTAAATTCATTTTATCACATTCAAAAGATTATTTTTCTTATTTCAATGTTCTTGCTTGAGATTATCGTAAAATATTTCTTTTTCCTTAAATATGACACATTTTATGATTTCAATAGCATTTCATATGCTCGTCAAATTGCGAATTATATAAACATATGGTCCTGAATAAAGGATTTTGATTTTTAAATTATTGACGTGTTTTATCACATATTGGATTAGAAATCAAAATTTTAAAAATTTGATTAAATGAAACTTTAAAAATAGTTTATAAATATCTGCCCCCAGAGAGAATTGAACTCTCGACCCCTGGTTTACGAGACCAGTGCTCTACCTCTGAGCTATAGGGGCTTAGTATATAAAACTATAAAATTTATTTTTAAACTATAAATGTTTAGAAATTTAGGATATTTGAAAAGTTTTCCAAACAAACTAAACAATAATTCAATCGATTTCCACTTGAAATGACTTGTAAAAAATATTGCCCCAGAGAGATTTGAACTCTCGACCCTGGTTTACAAGACCAGTGCTCTACCCCTGAGCTATAGGGGCTCAAATTTAAATTAATTTGTGAAAACATATCATTTCGTTTATATTTCTTAAGTCAAATTTCCTGTTTGCTTCCATGACAAGAGTATATGGGGTTTTTAGAAAGTTTTCGACAAGTACATTCTCATAAATTGCAAATCTCGTCAAAAACTGTTATCGATTGCTAAATGACTTGTAAAAATATTGCCCCCAGAGAGATTTGAACTCTCGACCCTGGTTTACAAGACCAGTGCTCTACCCTGAGCTATAGGGGCCATGAAAATGTTTTCATTTTACAATTTTCATAATAAACTTAATAATTTCACTTAAAAATCTCTAATTTTAAAAATTAAATTCATTTTATCACATTCAAAAGATTATTTTTTTTCTTATTTCAATGTTCTTGCTTGAGATTATCGTACATATTCTTTTTTCCTTAAATATGACACATTTTATGATTTCAATAGCATTTCATATGCTCGTCAAATTGCGAATTATATAACATATGGTCCTGATAAAAGGATTTTGATTTTTAAAATTATTGACGTGTTTTATCACATATTGGATTAGAAAATCAAAATTTTAAAATTTGATTAAATGAAACTTTAAAAATAGTTTTAATAAAATATCTGCCCCCAGAGAGAATTGAACTCTCGACCCCTGGTTTACGAGACCAGTGCTCTACCTCTGAGCTATAGGGGCTTAGTATATAAAACTATAAAATTTATTTTTAAACTATAAATGTTTAGAAATTTAGGATATTTGAAAAGTTTTCCAAACAAACTAAACAATAATTCAATCGATTTCCACTTGAAATGACTTGTAAAAAATATTGCCCCCAGAGAGATTTGAACTCTCGACCCTGGTTTACAAGACCAGTGCTCTACCCTGAGCTATAGGGGCTCAAAATTTAATTAATTTGTGAAAACATATCAATTCGTTTATATTTTCTTAAGTCAAATTTCCTGTTTGCTTCCATGACAAGAGTATGGGGTTTTTAGAAAGTTTCGACAAGTACATTCTCATAAAATTGCAAAATCTCGTCAAAACTGTTATCGATTTGCTAAATGACTTGTAAAAAATATTGCCCCCAGAGAGATTTGAACTCTCGACCCTGGTTTACAAGACCAGTGCTCTACCCTGAGCTATAGGGGCCATGAAAATGTTTTCATTTTACAATTTCATAATAAACTTAATAATTTTCACTTAAAAATCTCTAATTTAAAAAATTAAATTCATTTATCACATTCAAAAGATTATTTTTCTTATTTCAATGTTCTTGCTTGAGATTATCGTAACATATTTCTTTTTTCCTTAAATATGACACATTTTATGATTTCAATAGCATTTCATATGCTCGTCAAATTGCGAATTATATAAACATATGGTCCTGATAAAAGGATTTTGATTTTTAAATTATTGACGTGTTTTATCACATATTGGATTAGAAAATCAAAATTTTAAAAATTTGATTAAATGAAACTTTAAAAATAGTTTTAATAAAATATCTGCCCCCAGAGAGAATTGAACTCTCGACCCCTGGTTTACGAGACCAGTGCTCTACCTCTGAGCTATAGGGGCTTAGTATATAAAACTATAAATTTATTTTTAACTATAAATGTTTAGAAATTTAGGATATTTGAAAAGTTTTCCAACAAACTAAACAATAATTCAATCGATTTCCACTTGAAATGACTTGTAAAAATATTGCCCCCAGAGAGATTTGAACTCTCGACCCTGGTTTACAAGACCAGTGCTCTACCCTGAGCTATAGGGGCTCAAAATTTAAATTAATTTGTGAAAACATATCAATTCGTTTATATTTTCTTAAGTCAAATTTCCTGTTTGCTTCCATGACAAGAGTATGGGGTTTTTAGAAAGTTTTCGACAAGTACATTCTCATAAAATTGCAAAATCTCGTCAAAACTGTTATCGATTTGCTAAATGACTTGTAAAAAATATTGCCCAGAGAGATTTGAACTCTCGACCCCTGGTTTACAAGACCAGTGCTCTACCCTGAGCTATAGGGGCCATGAAAATGTTTTCATTTTACAATTTTCATAATAACTTAATAATTTCACTTAAAATCTCTAATTTTAAAAAATTAAATTCATTTTATCACATTCAAAAGATATTTTTCCTTATTTCAATGTCTCTTGCTTGAGATTATCGTAAAATATTTCTTTTTTCCTTAAATATGACACATTTTATGATTCAATAGCATTTCATATGCTCGTCAAATTGCGAATTATATACATATGGTCCTGAATAAGGATTTTGATTTTTAAAATTATTGACGTGTTTTATCACATATTGGATTAGAAAATCAAAATTTTAAAATTTGATTAAATGAAACTTTAAAAATAGTTTTAATAAAATATCTGCCCCCAGAGAGAATTGAACTCTCGACCCTGGTTTACGAGACCAGTGCTCTACCTCTGAGCTATAGGGGCTTAGTATTATAAAACTATAAAATTTATTTTAAACTATAAATGTTTAGAAATTTAGGATATTTGAAAAGTTTTCCAACAAACTAAACAATAATTCAATCGATTTCCACTTGAAATGACTTGTAAAAAATATTGCCCCCAGAGAGATTTGAACTCTCGACCCCTGGTTTACAAGACAGTGCTCTACCCTGAGCTATAGGGGCTCAAATTTAAATTAATTTGTGAAAACATATCAATTCGTTTATATTTTCTTAAGTCAAATTTCCTGTTTGCTTCCATGACAGAGTATGGGGTTTTTAGAAAGTTTTCGACAAGTACATTCTCATAAAATTGCAAATCTCGTCAAAACTGTTATCGATTTGCTAAATGACTTGTAAAAAATATTGCCCCCAGAGAGATTTGAACTCTCGACCCCTGGTTTACAAGACCAGTGCTCTACCCCTGAGCTATAGGGGCTCAAAATTAAAATTAATTTGTGAAAACATATCAATTCGTTTATATTTTCTTAAGTCAAATTTCCTGTTTGCTTCCATGACAAGAGTATGGGGTTTTAGAAAGTTTTTCGACAAGTACATTCTCATAAAATTGCAAAATCTCGTCAAAAACTGTTATCGATTTGCTAAATGACTTGTAAAAAATATTGCCCCCAGAGAGATTTGAACTCTCGACCCCTGGTTTACAAGACAGTGCTCTACCCTGAGCTATAGGGGCCATGAAATGTTTTCATTTTACAATTTTCATAATAAACTTAATAATTTCACTTAAAAATCTCTAATTTTTAAAAATTAAATTCATTTTATCACATTCAAAAGATTATTTTTCTTATTTCAATGTTCTTGCTTGAGATTATCGTAACATATTTCTTTTTTCCTTAAATATGACACATTTTATGATTTCAATAGCATTTCATATGCTCGTCAAATTGCGAATTATATAACATATGGTCCTGATAAAAGGATTTTGATTTTTAAAATTATTGACGTGTTTTATCACATATTGGATTAGAAAATCAAAATTTTAAAAATTTGATTAAATGAAACTTTAAAAATAGTTTTAATAAAATATCTGCCCCAGAGAGAATTGAACTCTCGACCCCTGGTTTACGAACCAGTGCTCTACCTCTGAGCTATAGGGCTTAGTATATAAACTATAAAATTTATTTTTAAACTATAAATGTTTAGAAATTTAGGATATTTGAAAAGTTTTCCAAACAAACTAAACAATAATTCAATCGATTTCCACTTGAAATGACTTGTAAAAAATATTGCCCCCAGAGAGATTTGAACTCTCGACCCCTGGTTTACAAGACCAGTGCTCTACCCCTGAGCTATAGGGGCTCAAAATTTAAATTAATTTGTGAAAACATATCAATTCGTTTATATTTTCTTAAGTCAAATTTCCTGTTTGCTTCCATGACAAGAGTATGGGGTTTTTAGAAAGTTTTCGACAAGTACATTCTCATAAAATTGCAAAATCTCGTCAAAACTGTTATCGATTTGCTAAATGACTTGTAAAAAATATTGCCCCCAGAGAGATTTGAACTCTCGACCCCTGGTTTACAAGACCAGTGCTCTACCCCTGAGCTATAGGGGCTCAAAATTTAAATTAATTTGTGAAAACATATCAATTCGTTTATATTTTCTTAAGTCAAATTTCCTGTTTGCTTCCATGACAAGAGTATGGGGTTTTTAGAAAGTTTTCGACAAGTACATTCTCATAAAATTGCAAAATCTCGTCAAAACTGTTATCGATTTGCTAAATGACTTGTAAAAAATATTGCCCCCAGAGAGATTTGAACTCTCGACCCCTGGTTTACAAGACCAGTGCTCTACCCCTGAGCTATAGGGGCCATGAAAATGTTTTCATTTACAATTTTCATAATAACTTAATAATTTCACTTAAAAATCTCTAATTTTAAAAAAATTAAATTCATTTATCACATTCAAAAGATTATTTTTTCTTATTTCAATGTTCTTGCTTGAGATTATCGTAACATATTTCTTTTTCCTTAAATATGACACATTTTATGATTTCAATAGCATTTCATATGCTCGTCAAATTGCGAATTATATAACATATGGTCCTGATAAAAGGATTTTGATTTTAAAATTATTGACGTGTTTTATCACATATTGGATTAGAAAATCAAAATTTTAAAAATTTGATTAAATGAAACTTAAAAATAGTTTTAATAAAATATCTGCCCCAGAGAGAATTGAACTCTCGACCCCTGGTTTACGAGACCAGTGCTCTACCTCTGAGCTATAGGGGCTTAGTATATAAAACTATAAAATTTATTTTTAAACTATAAATGTTTAGAAATTTAGGATATTTGAAAAGTTTTCCAAACAAACTAAACAATAATTCAATCGATTTCCACTTGAAATGACTTGTAAAAAATATTGCCCCCAGAGAGATTTGAACTCTCGACCCCTGGTTTACAAGACCAGTGCTCTACCCTGAGCTATAGGGGCTCAAATTTAAATTAATTTGTGAAAACATATCAATTCGTTTATATTTTCTTAAGTCAAATTTCCTGTTTGCTTCCATGACAAGAGTATGGGGTTTTTAGAAAGTTTTCGACAAGTACATTCTCATAAAATTGCAAAATCTCGTCAAAACTGTTATCGATTTGCTAAATGACTTGTAAAAAATATTGCCCCCAGAGAGATTTGAACTCTCGACCCCTGGTTTACAAGACCAGTGCTCTACCCCTGAGCTATAGGGGCCATGAAAATGTTTTCATTTTACAATTTTCATAATAAACTTAATAATTTCACTTAAAAATCTCTAATTTTAAAAAATTAAATTCATTTTATCACATTCAAAAGATTATTTTTTCTTATTTCAATGTTCTTGCTTGAGATTATCGTAACATATTTCTTTTTTCCTTAAATATGACACATTTTATGATTTCAATAGCATTTCATATGCTCGTCAAATTGCGAATTATATAACATATGGTCCTGATAAAAGGATTTTGATTTTTAAAATTATTGACGTGTTTATCACATATTGGATTAGAAAATCAAATTTTAAAATTTGATTAAATGAAACTTTAAAAATAGTTTTAATAAATATCTGCCCCAGAGAGAATTGAACTCTCGACCCCTGGTTTACGAGACCAGTGCTCTACCTCTGAGCTATAGGGGCTTAGTATATAAAACTATAAAATTTATTTTTAAACTATAAATGTTTAGAAATTTAGGATATTTGAAAAGTTTTCCAAACAAACTAAACAATAATTCAATCGATTTCCACTTGAAATGACTTGTAAAAAATATTGCCCCAGAGAGATTTGAACTCTCGACCCCTGGTTTACAAGACCAGTGCTCTACCCCTGAGCTATAGGGGCTCAAAATTTAAATTAATTTGTGAAAACATATCAATTCGTTTATATTTTCTTAAGTCAAATTTCCTGTTTGCTTCCATGACAAGAGTATGGGGTTTTTAGAAAGTTTTCGACAAGTACATTCTCATAAAATTGCAAAATCTCGTCAAAACTGTTATCGATTTGCTAAATGACTTGTAAAAAATATTGCCCCCAGAGAGATTTGAACTCTCGACCCCTGGTTTACAAGACCAGTGCTCTACCCTGAGCTATAGGGCCATGAAAATGTTTTCATTTTACAATTTTCATAATAAACTTAATAATTTCACTTAAAAATCTCTAATTTTAAAAAATTAAATTCATTTATCACATTCAAAAGATTATTTTTCTTATTTCAATGTTCTTGCTTGAGATTATCGTAACATATTTCTTTTTTCCTTAAATATGACACATTTTATGATTTCAATAGCATTTCATATGCTCGTCAAATTGCGAATTATATAACATATGGTCCTGAATAAAGGATTTTGATTTTTAAAATTATTGACGTGTTTTATCACATATTGGATTAGAAAATCAAAATTTTAAAAATTTGATTAAATGAAACTTTAAAAATAGTTTTAATAAATATCTGCCCCAGAGAGAATTGAACTCTCGACCCTGGTTTACGAGACCAGTGCTCTACCTCTGAGCTATAGGGGCTTAGTATATAAAACTATAAAATTTATTTTTAAACTATAAATGTTTAGAAATTTAGGATATTTGAAAAGTTTTCCAAACAAACTAAACAATAATTCAATCGATTTCCACTTGAAATGACTTGTAAAAAATATTGCCCCCAGAGAGATTTGAACTCTCGACCCCTGGTTTACAAGACCAGTGCTCTACCCCTGAGCTATAGGGGCTCAAAATTTAAATTAATTTGTGAAAACATATCAATTCGTTTATATTTTCTTAAGTCAAATTTCCTGTTTGCTTCCATGACAAGAGTATGGGGTTTTTAGAAAGTTTTCGACAAGTACATTCTCATAAAATTGCAAAATCTCGTCAAAACTGTTATCGATTTGCTAAATGACTTGTAAAAAATATTGCCCCCAGAGAGATTTGAACTCTCGACCCCTGGTTTACAAGACCAGTGCTCTACCCCTGAGCTATAGGGGCTCAAAATTTAAATTAATTTGTGAAAACATATCAATTCGTTTATATTTTCTTAAGTCAAATTTCCTGTTTGCTTCCATGACAAGAGTATGGGGTTTTTAGAAAGTTTTCGACAAGTACATTCTCATAAAATTGCAAAATCTCGTCAAAACTGTTATCGATTTGCTAAATGACTTGTAAAAAATATTGCCCCCAGAGAGATTTGAACTCTCGACCCCTGGTTTACAAGACCAGTGCTCTACCCCTGAGCTATAGGGGCCATGAAAATGTTTTCATTTTACAATTTTCATAATAAACTTAATAATTTCACTTAAAAATCTCTAATTTTAAAAAATTAAATTCATTTTATCACATTCAAAAGATTATTTTTTCTTATTTCAATGTTCTTGCTTGAGATTATCGTAACATATTTCTTTTTTCCTTAAATATGACACATTTTATGATTTCAATAGCATTTCATATGCTCGTCAAATTGCGAATTATATAACATATGGTCCTGAATAAAGGATTTTGATTTTAAAATTATTGACGTGTTTTATCACATATTGGATTAGAAAATCAAAATTTTAAAAATTTGATTAAATGAAACTTTAAAAATAGTTTTAATAAAATATCTGCCCCCAGAGAGAATTGAACTCTCGACCCCTGGTTTACGAGACCAGTGCTCTACCTCTGAGCTATAGGGGCTTAGTATATAAAACTATAAAATTTATTTTTAAACTATAAATGTTTAGAAATTTAGGATATTTGAAAAGTTTTCCAAACAAACTAAACAATAATTCAATCGATTTCCACTTGAAATGACTTGTAAAAAATATTGCCCCCAGAGAGATTTGAACTCTCGACCCCTGGTTTACAAGATCAAAATTTTATTATTGTTAAGTACAGGCTCTTAGCCTAAAAATTATTAAGTCATTCTGACGTCACTAAACAGTGACGTTTAAAAATATATATATATATATATTGTGATGACGTTTAGTGACGTCACGGATAAATTGCTGAATTTGGAGATACGTCATCAGAAAATTACACAATTTAGGTTTATGAAAACCTAGGTCTGAATTTAGTAATTCTTTAAACCTGAAATACAAAAATAGTAATTTTTATATTTATTAATTTTTGTTAATCAATATAAATAATGAAAATAATGGCAGATGCACAGAATTTATTAAATAATAATTAACCAAATATTAATAATAACTAACCCAATGTTAATAATTTACCGAATGTTAATAATTTACCAGAGCAACCACCAGCGGCGGATTTTATGAGATACCCAACTATACACGTAAAACCATATAATGGAAATCCAGGTGAATTTCCTGAGTTTATGTCCGAATATTTTCAAATGGCGAGAGCATTAGGCCTTCCTGAACCGGTTATGATTTTAAGGTTGCCCTTATATGGCGCGTGAAAAATATAATGATGTCATTTTAGCAAACCACCCAGTAGCGTGGAATGAGCTTAGAGTAGCACTGACTAATAGAATTTTACCGGGGGATGCCACGAGAATATTGCGACAACAATTTTATAATAGACGACAGAATTCGGGTGAGCATGTTCGGGAATTCGCGTATCAAATCATGATGCTAGCTAAACGAGCTTTCGGAGATAGAGCCCTTTGGAATGAGGCTACCCTTACATTAGTTAAAGACCAGTTTTGGGCAGGTCTATCATCGGCAATGAGAATGCGTTGAGTTTGCACATAGGGGATAATTTTGAGGAATTGACTAGAAAAGCCGTTTTAATAGAAAGTAGTATAGAGAAAGTAAATAATTTTGCGGTTAGTACGAATAAATCTGATATCGAGTGTTTTAATTGTCATAAAAGAGGACATCTATCTAAAGATTGCATTAGTAAGAAGAGTAATTCACCAGGGGATAAATTATGTACCAGGTGTGGGAGAAATAATCATCTCGCTATTGATTGCAAATGTTCGGACTTAAGCTGCGATAAATGTAAACGAAAGGGACATATAGGTCAGTTTGTAAACTAAATTTGGGGGAAATTCTCAGGGTAATAATTTTAGTAATAATAATAATAATAATAATAATAATAATAATAATAATAATAATAATAATAATAATAATAATAATAATAATAATAATAATAATAATAATAATAATAATAGAAATCCAAATCGAGGTTTTCAAAGTAATAATAATAATATCAATTATCGAAATAATAATGTACAGAGAGATGAGGTAAATTCGACAGGTAAAGTAAAGTGTCATAAATGTGGAAAATTTGGTCATATGATGCGTTCTTGTCCACAGAATCAGATGAGTAATGTCAATAACAATGGTAATAATAATAATAATAATCGGCCAAGAACAACTACGTTCGCAGTTAATTCGGATCAGAGATTAACTTATCTACAACAACTTGAATTAGAAATTCAAGAAGAAACCGGTTAGCTCGGCTAACGACAAATGATAATATTGATGACAACGAGATTTATATGCTTTCCAGCCAGAAAAAGCATCAAGGAGCGGACCATGAGTTTAATATCATGGATCCCGAAAATGATTTCAAGGTTAGAACCAGAGAGTTCGAAACCAACGGTAATGGTTTAGCGGTTTCACCAGTTAAAAATCGATACAAATGGTTTAGCGGTTTCACCAGGTAAAAATCGATGGGCTATGGACAATGAGCCAGAGGCCTGCAATGAGGTTTTAGCGGTTTTGCCCAAGAAAAATCTATGTAATATGGTCAGTGAACCAGAAGCAGCAAAAGCCACGTCATCCACAAGAAATGTTGATGGAAAAGCTGAAATACCATTCGGTAGACGAGAATTTGGGAGATCTATAAGAGAGGAAACTATAGAGAAATGCGCAGCATTAGTAAAATATCGCGATCAATGGGAAAGTGAAGTAGTAGAGAAATTAATAGATATTGATAAAGAGGAAATTGAGGAAGCTGAAATTGATAAAATTCTCGGAATATTAGCCACTCTAGAAATGGATAAGGACTATTATTATCTGATAAAAAACCTAATGAGGAAAATCGGAGCAAGCCCGAGATATGCTAATGAAACAGGTGAGGCAGTAGTATTCACAGTATTACCTGGGAAAATGCTGCTCAGGTTTGAAATAAACCCTAAAGAAACGGTGGGAGAACTTGTAAAACTATTAAAAGAAGTGAGTAATTATGTAATTATGTAATTATGTGCTGTATAAATACGGAGTTGAAATGCTAGAGGGAGACACGCTATTGAGTTATGGAATATTGCCAAACTACAATAATACGGTAGACGTGGTTTACCCGACAGAAAAAGTAAAAGTGATAATGTGTTTGTGAAAACTGAAATGGAAATTGAACAATTAAATCAGGCTAATGCAATCCCACAAAGATTGGGATTTGAGCTAATGCAGACCCCTAGAGATGGAGAAGCCATTAAAGGAATAATGGATTGGATGTTAGAATTACGCATCCCAGTAAATACTTTGAGAGATATAATGCCATTGGTGCTGCCTTTATTAAAAGTGACTTCATCATTTCAAGCACAAGCAAAGCTGTTATGTATCAAAATTGGACATGCTATTCGCCATGAAGCAAGCAGACAAGGTCCATTATGGTTAGAAATCAGAATACCTGGGAGAGGGTTATTGAAGCAACAATGTTCCTGTTTTCACAAGGTGAGAAAAGTCAGGGAGAGAATTTCGGAAATATTGCAAGGATTATTTCTAATAGTGATACATGGATGCCAGGTTGACGATGATGAGTTCCTGGTAGATGTGGGATGTTTCCCAAGAGAGGAAACTCTAGTGTTAATAGTACCAATTGAACTTCCAAGGGAGCCATGGTCAATAATGAGATTGCCAGACGCCCAAGAAATGGAAAGTGAACCAGTGCAGGTGGAATTGCCAAAGGGTGAATTTGCACCACTACCTCCATATCCGGTGGATTTGGATGAGGAAATTGAGAGATTTTTAGAAAACTATGATCAACCCACAGAGGGAGAAAATAGAGAAGCCGATACCGAGAGAGTATTCGGACAGCAAATCATAGAGAACGAGAGAGATACAATTATCCAGCTCGATTCAGACGAAACAAACGTGGGTGCAAGCACGTAATGAGAACTGGACCCACCAGCCAGACCAGGAAAAATCCAACCAGAGATTAAAGTTAAAAAAGATGGGAGGGGGTAGACCAAAGAAAAGTCAAATGAAACCACCCCCAAATGAACAAATAAACCCAGAAACAATACAGAACCTAACTCGTCAAGCTTTGACGGGAATAGCAAAACAAATTGATGATGATAGTGAAAATCATCCAACATTTAAATCAATGATGTGGAGAAGATTACAACCGATCATGAGGCTTTTAAAACAAGACTGGCAGATCCCAAAAGATCCAGGCGTAAATGTGAAAAGGTTAACAGTAGAAATTAGAGAAGCTATGAGGAAAATTCCTGAAGCTATGAGAGGAGCAGATATACTAGATATGGCCGAACGATTTATCGAAGAAGGCCTGACAAGAGGTAAAATGATAATGGTCCTGGCAATGATGTTCAAGGATGTGTTTAGAGTAATACAAAAAGATCAGTTACGTATAAATCCAGAACTAGATAGAATGGCTAAAGTTATGTCAGATAACTTCGAGGAATGGATGGCAGAAAATCGGTTCTGAGCGATCAAAGGAACGGTAAAACCGACGTTTGTGTTAGAGGAAAACATCCAAAACAATGGCGGAAATCATGGAGCAAATCCACAAAATATGGGAAGCTTTGAGAATATGATGAGGATGATGTTGGTAATGATGGGAATATTACGACAAGTGAATTCAATGACAGCATACGACTGCAGTAATCCGTCATTAGGCAAAATTTATTCATTGGTAGATACAGTGGATTGCAGGGAAGCATATCCAGATAAAGTAATCAAGGGAGAGGATGAGGAATACCATGTTTATCAAGAAACAGATTTTTACCGAACAAGAGTGAAAGAGTGCAGATTGCAGAAAGCAACATTTGAATATTATTGTGGTAGACACAGTTATTCAGTATTTCTGGAAGCCAAATTGATACCCAGGTCAGTACCAATACAGGTGGATGACTGCATAAATGCATTTCCTGATTTACTGAGTGCGCGGGGGAAACGCACTGTGATTCGGGATTCATCAATCCACGAATCGTCTAAAGGAAACTTATATAAAAAAAAAATTTGTATTCGATGTATGCTCCAAGGAGCAGCAACTATTTTTATTCCCTGTAATTTCGTTGAAAAGGTTAAGACGTTGTCCAAGGAGATCAAGATTGTTTTCACACCTATGATTATTTTTATAGCACGAATTTGAAATACGATATTTGTAATCCATTTTTCGGATTCTCCTTCTTATAATCTAATTTAAAGTACATAACTGTGATTGGAAATTGACTCGATTAAAACTAAGATGAACTCGAACCAAACATTAATCGTATGATGATGTCTAGTATACTTTTATTCGGGCTACTAAATATAACATATTATTTGCATTAAGAATCTCTCGAATTTTGTTTAAATTAGCTAATGAATTAATTTTGTATCTTAGGTAACGGAATTTGCCGTCGCTTGAAAATCCAAGCCCCCATCGATTACTCGATAATTGATCTCTCTGGACATTGTTGAACGTGAGTAAAGTAATTATACCCAAAAATAACATAGCTTCTTAGTTTAATTATAGGTTTGCGCTCTAAATATATTTCATATGTGATTGCCATTCTCAACGGTTATTTAATCAGGTCAGAATTTGGTTCTATAGAGAAACGATGTTTTAAAATTCCTAATTCAACAAAATGGGATTGTTAAATTAATAATAATAAAAAATATGTTTGGCTGTTTCTATGATCTACTATTCATCAGTTTCAAGTTGTGATGTTTTCCTACGTCGTAATTAACTATTTTACTGTCAAATTTGGAGTTCCTACAACTATCCAAGATTTTCTAACCACTCATTTTCGTTAACGATGTACCGCCGTCATACTCCAATAATCTTGTACAATATTGTACTGATTTATCTTTTATCATTCCTTAAGTAAGTGAAATTCAAAAAAAATTACTCAAAATAACTTTGCAAAGCTATTCAAATTTTTCCATCATTTTAATCGAAATATATTCGGAAATCTACCCCTTTATCTTTATCTAACTAAATAAGAAAACACAATAAATAATGAAATAAAATAATCAAAATAATAATAAATACTCATACGGATTCGACACAGATATTTGCAATTATTTACAGTGTGGGGCTAACGTGCTTTGTGACTATCAATTATTAATGCCTAACTGGTTAAATAAACACAAAAATTAAATAGAAAACTTTATTTGCTAATAGAGATTCACCAAATTAAATCGGAATATTTCAACTTATTTCTGTTGTCAAAAGTTGGCTATTTTTGCATGTTTTAATTAATTTAGTGGTAATCTGGAATCTGGAAGAAAACATCAAAATAATAAGGCATTTCGTCATTTGGAGTGATTTGTGGTTCCAGCATTCCATTAATCATCCTAAAAAACTTTCGAGGCATTCAAACGTTCGGACCGTCTCTCTACGACTAATTGGTTCGAGCCATTACAAATCTCTGCGTAAAGTAGATCGCTGGTCTCTCTAACATAAAATTTTATGTTTTCTAATTTGTCATAGCTATCGATACTCCTAACTTGGAAAACATCGTTGGGTCGGTACTGCGGGATTTTCGGTAGGAATCGGATTAATTAAGAATAAATTATGGGAATAAAAATTTACCTGACGAACGAGACCTTGGATTCAAAACTATATCGTCGTCTGGGATTCTGGACATCATATTCTCACTTGTTTGGCTCTGTTGGTGATGCATTTTTAATTTTTCCAAAGTTTAACTGTTAATCTTGATCAGTCGGAGAATCTTATACTAGTTGGTATGTTCCGGAGTAGAAAAATTTGTTTATCCTTACATAGGGTGAATTTGTTGGCCGTGCGTGTGTGGTTATGTGGGTGATGCATTAGCGAATTTTTCAAAAAACTTGTCTACTAGTTTCTGCCTATCGATGCCTCCTACATAGATCATGGTGTTATGCGAGAAGGAAAGCGTGTGTGTGACTACTCGCACTTCTAGATAGAATCAGTTGACACCGTGGGTGTGTAGTGCATGTCACAACTGCTTGCGCTAGGTGTGTCGCTATGATAAAACTTGCATGCGATATATCCATAATTTGTTGTATCTAACGAAGCCTAGATTCTAGTAGGTATGCAAAAGAAAACTCTATTATCGATCGGCCGTGGCATAAATATCAAATCAACGGTTTATATACCGATTGCTATTGGATTTGTCCCTCACATTTTTTATTTTTCCTGCTATCATTGGGTCGATAGGAACTCATGGGTCATAACAGGTATTAGTATGATTTGATTTTATTAAATTTAGATTTGGACCTTTTAGAGCATTATTTTCTGGACTGCAATTTCAATTTATTTTCTTTAATAAAAATTTCACAGGAATATTGTTAGTTATTGATTTCGACAGGGGAATAATTTGGATTTTTATGAATGTCTGGTTCGAGCACTCGCTTGAGGGGAAGTTGTTGAAATTCTAAAATTGATTGAGTCCGGGGTTTATCTCTTACCTAATGCTACAATAGAATCGTTATCATTGTAATATTTATTCGGAATTTTAATTGGTAAACCGTGTTTATTGTAAGTTCATCGTCTCTGTTTGACTTTTTGATTTATATTTAAAGAATTTTTAACTAAAAATATTTTAGTGTAAGCCTTAACCTTATATATTCTACACTTTCCCTAGGTTTTATTGATTTCTTGGTCTTACTTCGGCAACCTATAACGTTCGCATTATCTATTCATTCCTATTGTGAAAGTTTACGAATGTTCGTCATCATTTTTAGTGTCTGTAGGGTCTCAATCAACTAACTTTTCCCTTAAATATTTCGTTAGACTTTAGGCTATTTAAATTTTTATCGATTTTTGAAACTTTAAATCGAGAGTTTCTTAACTATTAATTTCCTTTTACCTTTTCCTTTTGCATTTTTATATAATTTTGAACATGAAATTGGGGGTTACAACAATTACTATATTTGATTTTAAGGGATTCTATCGACTTTAAAATATTTGTTTCTGAGGTTTACTGTAACTACACTATTTTATTCTGTCCTCAAATAATCTTATTGACTCTTAACATGACATTAGACATTTAGAATAATCGCATTAATTTACGTTTACTTAAGTAACATTATTGACTCTCAACATGATATTAAAAGTGTATAGTAACTGTATAGGATCCTATTCTGTTGGAGATATCTATCTCAGATTTCTCGGGACAAAATAGTCACCCCCAGAGAACCCGTTAGACACTATCAGACCCACCAATATCATCTAAAAGAACCCGATGTTAGAGGAAATTTGAAAATAAAAAAGATACGTCATCGGAAAATTACTAAATTTAGATTTCTGATTACGTAGGTCTGAATTTAGTAATTATTTAAACCTGAAATACAAAAATAGTAATTTTTATTTTTATTAATTTTTATTAATCAATATTAATAGAGAAAACATTCATTTGGAAGGGGCTGATGCGAATAAAACTTATTTAGTCAATAATAAAGAAAAATTAAAAAGAAAACAGAACTCAGACTAAGTGATTAGTTGAATTTTGTAAACAACAATTACGGCCGAAGAAAATTATTTCCAAAGACAAGAAGCCCGCAGAAAATTATTTGTTATTAACCCGAAGAAAATTGTTTCTAATGACAAGAAGCCTGCAAAAAATTATTTTTGAATTTAAAAAATTTATTAATTGTATTATTAATTATATTTTTAATAATTTCACTTAAAAATCTCTAATTTTAAAAAATTAAGTTTATTTTATCACATTCAAAAGATTATTTAAAACTATAAAATTTATTTTAAAAAATTTTATTTGAAAAGTTTTCCAAACAAACTAAACAATTCAATCTATTTTCACTTGAAATGACTAGTAATCGACTCTGTGATTCTGGAACTAAAATACAATTTCTCCTGGTTTTTCGCTCAGGAGTTTAAATATTTATAACATTAAGAAGGAAAAAACCGTCAATATTCCAAATATCTTTTAGAAAATCAAAATTTTACCCATTTGAGTAAATGAAACTTTAAAAATGGTTTTAATAAAATATCTGCCCCGAGAGAGAATCGAACTCTCGACCCCTGGTTTACGAGACCAGTGCTCTACCTCTGAGCTATAGGGGCTTAGTGTATAAAACTATAAAATTTATTTGTAAACTATAAATGTTTAGAAATTTAGGATATTTAAAAAGTTTTCCAAACATTCTAAGCAATAATTCTATCTATTTTCACTTTCCGACTGCACGAATTAACTTACAGAAATTGTCGATTGCTTAGAATAAAACAGATTTCGCTTCCATTTATATATCATAAAAATTATTTTTACAAAGTTTAAAAGCCAGATGAACAATATTTACAAGAAAATAAAATATACAACATTGAATGGTTGAAAACCTTTTATATACATCAAATAACAAATAATTATGCTAATTCTAATGGCAATTAGATGTTGAATTTTATTTTGTTTTATTTACAATAGTGATTAATTTTTGATTAATTGCAGAAGTCTGGTAGAATGTCACGCACATGGTAAAACCATATTTTTGCATAGTGCAATATATTGCTCATTGCGCATTCTTTAAGCAGACCTTCTGTTTGTAGTGGATCAATACCAAGTTTGCAAATCAGCTCATAAGTTGAAGGAGGGAATGATCCGAACGCTCCAATAATACAAGTGTGAAGCTCTACCTTGTAATCAGGTTTGGCAGCCTGTAATTCACCATGAAGCTAGCTATATTTTACAATGTTTGGACAATTGACATCAATCAGATATAATATCTTTCTCTCAAGGGTCAAGAGCAAGATCTTTGTGTTGAATACCATCAGTCCTCTTTAATTGATAGATAACTTCAAACGGTAAAATCTACAATATTAAGAACGTTTGTTGTGATTCGACAATCTTTATGAATTTCGTTCCATGAATTCAAAACTGGGTCGTCATGACTAAATTGTTTCAAAATGTCCTGGTATGTCAGTCACTGGTATGTCATTAATAATTTTAATAGTTAATTTTATATTAATTAAGAATTCTGATCGACTTGTTTATTACCAAGGTTCGTGGAATTTAATGTTAGTAAAATTATTTAAGTTAGGAAACTTCTGAATAATGCTTTCAACGATTTGGTTAACATCAGCATTTTCAAAACTTAAAATTAATTTAAGAGCTTTAGCTTTTGCGCTGTTCCATGTTTAGTTTAATTTTTTTGCTATGATTTTAGTTAAAATTTTCTCTTTATCCTTGTTATTGATCTCAGAAACAAGCTGAAGTAGAAAGTTGATAATACTTGCAATTTCTATCAAATTAATGTTCTCAGGGGACACAGCGTGTGCATAGTTGTTGATAAAAGCACATATTAGAATTTTACTGAGCAAACCTGAACCACGAACATCATGTGGACATTTTCCAACTCTAGTTGCTCAACCGCGTGAGTTTTTTATTTCATTTATTTTAGTTACTAATAATTTACAAGTAAATATATAGTTTAGGCTGACATCAAGGGTTATTGGATCCAAAAAGTAATGCTCGTCTGTATTATAATCAATTACAAGTGTTTCATGAGACTTTGGTGGAGTAAAAATGAAAAATACAATTTTTGCACTTTGAAGGATTTATAATTCAAATGTTCATTCAAATAATGAGTACAATCGTCAAGAATCGCAGTGCACATTGTGAAACAAAAAAGAATGTTAATAAATTTAAATTAATAAAGTATTTAATTAAAATGTTACCGTTAGTTTTCCCATTTATTAGATTTAAATTTAGTGATATTTCAGCAATCTTTAGTTTTGATATCAAGTAGCTTATATATTTTATCATGTGGAAAATCCTTAAAAACTTAAATTTAGATAAAAATGGAAAATTTTAAGAAAATAAAATAAATAAAATAAAAAAAAATTCTGTACATAAAAATCTAAAAATTTAATTTTAAATCGAAGAATCAAAATTTTTTAATTTTGGAATATTCTAGAAAATTCCTTGTTTTAATGTATCAAAACACACACACGAACAATCGTGATATATAATGCGATGCTGATTGAGCAAAACTCATTCTCTTTACTAAGTCCCAAGTAATTATTGATTTTTTTTAGTTTTTTATTATTGTTTTTATTTTAGAGTTTGAATTAATGTGTAGAATTTTGTTTAGAAAATAAAGTTTCCTTAAAAATCATCTTAGAAAATTTTAACGAAATTTCTTTTATTATCTAACCTTCATCATGAAGATTTAAATTTGAAATAATTTGTTTAATTTTTGTTGCGTTGCAATATCGCTATTTGGTACTCACTATAGCCTACAAAAGCACGCAAGATAATAAAATTGAAAATCTTTTTTCGTTACCCCGGATCGAACCGGTAGGTTAGTGGGGGAAGCCGTGGTGAAGGCAGTAGCTGGAGCCCCCTTCCTAAATCCTATCGCTTACCCTCGAAAGAGTAGTGTTGAGGTCCTTGGAAAAGTCAAATATAAAGTTTTACAAATAACATGAAGTAGACATGTCGAGCTACACCTAGTAGAACTAACTGAGAAATCAACGATAGCACAAATCTTCGTACGAAATGTCACTCATTAGTCATATAAAATTAAATTACAGCTATAATCGACGAATCGTGACTTGTAAAGTAGGAATTATAACGAACCCTATCTGATAAAGATCGACTATACATTTAATTAGATTTTACATCGAATTTTTATAATGTCATTGAGCGTATCTTATCAATAATTTTACTCTAAATGACCCAGAGTGTCCCCAGCAGTGCCTGTGCCGCGTCTATGAACACTGTTTTAGATACTCTTCCGGAAACGTGCAAGACAACTAAAATGCCCCATACCTTCCATCATCCGGATAGTACAATTCGACCCTGAGAAGAGTGTTGTTTTAGATGTATATGGATATTTAAATATCGTTATGCATAATTTAAATCAATTGTTAATAAAGATAGGGATATTAAAAATTTATTCTTTTAGTGTAATAAAATCTTCTTCGGCACGACCCCTGGAGTTCGCGAGCCGGATTCCGTCATGGCTCACATTTTATTGCCACTTACGGCAGCTCGACATCTTTTGTTCCTCCTTGTCGCCCGAAATTCGACTTTCTTACCGGGGAAATCGAAAATCCCGCATTGCCTGTCTGCATCTAGCGGCGGAGTGGGATGGGAACCTCATCGTGATCCGAAATATCGTTATGCATAATTTAAATCAATTGTTAATAAAGATAGGGATATTAAAAATTTATTCTTTCAGTGGAATCAAATAGAAGAATCATAGAGAAATTTAGCAGGGATATCTCCGAATATCATAGGGAGGCTCTAAATCAGAGTCAGAGGGTGAAGGCCATAGTATGGAAATGCCGTCACATGGCTAAGTGCAGAAGCAACATCCAAC
This sequence comes from Schmidtea mediterranea, assembly GCA_022537955.1. Lineage (NCBI taxonomy): Eukaryota > Metazoa > Platyhelminthes > Tricladida > Dugesiidae > Schmidtea > Schmidtea mediterranea. Next base: position 11,638,956 of record CM039681.1, read on the forward strand.
TTGAAGACAGAGATAGAAGGATTGAAGAAAAAATTAATCCAAAAAGATGAAGCCCTGCGGCAAGCAGAAGAGAAGGCCCAGGTTCTAGAAAAGGAGATCAGAGAACTCAAGTTAAATGATGAAATTCGCACGGGCCTGGTGCAGTGGCGCGACACTATCGGCAGAACAGGAAGCCATAGTTATCCGAAACGTCACGGGCAAGGACATTGGTATAAAGATCCTTACCCCAGGACCCTCACGCTCGCTAGTAGAAGCGCCGAAAAGAAACAGGAAGAGAAATCGGCCTATTAAGAAGGAGCGTGAGAGGTTATTTAAACTTCATAAGGCTTGTTTGATTGGGCATATTCTTGACGCGAACGGGTTCTAAATACCGCGCGTTCAACAGTATATTAACAATGAGATAAACTCTTTAATAATGTGATTGTCCATGATGTAAATAATAATTATATTTGTGTTGATTTTGATTTTAGTATGGAAAGTGATTTGGAGTAGTTAAATATTCAAGATGGTTAAATTGTCAAGTTAAATATTAAATTAGATAAATAGGCGAGAGGGGGACCGATAGAGTCAGAGCACGAAGTCTTCAATTTGAAATTCACGCACCTCTCGTCTTATTTCATCAATAAAATTGTTAGGAAGTGTCCAAACCTTGGCTTATAAGAATTGCATAAGCGCAAATAAACGGAACACAATTAAAACTGTTCTCTTGATATCTAAAATTTTGGAAAGAGTGAAGTTTAAAAAACTTATTTAAAGCAATGTTATTTTATCCTAAGAGTAGCTTGATTATTTTTAAGAAACTTATGTTTTAAAAAACTCTCGTTTTTCATTCTGGCTTAGAATTCTTGCAGATTTATCAAAGTTTACATTTTTCTTAATATAAGAATTACTTTTATGATTAATCTTTCCAAAATTTGATTTTTTTACTGTTTTAATTATTCTTATTTAACGATTGAAAATTTTTGTAATTATTATTTACAGACGTCCTTTCACTTTGAAATTTATTAAATGTTTCAATTTTATTTATATAGTTAATTTGTAGTTTTAGAATTATCTAATTCATTGAAATTTATTCCACTTATGTCATTTACAATTTGAGTTTCAGAATCAACAATTTCACCTTTGTTTAAATCATCTGATTTAATCACATCCAAACTTCTATTTTCAATTAATGGTAATTTTAAATTAATTTTATTAATATCACTATCATTTAATTCTTTTAATTTAGAATATTGATTCTGTTCAACTTTGGAAATGACAAAATTATCAAAAGTATCAAAGTTCTCAATTAAATTTAACATTTTGAAGATCATTGTTAATTGTTATTTTTATTCTAGCCTCTTTCCCATTTTGAAACCTGGTGACAACGCGAGACGAAGAAAAAGAACTATCGATATTTTGATCATTAACTTTTGTTGAAAATAAATCATTTGAACTTGAATTTTTATTTTCACTAAAATTATTTTCACCAAAATCACAATCCAATAAATGTATTGAATTTGAGTTTTTATTAGTCAAATCAAAATTGCTTCTCACATGTTCTAAATTTTTATTAACAGTATTAGTTGAACCTTTTCTTGGTGTAAAAAATGCAGTTCGTTATCTAATGAATTATAGTTAGAATCTGAATTTTATCGTAAATTAGAATCTTGAGTAAAATCCAACCTTTTATCAGTTACTTTCACATTATTAAATTCTGTATTACCTAAACCTAAATCTTTATTAAAATCTACTACTTTATCTTATAATTTTGCATTAGTAAATTCTGTATTACCTAAATTTAAAGGTTTAATTAGAGAATTTACTTTTGAATAATTAACATTAAGTAAATCATAATTTAATTTACCATTAAAATTAGGAATAACTAAATGTAATAAATAATCTAACTTGCCATTAATACCATTAATTGATTCTTCGAGTTCAACTATTTTCGCCCCAAGTGGTGCAATATTCATTTTAATTAAATTTTTTACTCAAAAAGTTTGTTTACGATAATAGAATAAAATAAAATTGTTGAAATATAATTCAATGTGTGCTAACGTGTTTGCTAGTGGTAAGATAGTGTTATTAGGGTTGCGAAATTTATAGTAACAAGAAATTATAACTAACATAACAAATGAGATAATATCATTGGTCAATTTCTGATTGGTTGTTGAACAATCTATGATTTCCTATTGATCAATTTTTGTTTAAAACAAACTCTTTATTCATTTTATATCATTATTAAACATGTACAAGATTCAAACAGCTGTTCAGTGAAAAAGTGATATCGAACATTATGGTATCTTTAAATTTTATATTTTCGTTTACAATCATACGAGGATTGGGAACTTCGAGATAATAAAACAGTTCTTTTTGGATATAAAACTGAGAGAATGCTTCGTGGACCAAGGAACCAGAATAGCATGCATTACTGGATTATATGTTGATTGGGCTTTGGTGAAAGCCCTTCGATGTTATTATTATAGTTGTGTTAGTGAACAAAAATACTGGTACAAGAAAACTGGTATCTGGCAATTACAATTCAAGGCTACAAAGTCGATCAGAACAATGTATGAAATGAAACAAAAAAAAGAATCTTGAAATCAGTTTATGTTAAAATCACAAAGCCGATTTTAGATGAGAAATGAAGCGCAATAGCGAACAAAATTACAGGTAAAATTGTTCCAGTCAAAAGATTTCAAAATGTAAAGTGCAAATTCTCAAAAAAATTGTAAGACTGTTAGGAAAGCGAAAATCCACATAGATATTTCTTTTGGCTTGTCCGTTACATATTATAAACGTAATATGTATGTTTAAAACGATGTTTACACGATGATAACTTAATGCGTGGGACAAAACTGTTGCATCTAGGGCATCCTATAAATCGCAGGTATGTAAATCTGCAGTGGATAGTTTTCCAAGACCACTTGTAAATTGAAATCAAATTTGATTCCTTTTAGTATATTATTACTTTATTAATTGCTTCCCGGCATAGCTTTTAATGCGGACAAGAGTATTTTTTATACAGCTGAATTCGGATTTTTTAATCATCTCAACAATAATAATCAATAATAATCGTCTTCAAACTGTATCAAAATTGTTCAAATTTAATATACAAATTTTGATATATTCAAGCAAAATTCATAAATTGTAATCAATAATTAAATATTTGTTATCGATATCATTAATATATCATTAAGTCAAATTTTATATATCATTGTACTAATTATTAATTGAACCAAATAGAATTTTTAATTCTGAATGGGAGATGAATTTTTTTTATTTCGGTGAAAGATAAAATGATGTGTTTGTTGTGCAACACAGTCTTAACTACTTTGAATAAGTCAAATGCAAAAACACTATTTGACTCATCAAGAACATAAATATTTCAGCTTAGAAGATGAAACTCGTCAAGCTGCTCTAGAAAAATTGAAAAAAAAGAAGCATCAGGAACAGGTGAGTTTTATTTCTTTTATAATGAAAACAACTTCTGCAGTTGATGTTACATAAAAGATAGCGCTCATACTTGACAAAAAAGGCAAACCATTTAGTGATGTCGAAATAATTAAAGAATGAATTGTTGAAGCCGTGAGTACGTTAGTTCCCGATAAAGTTGAAAAATATTGCTCTTTCAGCAACACGAATTAGCACAAAAAAATGTAACGGAGCAACTTTGTGCAATCATAAAAAGCGAAGATATTTATTTTTCAATCGCCTTAGATGAAACTACTGATAAAACCGATTCTGCGCAAGTTTTATATTTAATTCGAGTTGTAACCAAAGATTTTCAGTGCTACGAAGAAATACTTGCGTTAGGTACATTAACTGGAAGAACTCGTGGAGTTGATATTTTCGAAAACTTCAAAGAAGTGCGTCGTCAATCAAAATTAAATTTAAGTAATTTAATTAGTGTCTGTACAGATGGGGCACCTTCTATGAGAGGTAATCAAACTTTATCAAAATTTCTCAAATGTAATATACGAAGTTTAATATTTAAGCAAAATTAAATTAAATATTTGCTATCGATATCATTAATATCAGAAATAAATTTAATTAAATTGTCTAGTATAAGTTATTGAAATGAACATCAGAAATTTCACAATTGAAATATTTAATAAACAAAGTATTGAAATTAATAAATTAGAAATAAATAATCAAACAAATACACTGACCACCTTTCTTGAAAATAGACTTGAAAATATCAATGATTTCAACAAATATTATGATATGCAATAACGACCAATTTCTCATCTTTTTCAAATCTTCCTTGGTATCCGCAAAAATCTTCCTCGATTTTGACCCAACTTCATCAGCGGATTTATCGAGTATTTATCCACTATTTCCTTGAATTTAATATTTTTCCAATCTGTTAATGTTTTTAAGTCCCAGCAGGGGCTGATAAAATGTTTTATTCCTCCACGAATTGCATACAACACTGTGGCTGGAAGTCATGTTTGAATACTTTTAATAATTCTTCAGAGTCCTGAAATTCCAATGTTGTTTAAATAGTCATTATGGTCTGAGGCTTTTATCGGATATTGCATACAAATATTGATCATTATAGTTGGTAAAAATAATTAGAAATTATTTTTGTGTCATTTTCATTTTCAGAAACTAAAACCCTAATATTTACTAAGTTATGGTTTTCAATAAAAATTACAATTACTTCATTTAAGTATAAATAAAGCATATATTTTTAAAAATCTCTTCTAGGTAGATAATTAAAACAATTTTAATTAATGTAGTTTTGAAATAAAATTAATTTTCAATTTTAGTAGTAACTTAAATTAAAATCATTTCAAAAGAATAAACCATCAAAATATTAATGAAAGAATTTTTTCATTATAAAATTTTCAGCTGTAAAGATTACATATGCAAAAAATATAAGAAAACGTATTAATTAAATATGATCGTGATATATTAAATTGCAATGATATCTTCATGTATCATGCCATTACTCACATAGTTCACTCGCAATTAGAATATTTGATGAAATCTATATTAAAAGAATAATTCCTTTGACAAATTATCCTCTTGAAAGCAATTTATACGAATGACTTATATTGTATCCTAAATCAAAAATTATGTAGGCATTTCATTAATAACCACATTCAAATATCATTGCTAAACATTCGGTATCAATTGCTAACCAATATTAGGAATGTATTCGAGTGAGTGATAATCTGCACAATTTTTTTAATATCAATGGAGCAATAATTTCCCATATTTTGGTGTACGGGTGAATTTTATTAAGCCTCCAATAAGCTAAGGTTCGACTGTTAAAGATACCCATACGCCCCATAACTATTTTCTCGCTACAACAATGCGCTAATGTTATCAATGCTCACAATGGCTAAAAAATCCGTAGGCAAGTAAGTGCTTTCTCAAATGCTACTCCTTACAATATATTTCTAACTTGTTCTTGAAGTCCAATAAAAGATATTACATTAGCTGGCACTTCTGTAATCTTTCACAACAGAATACGCCTTAACACTAGAACGGCCAACAACGTCAAATGAAGCTTTTACATTTTCTTTACTAGATTAAACTATTGAATGGATTCAAATCATTTTTTCTGAAACTATAATAAACCCAGCTTATGACAGCCTGAGAGCTCTCATTTGAATGCAACACTCAAATATACCTAGTGTGTGGTTTTTATGGTGTCAGTGTCCTTGACTCCAGATGAAAATTATTGTCTTGCCACCAATGGTTACCCGTTGCCAAGCAACGTTGGTAATGCAACCACTGGTTATGGGATCGCCAAAGGTGAGCGCCATATAAGAACTGCTAAGGCCCGATCCCATAGTGGGTTCAACGCACTACCGATAGAAGGTATGTGTGCGATTTTTATCCTGGTCCCTTTCACTTTAATATTTCTCTCATTCGATCAGTTATCTCTTTTTCAACCCTCGACAAAATCCTTATTATCTCGCGTGAATTATTCTAGGTCACTGTCAATTAATTTAACAAAATACGAAGGCAATCAACTAAAATATTTATTGGTTATAACATTCTCGTTATATCTTTTCCGAGAGCCTCATCGCCCGTCGTTTTGCTCTCTCTATCTTTCCCGGACGACGTTGAGGAGGTTTCATTACAGGTTTAGTGGAATCTGTTGGAGCTCGATAAGCCAATTGTGCAGGTGAAAAGACCAAAGGGTAGTTGACAGCTTGGACCTCCTGGCAGGCCGATAGCGCCACCTCCAGACCGCGAATTTGAGTCTTCATGGCCTGCCCAGTCGCTTCTCTTCGGCTCACCCGCGTTGGACGGCCGTTACCCGCTGATAAAGGGTTTTTGCTTTGGCTGGTTCTATCCAGGTTGAATTTATCTGGTAAATTTCCTTTGTTAACTGTAGTAATTGCCTATGGAGATCAGTATTCTCCTGGTGTACGCTTTTGAGAGCCGTGTTTAATATTGTACAGGGATCTATTTCTACAATAAAAATGGGCCATTAACAGCTTATTTCGTCTAGTGTACAATAAATATTGTTATTGGTACGATATTTTAAAATGTATTACGTCTAATCTAAGATTATGTAATAGTTTTTCTTTCGTTGGGCGAAGTATTTCTTACAATAAATGTAAATATAAGAATGAACAATAAAACCAGAAATATGTATTTCATGAAATTCAGTCGTGGCGCGAGTTTGGATAATAGTTCCTTGGGTTTGCCTTGATGTTATGCGCGTGTAGGAATGATCTCACTCTGACCTCCGATCTCCAGTCTCTGTTTTCATTTCTCTTGGGAGTATTTTCTTCTGCATGGATACGGTCATGGCCTGGGTTGGCTGATTCACTCTGGGGTCATCGAGCTCGAATGAGATGCCATAGGAAGGGGCATACTCATCCGTGCTCGGAATCAGGCCAGCCGCGATGTACTCGTTGATCTGCTCTAATTGACGGCGACCTCGTTCTACCTGCTTGTCGGTCCTTCTCTGATGGGCTTCTAGACGTGATAAGATATCTTCGGCCTGACATCGGAGTTCGTGAGCCGGATTCCGTCATGGCTCACTTTTTATTGCCACGTACGTCAGCTTGACATCTTCTGTTCCTTCTTGTCGCCCGAATCTCGACTCTCTTACCGGGACATCGAAAATCCCGCATCCCACATCGCCTGTCTGCATCTAGCGGCGGAGTTGGATGGGAACCTCATCGTGATTCGAGATTCGTTCACCCATGAGTCTATTGAAATGAATATCATACAGATTATACAGTAATCATGAGGACTAAATGTAATAGATTAATGAGTACGCGGATGACTTAGATCAAAAATATTTATAATTTGATGGCGTAATAGAGGTTAACGTCAGAAGGTGATCTAAATTAGTTTGTAAATCTGACGTAGTTTGGGGTTCCTGAGTCGTACATTTTGTTGAGGTCATTTATTGTGATGATTAGTTAGATAGGCCTTGGTGGTTTGATTTTTACGGTCTCATTTACGAAGTGTAGGATCAATGAAATTTTCGCTGGCTTAAGCGGCATTTCAAAAGTGTATTTCGTTTGTTTGGACACGGAAGCATGAAAAATTAATTTACGTTTTGCATGGGAGTCAGTTTACCTCAATGGAGATCGATGTATCGTGAATTTGACAAAGGAATCAAACTGTTCGTTCCTGACAGAAAATCATAGCTGGCGTTCAACACATCGTTACACTGACGTAATGTTAATTCCTAGATATCGTGAGTTTGGTGTTCGGCCGATTTCTAATTAACCACAACGAAGTCGCCCGTTTCTGTTCATGATTTTGTATTATAATTCGAGCTTGGTAAATCGTAAAGCTGGTTTTCATCCTTTATTTATGCATAAGAACTCATAGTAAGACTTGAATTTGACAAAACACTAATCTATCAGTGTCAGATCGGGTTTCGCGTACCGTAGAGATAGAAAATCCCGCGTCCCACATCACATGCCTGCATCGGGCAGCTGAGTGAGTGGGGAACCGGGCCATGACTCGGGATGCGTCGATCCACTAGTCTTCTAGAAATAATAAAATCATCATTTACACATTAATTTCCGTCAGGTTATTCATTTGTCTAAGTTGATTTCGGGTCTGGGTAGGTTAATGTGCCTTATGTGGGTCGTGTTATGTCGGGGATCAACTCATGAGTCTATTCACGTAGGGTCTTCCGAATTTTTTGCAACTCGTCGGTAGTTGTCCAGAGTCCGTTAAATACTCACGCCATCTGTGATACTGCGGATGTTATTCCAATCTAATGAATATCTAAATTAAGATAGTTTAAGATAGGACGTCGGTTGGGCAATTCAGCTCTACGGGTACCTTAATGATCGATGCTCGCCAAAACTGCTAGCACGTTTAAATGAGTATAATCACCATCGTCTATCTGTCCAAACTCAGTTTACCCATAAGTACTGATCAATTATCAAACATTTAAATCCAAAATGATACTGTACATCTTATTCCAAATTATTTAGTCGTCAATATTCAATTTACTTATAACTACTAATAACCAATAAATGTTGAAATGATACTCATACGTTTATGTAGATACCTTTAATTAAAATCATTTATTTCGCCAAGTTTACCTTACCTATAATTACAACTTAATTAATAAACATTTGAATTTGAAATGATATTCATAAGGTTATACCGATATTTTCAAGCCAAGTCGTTTACTTATCGGAGTTTGATTTACCTATAATTCTTAATGAAATAATAAGCATTAAAGTTGGAATGATAATCGTATTTTTATGCAGGTATCTTTACCCAAAATTATAGTTTATCAAAGTCACTTTGTAACTAGCAATATTTATTACACATTTGGATTTGAAATGCTATCCCAATTTTCATACAGGTATTTGTACTCCAATTCACTTATCCATCAAATTCAACATATTTACAATTACCAATAACCTATGAATGATTGGATTTTGAAATTATGTTCGGATTTTTATGTCAATCTTCCGTTTAACAAAGGTAATCTACTTGTAAATTACTAATAATTAATATCTTTTTTGGTTTGAAATCATTTTTATAATTTTCATTTAGATAATTTGACTCAAAGTCTTCCATTTATCAACGGTAATATACTTGTAAATTATTAATAATCAATCCATAACTATTACTCATGCTGATGATTTAGTAAAGGTGCTTTAATTATGATAGTAGGTTACTTTGATTTTTCTTTATTCGTTTCCGTCGGGAATTATAAAAACATAAAATCTCGAATTCAGATTATATATCCGGCATCATCGAGGATCTACAGGGGAGGACTCCTGACCTCTACCAACGAATTGCAAATATTCATGGTTTATTTAAATCATGGTCGATGGCTTAAGCATTGATCGGCCGGTAAGTCCGCAACTCGTTTCCTTTTATGTTTATTGTTTAATTAATTACAAGATGGGGAAATATTCATCAAAAAACAGATTTGTCTGAGATAATTAGCAAATTTATTAAGTCTAGAAAATTTGTCTTCGAGCTCTGATTCAGTTAGTGTCTGTGTCCAGAATGGTTCGCGAATTGGGTCATGTGGCTAAGGCTCGGAAGATACATTAATATCGAAAAACGAAAGTTTGAGATTTACGTGCATGGGATGGTCCACTGGAACTCGCGATGTTGGAATCCTTGCCCTCCTGGCGTTTCCTTGAAATCTGATCGGTCATTCGGGACATGATAATTAATGCAATGAAATGAACTAAATTCTGTTGAGCCACTTCTTATACGGATTGTGTGCATAATGATGGATGCATAGCCGTGACATGTGTGCATCTCCTCGACCGCGCGCAGGTGTGTATCCACAGTCGTTTTGGCTCGCTAAACACCAGCTGTCACTGAGATAAATTACCTATAATATAAAAGAAAATCAATAAATTTATAGCATATAAACACACCAACTCACCTTGAGGTTGCTTGTAAAATCGTCAATGAGACAAACCCTAAACTACAGAGACACAAAATGTGATAGAGAAATAAAATAATGCACATTAACTCAACCTATAATAAAACATGCATGTCAACTTTTAACATGTAGCCATCCGAAGTTGAAAAAATCCCTATAATAAATAATTTTATAGACATTTTTGAGATAATTTTAGAAAGAAAAATGGCGGAAAAAATTTTTAATTTAAATTTTGAGGTTTTTGCTAGGAAATTTCGAGTAAATGAGGATGTATCTTCATAAGATTTACCCTTAAAACTAAAATTAATCTAATATTTCAGATATTTCTGTCGAAAAAAGCAAAACCTGAAATTCGAAAAAAAGCATAAATTTTTAAATTATATTGGAAAGTTTTAAAAAATAATAATAAACCAAATTATTTTGTGTACATAATCGATGATTTTTTACAAAATATGTATAAAAAATATAATTATTTAATGCACATAATAATTTTTATAAGTTCAAAAATAATTTAACTCACATTTTTTGAATAATAATATTCGAAAAAAATACATATTTTTGGAGAATAGTTATTGTTAGTAATTTTCCTAAATATTATTTATAATAATATATATGAAATAGTTGATCAAAGTTATATTTAAGAGCTTGAATTATGATCATATTTCCTTATGAAATAATAATTCAACTCTTAAAATTTAACTTTAAGTTATATAACAATATAAAAAACAACTTACTTAGCAGCCATTTCAAAAATGGCTGAAATGAATTCACAAAACATAAATTCCGCCAAGTTGATTTATGTATCAACTTGAATTATAGCGGAATTTATCTCAGTGACAGCTGGTGTAAAAGGGCAATCGATACGAAAATATAGTATGCAGGCACACAACCACAAACTGGTGAGAAGGACATGCCAGCAACCAGAAAGTGCTCACTGGACTACTCGATGTTGTGATTTTGAGCCGTATGTGAGAAATAATTTAGGTCGAGTTTATGGGAAATGACTGACGACGAAACAGCCAAAAGACTATTTCCCCTTCACCCTTTTCCCCTATACGGAATTATATTGACGTTTCAGCTCCTGCGTTCTCACGCCGGAGCCTTCACGGGCACGAATTATTGGCGATTGTACACGCACTTACACAATTCGATTGTGTGTTTTATTTAAATAACTTGTAGTATGTTTCGACTGTGGGCCGGAAAAATTTCGACAGAAAAATTCTATTTATTTTTGTTGGGCCAGAACACAAACGGCTTTGTAAGTGTTTAAATGAATCGGTAATACACAAGCAAATACAACATGCAGATTTAAAATCAAACCTATTAAAACATCAATTAACCCTACTAAAATGCGAGAAAGAGAACAATTAAATATAAAATTATAAAACACAAAAATAAATTAAAATAATAACAAAGTGCAATAAGATCCGCACGAAATAAACATAAACATAACACGAAAACGATAGTTGGGTAAATCGGGAAGGCGAATGACCTGAGCAAGAATAACGTTTTCTATTTGTATAGCTAGCTTGACATTTACGTCCAAGCAGATCGATAGTAGCAACTAACTCGTGCACGCTAAAGTGAAACTGAATTCAACAGGAGCACAAAATTCGAATGTCCAACACACGCGCTATCCAGAAAAATTGTCTACATAATAATAGTCGGTGTGACCTTTGAAACGTACTACCGATCATCCATAGTAACAACACGATTTGCAGTGTGTGCGGGGAATCGGATGGTGACTCGGGATTCATCAACCCACGATTCATCTAAACAAAAATCAATTATAAAATAATTAAATAAATTTGGCAACGATTTAATTAAAAGATAACGCCAATAAAATACTTTTCGTGCGATATATTTCGATAGCATATCTATCATCTTCAGGTACTCAAAACCAACTAAAAATATTATGAATTAACATTTAATTTAAACAAATTATTTTTTATTAATTTAATTTTGTAATAAATAAATATTTATAAAATATATTTAATTCACTTTTAATTAATTAAACATTTTCACTTATATTCTAATTTTTTAAAAAATTAATGTAATTTAAAATTTTCAATTATTTTAATAATATTAAAAAAACCAACATGATTCAACATACGTAAACTATTTAAAAACATTTAAAACATTCGTAGTCACAGCACTTTGCACATTAATCTTGGGATTCAATGACCTTATCAGCAATGCTTTACATATCACGCGTTCCCAATAATTATTAAAACTTCTCAACAAAATTCTAAAATCAGACATTCCTATTTCACTTTTACAGCCTCTAGTGTGTTCACTAATATTCGTCAAACCCTTCAATCGGCAATACTCTAGAACTCGAGTACAGAGATGACGGGAAGTCTCTCCAATGTATGTGGCATTACACCCATTACATGTAAATTGATAAACGAGATCAGAACACAATCCAACCGGAGTTTTTGATTTATTAATAAACATATTGCGTACTTTACAGGAATTAGAAACGATCTTATACTCTAAATTTCCCATCTGTTTACTTAACTTCCTTTTATAATTTGTAAAGCCTTCAGAGTACGGCAATACTAACACATATTTAGGCTCAATTTTTTTATATCCATTTTTACCATCACCCAGACCAACACTCAATTCACACCCATCCGAAAAATTACATTCAGACTTTCCAAAACATGGATCCTTAGGATTTTTAATCAATTTATCAACAGTCTCTTTTATCATCAACAATAAAAATGATTTAGAATATCCATTCTTTATCAACAACTCAACCAATTTATCAACACTTTTTACCGAATTAGCAAAAGTAGAAGATAAAGACCATGAACGATAAATCAATCCTTTCACCATTTTTCTCTTATACTTAAATTCACAAAAGCTTTCTGGAGAAGTATAAAGACCAGTATCAGTTGGTTTTCGTGTAAGGTACGCTATGTGGGATGCGGGATTCAGGTTAGAGAATCCAGATCCGGCACTCTGCAAGAAATGGAGGAGGTCAAGCTCCCGTTCGTAGCCATAAAACGGGAACCGGGCCGCAATCTAGCCAGAGAAATTCGTGGCCAGGCTGAGTTCCTCCTCGCTCGTCTTGAGGAACATCAGCGTCAGACTAACATCCAAGTGGCTAGGGCCAGGCTTTTTCTCGCCAACGTGAACGAAGACATCGCAGCCGGCATGATTGCTTGTACGGACGGTTACGCTCCGCCGTACAACATTTCATTCAACCTCGATGACGAAAGACTAAACGTCAATGCGGAGGCCATGAACGTAGTTTTCTCGCGGAAGGTCCTTCCTCGAAAAATGAGAAGGAACGAAGAACCAGCTGAACGACACAACGAGCATCCCTACGCCCGGACAGTTCCGAAACCGGATTCCTTCCAACATCATAGGAAGACTGACCGTGACAATTATCGACGATAGAGTACGATGACATCATCTTAGTTAAATGAAATAAAACGTTTTAGTTAACTTTAATACTTGTTTAATCTGAATTATTAATAAAATCACGCCGATCGGACTCTATAGTTAATGATTATAATCCATTAAATACACCGAAGTAAAATAATGCGATGTAATAACTCTGTTTTACAGATATGGAACCAGCGAGAAAATTGCAACGAGAGTTGGATCACGCACGGAAAACTAACGAGAATTTTCGTGTACAAATCCTGCAGCTGTCAAATGAAATACAACTGGTTAGAGCCACGTGGGTAGAGCCCGCGAAGGTGAAAACGCTCTACCAGAAGATAACAGCGGCTCAAAAAGGCTGGTTGGAGGAAAAACAAATCAATCAGAGCCTGAGAACGCAAATAAGAGGTCTAGAGGTGGCAGTGTCAGCCTGCCAAAAAGGCGCAGCGGTGACATACCCCCTCGTCTTCGCCCCTGCTCAGCTAGCGTATCGAGATTCAATGACGACTCCGAAGATCGCCCCAAAGCCCAGCATTCATCGGCCGGGGAGAAAGAAGCGAGCTAAGCGTCGAGCAGCTCGAGCAGCAACTAATGTGTAATTGGATATTTCCAAATACATGTTTGTTATCGTTTAATTATTCTTTGGTTGTTTCGATGGTCATACGAGAAGGGCACAACGTAGTACACACGAGATTGAACAAGGAAAAACCAGTAATTAAGCGTTTATAAGAGTAAACGGATAAGATGGGAACCAAGTAAACAAAGCACACACAGACCTTCTAACGGTAGTGTGTTGAACCCAGTTTGAGGTCGGGCCAGAGTAGTTCCTATGTGGCGATCACCTTTGGTGACCTCAAAACCCATGGTTACATTACCAACGTTGCCTAGCAACGGGTAACCACTGGGCATGGCAAACAATGTTCATCTGGGGATTAAGGTTGATAAAACCAAAACCCCATATTTTGAATAAATATATATTTTGCCACATAATACATTGTAGTTCATAAGTCTTCGTGCATAATACATCATCATGCTCTCCCCACGCCGACATTCAAGCAGAGCTCATTCGAGGTTGCAAGGACGCGACGTGGAGAGAGTTTTCGAACATTCTCTCACTCACATTGAAATTTCTGGATTTTCAAACTAGTCTAGACTGTTTCGGTGTAGAATCGATTTCAAGTTTTGTAAAAACTGATTAAATTATGTGAAAAATGAATCGGTATATATATACCTATTGTACGACCCTAACCTTGCGTGTTACTTTTGATTTAGTAAAACAAAATTTGACCTTGTGATTTTCTAGTATATTCTATTCTTAATTTTATTATTTTGAAATTTTATTTGACAATTTTTCTTTTGCATTTTTTAATTGAATTATTTCTAATTCAAATTATTTGATTTTTATTCCATTTTTATGAAATTTCACATTTTTTGATACATTGTCAAATTTCGGTCAAATTGTTAGGTTTTCATGTTATGTTTATGTTTATCTCGTGCGGATTTAGTTGCACTTTGTTATTATTTTAATTTACTTTTGTGTTTTATAATTTTATATTTATGTTGGGCCAGAACACAAACGACCTTGTAAATGTTTAAATGGATCGGTAATACACACGCAAATATAACATTCAGATTTAAACTCAAACCTATTAAAACACCAATTAACCCTACCAAAATGCGAGAAAGAGAACAATTAAATATAAAATTATAAAACACAAAAATAAATAAAAATAATAACAAAGTGCAACAAGATCCGCACGAAATAAACATAAACATAACACGAAAACCTAGCAAGTTGACTGAAATTTGACAATTTAACAAAAATGCAAAATTTCATGAAAATGAAATAAAAATCAAATAATTTGAATTAGAAATAATTCAATTAAAAAAATTCAAAAGAAAATTGTCAAATTAAATTACAAAATAATAAAATTAAGAATAGAATATTCTTGAAAATCACAAGGTCAAATTTTGTTTTACTAAATCAAAAAGAACACGCAAGGTTAGGGTCGTACAATAGGTATATATATACCGATTCATTTTCACATAATTTTTAATCAGTTTTTTCAAATCTGAAATCAGTTTTTTTACAAAACTTGAAAACAGTTTTCGTCTAACCAGTGGAAAGAGCAGAAATTTGATGTGAGTGAGAGATTGTTCGATACTCACTCCACGTCGGATCCTCGTAACCTCGAATGAGCTCTGCTTGGATTTCGGCGTGGGGAGAGGGAGTTATGATATGATATGTACGAATTTTATGAACCATTATAATGTATTATAATGCAAATACATATTTCTATAATTGAACAAAAGTTTTTCCGTCAATGTTTCTTTAAAATGTTTCCGGCCCACAGCCGACACATATCGCAAGCTATTAAAATCGAACATACTATCGTAAATCGTGTAAGTGCGTGTATTATCGCCAATGGTTTCGTGCCCGTGAAGGCTCCAGTGTGATGAACGCAGGAGCTGAAACATCAATATAATTCCGTATAGGGGAAAAGGGTGAAGGGGAAATAGTCTTTTGGCTGTTTCGTCGGCACTCATTTCCTATAAACTCGACCTAAATATTATTTACAACTCACGGCTCATAATCACAACATCGAGTAGTCCAGTGGGCACTCAGTAACTATAATATGAACATAATGCGCTTAGGATCAAACTGAAGGACGGTGACGGGATTTAAACAATAAAATCGTTGCTATGATAAAATATGAGAATCTCGCTAATAGTCATTAAAATCTTATTAATTGACCGATTTAGTAACAAGACTTTACGAAGCATTACTAACCAAAATACTAAACTCCGGTGGAACGAATTGCTACAGGTTATAGAACCAAATATTGCTTCGCTGAAATTCATAAATAAAACCAAACAACTTGACTAAAATAGAAAGATTTACTTTGCAATAGAGCTGTCAATAGAATTAACCTTCGAAGTGTCGTATCGGTAAACGCAAAGATTTAGCTAAGATCTCTAAAGTTATAGGAATAACATCTATCAAATTGAAATCTAGACGCCTTGTAACTAACACCCAAATGAATGCGATCTTTGTAATAAAGGTATGGGGAATAACAACCACCCGGTGTAATTAGGAAAATTTGTTAAGTAAAATTCATCCAAAAAATCAACAACCACCTAAAGAAAAATTATAAACAAGTTTTAAAAATCCAAAAATCCAAATGCGTATTCCTAGCCAAGTTTTCTCCAGAACGCGACAAGGTCCGAACCATCGCCCATAAATAATAAAAGAAATGCTTGGATAACCCTCTAGGACCCAATCCCACAAAATGATCAAACTAGTAGGAAGTCACCCAGGTTTCTATTCTGAAAAATTCTACGTAAATCAACGAACACCCGAGCCAAATAATAGCGGTAATGAATGAATAAAATGGAATAAAATTAATGATAATAAATAAAAACAATAAATTTCAAAGAGAATGATAAAATACTAAACTAAACCACAAGGTTCATAACAATAAATGCACTTGAAAGTTAGAAATAGTGTTGCTGTAAGGATAAGAAGACCAAAATCTTATACAGCTGGTATCGTTACGATAGAAATCGACCTGCGCGATAGACCCAGAATTATCATAGTAACAGCCATGTCCTCTTGGAATAGTTATTTTGAATTAATCATTCCATTGCGCGTTGATTTCCGACGATAATCTTCCAAGAATAGATCAATACAACGACCATCCTTTCCATAAGATCTTCATTGTTGAGTAAGATAACAGTAAACCTCCGGATTCAACGACTGAAATGAATGAAAATAAGGTATTAATAATCCACTAGAATAGCACGCCGACTGATTTCTCCCTAAATATCATTAATGAAGTGGATCGACGTTATACACCCGGGATTAAAGAAAATGAATGAAGGATAATTCCACGAGAACAGTTCAAAAATTGATTCTCTCCAAATTCCATCAGATAAGGCGATTTTGCATCATACACCCTAAAGTGTAGATAGATCGGGGTGAATCGATACTGTCATCGACCGTAAAGGGCAGATGCACACACCACTAAAAGGTAGTAAGTAAATTAACTAACTACATTCGTGTGTGCACACTAGCGTAGAATCAATAAGGTGTGCACCCGACAATCTCCTAACCACTTATTAACATACTGACACACCGCCGCGAGATTAGTAGGCATGTCATGTGAAAGTTACAGTTCGCTAGCATCGTGTGTGCGCACCCATCCTAATATAATTACCGAAATTATGCTACGCTAATCAAAAAATCAAAAATCAAAAATGTCAAGAGTGACTAAATGCAAAATTTCCACGAATGTAACCACCAGCTCCCGAAGCCCCGGCACATTCGACGATGCAGCGCGGAGAATCCGACCAAGCTCGGAGAAGCTGAGAGTAGCAGAAGGTAAAATTAACATTATTTCTAGGCGTTTTTGACATTTTCTTGAGTCCGAGTTAGACGCTGCAAATCGCCCAGAACCACTCCAGCATTCCTCAAGAATTACATAGCAACGACGATAAAATCAGCCATGACGTTAAATTGTGAAGTAGTTGTCGAGCACCAATTTGTATTTGCTCGAAGACCCAAACTCCGCCATCCAGCACCGTATAAGTGGTTAATTGACCCATGCCACGATATTGTACTCACGAACTATGTACCACCCATAAACAGGAGACTAAGTGCTGACAATCGGAATGCACTTCATCCATGCGAATTACCTATGTTAAGATTATGTTTCATAAGATTTTTATTAAAAAATAAAATATGAATACGTAGTACATTGATTTATTAAGTTTAAACGGTTTTCTATTGACAGATATTTGAAAAATGAATAAATTCCAATGCTAGGAAACAATTGGAAGCTAAATTATGATTAGAGACCTTAAATATAAATGATTCAGGAATGGAAAATACTTATCCCCAAGGGATATAAATTTGGAAAACGATAAAATCTACCACTACTAAAATTAGTGGAATCTAATGAGAGATCAACTCGAACTTGGGCTAACTAATGATCAGATTTTTTTTTGTCTTGTAGTGATAAAATTAAGGCACTGATCTAAATTACCGATCAATGAAAATATAAATGACTTTGGGATACCGTTCCCGAGAATAATTTGCATTTCACCGAATGGGAATACCAAGATGTGTAAACAAACCGGGAAGATAACTTTGGATAATCAAATTTCTATTTTTTTTGTAGAACGAATAGTTAATTTATGAATCTATTGTAAATAGCATTTAACCTTGAGCAAATACATGTAATTATATTGTAAATCTTACATTATTGGTATTTTCCCGATAGAGCTGTGGAACGAAATAATCAACTTACGAATATATATTTTAAATAATATTTAACCTTTAGAAAAAACGAATTTTAAATCGTATATTATCCGTAACTTTCCAAAGAAAACGATAAAACTAATAATTAACTTGTGAATATATTACATCAAGTAATTTTGATCGTATTTTCCAGTGATATTTGATCTGAGCTTTCCCAAAGTAAACCGTAAAACGAATGATTAATGTACAAATAAATCTTTGTCTAACATTTAATATCGTGTAAATGAATGTTTATTGTATTTTAAATAATATTTTATCCGTATTTTCCCAAGAGAACGGTACCGCGAATAAATAGCTCATGAATATATCTTTAGGTAATATCTAACATTAAGCGAAAGGATTTTAAGTATATTTTAGACAATAGTTTACCGGCGTTTTTTTCTTTGACAGTGAACAAGCAAATTTAGAGTGTAATTTTGGTAATAGTTTTCCATGTTCCCAAAGAGAACTATGAAATGACTAAATGATTTTTGTAAATTTTAGATAATGTTTTTACGTTTTAGCACTATTATAACGAGTAGACAAATTTAACGCATAATTTCGACCATGATCCTGCGTTTTCCAACGGAATTATACAATGGACAGACCAATTTTGAATAGATTTTAGATAATGCGGTTACCTTTTCTCAAAGAAGATTAGCTAAAGGACCGATTAAATTTGAAAGTACTTCGTTAGTGAATCGTACTTTACGCTTTAAGATTCCATAGAGTCAATTTTGTTCAGAAGGGAGAAAAAATCCCTGAAAACGCGTGACGTTAACATTTTTTAGGCGTAAATTTAAATTAATATGTAAGGTCCTAACCTTAAGATGGTCCATATGGTTCGTTTATAGGTCTCAGCACTAGGTTCATCTTTTTTCACTTCCATTTAAGGAAGGAAACGACGTATTAGAATAGGAAACAAATATCCCTAACCCAAGTAGGCATATTCTACCGTGCTAATTTTTTTCCCCTTTGAATAAGATCCGCAACCCATAAAAATAACGAGTCGACTCTACTCGCATGTCCACACATTAGACCGCCAATCGTTCCAAAGGACTCGTGGATTGACGCGTCCCAGGTCACACTTCGCTTTCCGGCACATTCCGGAACTCTCTCTCCACGTCACATCTTCGCAACCTCAATAGAGCTCTGCTTGAATGTCGACGTGGGGAGAGTGGTATTTTTATTTCGTTATGTTTGGATCAAGTAATTGTTATGTTATTTTTAATATTAATAAATTATTTATAATACCAAAAATTACTTTCTTTATAATTTTAATTGTCGAAATTTTTCCGGCCCACAGCCAAAGACACATCACAAGTCATTAAAATCAACATATTATTCGAACTCGTGTAAGTGCGTGGAATATCGCCAATGATTCGTGTCTGTAAAGGCCAGGCGTGCGGAACGCAGGGGCTGGAACGTCAATATTATCCCGTATAGAAGAAAGGAGAAATAAGGAAGTAGTCTTTTGGCTACTTCCTCGTTTCTCGATATCTTTATATTCGACCTAAACTATATTTACACACGGCTCAAAATCACCACACCGAGTAGTCCAAAGGGCACTCATTAACTATAACATAAACACAACGCGCCTAAGGTCAACCAGGGAAGGTAACTGGGCATTATAAATGAAATCGTTTTTATAACTCTTGAAATCAATGGTAAACTTAAGTTAATATTTTGACCACTAAATTTAAACTATGGATAAGAATTTAAATTCCTTATAATTAAATAGCTCTTAAGCGCCAAACAATTTGTAATCTGGAGTCACGAATTTAAACGAATTAAATTTAGAGACGTAAATCGGTACGCTCATAGATAAGCTAACAGACAACAACGAGAGTTTAACCGAAATCTCGATGACGTAATGATGGAAACCACAAAAACTTAGACTAATATTAATTCAACTCAAACGGGAAAAATAGAAAATGATGAAATTACCATTCCGAATCTAATTTACTGAGAATAAGGGGATCATAAAAATAAACTTCGAGCATCGTCTCGTACCAACTCCAATAAAGTAAAAGTCATAAGTTTTCGTAGCACAAAACCCCCATTGTTTTGGCATTTTCACATCAGGATTAGATAAAAGTCCTTTGGGTAAAGGAGAAGAAGTTAAGGTACCTGCTATATGTAGGTAGAGTCACCCACAATAGTTCTTTTCTTTTTCATAAACGATTAGGCTAAACATCTAATAACCCGCTAAAATCAATAGGCCTACTGGAGAACAGAATAGGAGAAGGTAGTGACCGCGAACCCCCGGAAGTAAAATAAGCTTTGATAAAATCCGTTAACATTATATATCGTAGCTGCAGTAACTCCCATAAACTAAAAATAGAAAATCGAGTAGGATCGATGAACGTAATCTCCCAACACAAACTCCAAACCGTAAATAAGAAAGTAAGGAATTCAAAATTCGACTCGTAATCCCGCACTAATTGAAGAGATTTCCCAAATAAAAAAAATCAATATTAAAACACGCAAATGCAAATTACTTAACTACCAGCGTGATAACAATTATTACATGAGAATACATTAAGTGAGCGGTACATAGGAATCATCACAAATATACAAAAGAAAGGGTTCTAGAATGTCTCATTATATTCATGAAAACTTCACTTTCCACATTGAAAAATTAATTGCTGATCAACCATCATAGTCCCCGTATCCGTCAATCCTTTTATTTCTTTTGCCAACTGGATATGGTACAAGTCCTCTAATTGATTCTCGTCTAATACCATTTTAAATATTGTTGTGTTTTCCGGTATAAAATCGATAACCATAAATTTTTGTCCCTGTCTAAATTAAAAGGAGTTGGTTTTAGACGGTTATGAGTTATCACGAATTAACCTTACCTGGATAAAATTAATAAGTTCCATTGGATAACGCATAGTGTTAGGGGACAATGTCTGATTACGAATAGAAGTGGAAGGCGCAGAAAGTGGAAAAGAACGCCAATTTTCCTGAACTCATAGTAATCATTTTTAATAACAGTATAAAATTACTTTAATATCCAAGAAAGGAAAGAAATCCTGCGTTTTAATATCAGAAATATAATTCGGAATACCACTGGAAGGATCCAAGATAAATGATGTACATGTCCATTAAAATCACCTAAAATATAATGTTAATTCGATTAAAGTCAAACAAATAAACTACCTCTAGAAACAACGAATTTATCATAGACCGAGACGCTCACGCATAAAATCGATTACATCGAGACTATGACCTTTACAGGGAAATCCGGATTAACTGACAACGGCTGATGCGTGCACGTCAAGTCATACCCACCGGAATTGACATTCTCTAGAAGCGATAGTGAAAATTTGTCACGATTAGTAGTGACCTTTACGGTACATACTCGCTGCTGGTCGGTGTGCACATCTTCCCACAGATCAATATATGACACACTAACGTTACATATAGTGACGAGCCAGCGCAGCAGATTACATTCAAATAAAACTAAAAATTGTAAGAAAGCTAAAGATTTTTCCGAGATGAATCCACAAAGAAAAACAATAGATAGGTGCACTACCGTCAGGACCACAGGAGAGGACGTTGCGATCGAGGAGCAGCCCATGGGTAAATTATTTTATTATAAATTTACGACCTTTTTGGCGTAAGTCGTAGAACGATTTCCCGACATGCCTCAGCCAGGAGAAAACCGGCGAGAAGACACGCTCCTGGTGGAGCTTACAATGAGACAATTTAAGAAAAGGGGTCGATCCAGCGACCCAAGTCCGGCCCAAGACATCCATATACGGGCCCGGGCACTCTTGAACCACCTCCTGGACCACCGACGCCATGTCGACTCCGCGGTAGACTGGGCCAGGGATTATTTGGCCAACGTAGAGGACGATCTCGCAGCCGGGCGACTCGCGGACACCTATTCACCCTCCCCAAGACCGGCCCGTAATACGAAGCGGCCCGTATTAGTGATTTCAAACTACTCACCGGAGGAGGGGATAAAGAAATTTTTCGAGGATGCCTGACCTCCCTGAGTTAGCCAATACCAACCGTCTCGGTTACTACGAACATTTTTTTTTAATAGAAACTTGTCGTTGAGATTTGTTTTCATTTTATTTTGATGATTTCTTAGTATAAATTTTGCAATTTATGTTTTAAATTAACCGTATGCTTGCGAATTATAAATTAGTAATAAAAGTGTTAATATCCAGCAAACAAAGACAGCCTGGATAGAACCAAGGAAGGCAAAGTCGCTTTATCAAAGGCTCACGGCAGCACAAAAGGGCTGGATGGAAGAGAGGCAGTTAAACCAAAGCCTGAAGACCCAGATAAAGGGGCTAGAAGTAGCACTGTCAGCTTGCCGTCTTTGCCCCTGCCCAACTAGCCTACCGAGAGACAACGACAGATCTGAAGGTTACGCCAAAGGCTAGTAGTTATCGACCCGGCAGGAAGAAACGAGCTACACGCCGAGCCGCTCGATTATTAAACAATACATAATTAACTTATCAAAATGTGTTGTTTATTTTATAGAATATATTATTATTGTTACTTAAATGATATTTAAAAAATTAGATAAGTGTTAATTCAAAAAACGATTTTTGCCTAAATTTCATGTGAAAATGCATCGGTATATATACCTATTTTTTGTCCTTAACCTTGCGTGTTCTTTTTGATTTAGTAAAACAAATTTTGACCTTGGATTTTTCTAGTGTATTCTAATCTTAATTTTTATTATTTTGAAATTTTATTTGACAATTTTTTTCTTGAGAATTTTAATTGAATTATTTGGTATTTTTAATAAATTGTCAAATTTTGGTCAAAATCATTGGGTTTTCGTGTTATGTTTATATTTAATTCGTGCGGATCTTGGTGCATTTTGTTATTATTTTAATTTAATTTTTATGTTCATTATTTTATATTTTATTATCTTTTTTATCATATTTGATAGGGTTTAGTTGATGTTTTAATAGGTTTGAATTTAAATTTGCATGTTATATTTGCATGTGTGTTACCGATTCATTTAAACATTTACAAGGCGTTTGTGTTCTGGCCAAACACTTATATTGTATCCTAAATTAAAAATTATGTAGGCATTTCATTAATAACCACATTCAAATATCATTGCTAAACATTCGGTATCAATTGCTAACCAATATTAGGAATGTATTCGAGTGAGTGATAATCTGCACAATTTGTTTAATATCAATGGAGCAATAATTTCCCATATTTTGGTGTACGGGTGAATTTTATTAAGCCTCCAATAAGCTAAGGTTCGACTGTTAAAGATACCCATACGCCCCATAACTATTTTCTCGCTACAACAAATGTGCTAATGTTATCAATGCTCACAATGGCTAAAAAATCCGTAGGCAAGTGAGTGCTTTCTCAAATGCTACTCCTTACAATATATTTCTAACTTGTTCTTGAAGTCCAATAAAAGATATTACATTAGCTGGCACTTCTGTAATCTTTCACAACAGAATACGCCTTAACACTAGAACGGCCAACAACGTCAAATGAAGCTTTTACATTTTCTTTACTAGATTAAACTATTGAATGGATTCAAATCATTTTTTCTGAAACTATAATAAACCCAGCTTATGACAGCCTGAGAGCTCTCATTTGAATGCAACACTCAAATATACCTAGTGTGGGGTTTTTATGGTGTCAGTGTCCTTGACTCCAGATGAAAATTATTGTCTTGCTCCCAATGGTTAGCCGTTGCCAAGCAACGTTGGTAATGCAACCACTGGTTATGGGATCGCCAAAGGTGAGCGCCATATAAGAACTGCTAAGGCCTGATCCCATAGTGGGTTCAACGCACTACCGATAGAAGGTATGTGTGCGATTTTTATCCTGGTCCCTTTCACTTTAATATTTCTCTCATTCGATCAGTTATCTCTTTTTCAACCCTCGACAAAATCCTTATTATCTCGCGTGAATTATTCTAGGTCACTGTCAATTAATTTAACAAAATACGAAGGCAATCAACTAAAATATTTATTGGTTATAACATTCTCGTTATATCTTTTCCGAGAGCCTCATCGCCCGTCGTTTTGCTCTCTCTATCTTTCCCGGACGACGTTGAGGAGGTTTCATTACAGGTTTAGTGGAATCTGTTGGAGCTCGATAAGCCAATTGTGCAGGTGCAAAGACCAGGGGGTAGGTGACAGCTTGGACCTCCTGGCAGGCCGATAGCGCCACCTCCAGACCGCGAATTTGAGTCTTCATGGCCTGCCCAGTCGCTTCTCTTCGGCCCACCCGCGTTGGACGGCCGTTACCCGCTGATAAAGGGTTTTCGCTTTGGCTGGTTCTATCCAGGTTGATTTTATCTGGTAAATTTCCTTTGTTAACTGTAGTAACTGCCAATGGAGATCAGTATTCTCCTTGCGTACGCTTTTGAGAGCCGTGTTTAATATTGTACAGGGATCCATTTCTACAATAAAAATGGGTCATTAACAGCTTATTTCGGTACGATATTTTAAAATGTATTACGTCTAATCTAAGGTCATGTAATAGTTTTTCTTTCGTTGGGCGAAGTATTTCTTACAATAAATGTAAATATAAGAATGAACAATAAAACCAGAAATATGTATTTCATGAAATTCAGTCGTGGCGCGAGTTTGGATAATAGTTCCTTGGGTTTGCCTTGATGTTATGCGCGTGTAGGAATGATCTCACTCTGACCTCCGATCTCCAGTCTCTGTTCTCATTTCTCTTGGGAGTATTTTCTTCGGCATGGATACGGTCATGGCCTGGGTTGGCTGATTCACTCTGGGGTCATCGAGCTCGAATGAGATGCCATAGGAAGGGGCATACTCATCCGTGCTCGGAATCAGGCCAGCCGCGATGTCCTCGTTGATCTGCCCTAATTGACGGCGACCTCGTTCTACCTGCTTATCGGTCCTTCTCTGATGGGCTTCTAGACGTGATAAGATATCTTCGGCCTGACATCGGAGTTCGTGAGCCGGATTCTGTCATGGCTCACATTTTATTGCCACGTACGGCAGCTCAACATCTTCTGTTCCTTCTTGTCGCCCGAATCTCGACTCTCTTACCGGGAAAATCGAAAATCCCGCATCCCACATCGCCTGTCTGCATCTAGCGGCGGAGTGGGATGGGAACCTCATCGTGATTCAAGATTCGTCCACCCATGAGTCTATTGAAATGAATATCATACAGATTATACAGTAATCATGAGGACTAAATGTAATAGATTAATGAGTACGCGGATGACTTAGATCAAAAATATTTATAATTTGATGGCGTAATAGAGGTTAACGTCAGAAGGTGATCTAAATTAGTTTGTAAATCTGACGTAGTTTGGGGTTCCTGAGTCGTACATTTTGTTGAGGTCATTTATTGTGATGATTAGTTAGATAGGCCTTGGTGGTTTGATTTTTACGGTCTCATTTACGAAGTGTAGGATCAATGAAATTTTCGCTGGCTTAAGCGGCATTTCAAAAGTGTATTTCGTTTGTTTGGACACGGAAGCATGAAAAATTAATTTACGTTTTGCATGGGAGTCAGTTTACCTCAATGGAGATCGATGTATCGTGAATTTGACAAAGGAATCAAACTGTTCGTTCCTGACAGAAAATCATAGCTGGCATTCAACACATCGTTACACTGACATAATGTTATTTCCTAGACATCGTGAGTTTGGTGTTCGGCCGATTTCTAATTAACCACAACGAAGTCGCCCGTTTCTGTTCATGGTTTTGTATTATAATTCGAGCTTGGTAAATCGTAAAGCTGGTTTTCATCCTTTATTTATGCATAAGAACTCATAGTAAAACTTGAATTTGACAAAATCCTAATCTATCATTTATTTATTTAGAATTCACTATCATGATCGGAGTTTTTCCTTGGTTTTTATGTCGTTTTCTCCATCGGCAAGGGCATCTTTTCCTTGACCCGGCTTGGGTCTCCTGGTGGCGTGTATAAGAGGTTTATAAAGTTCTTAGTAGAGGGAATTGACTGGTCGAGTTGCATGAAATAATTGTTTAAAATTAAAGAAGTAAAATAACCAATTTAATTTCTTACTTTCCTGGGTGTCGGTCCTTCGCTCCATCGTGATCTCCTCTGTGGCCGTGGTGTGAGAGGGGCGGCCTCTGATTTGTGGATCATTTCGTCTATTTAAGTTCATTTAATTATCACTACAAACTTTCTGACTTCTCGTCAATAATCGGTCTATTTATACCACACATACTACCCCCGCAGGTGTGCAAATACTATACAACTCCTTCTCTTAGTGACATTCTGGCGATTCAGTAATATTATAAATTTTCTTACCTCGCTTTCCGGCCAGTCTACATGATATTTGCGATCGATCTACGCCAGATGTTTTCTCCTGACGTGGCAATTTCCAGCTCTACCTACTGATTTGAATCGAGCAGATCGTGCATTGCCACGTCTATAATTTGTTCATAACATTTTATTGACTTGTACTATTGACTTTCATTCATTAATCACTTCCAAGCTGTTCGGTGATTGTCTCCACATTAGAACTTGGATCTCGTTTTATTACCGAAAGTTTTAGGTTAGATAAATTTTGTATAATTGTATTAAATGAAATATTCCTGATTATAGTTTCTTATCTCATGAAACAGAAATTTAATCTATACCTTTTGCGTCGATGTTCGTAGCGTCGGCCCCTAGTCATCATCCTTATCTACGTTTTAAGTTATACTAATTAGTTATTTGGTGTAGTTAATCTCTCGGGCTTCCTCGTATGATATCGTGATTTTAATTTAAGATTTAGTTAAAGTAGTTTAGACATAACAATTATTTCCGAATTCTTTCCCCACTTCCTTCCCTTTGATTTTACCTTAGGATAGTTATGTTAATATTATGATTTTAAGAGTGCTCACCGAGCTATTCAATGTTTGTGAATTTTAGCCGTTATGTGCAATGATTTTAATTTGGTCGAAATTATAGGAAAACGAGTGGTGGAGGAGTAGCCAAAAGACTACTTCCCTCCTCCCAATTTCTCCTATGACGGATATTATTGACGTTTAGGCCCTGCGTTATTCACGCCGGAACCTTCACGGGCACAGGCTATTGGCAGATAAACTGCACTTACACAGCCTGAATTGTATGTTGATTTTACTTTCTTGTATTGCGTGAGTGGCTGTGGGCCGGAAAAATTTCGACATAAACATTGTATAGTAAAAGTTTTATTCGCATATAATAACGTTTGATAATTTATATTCAATATTCATCATTCATTAACGACACTATCATCCTTTCCCCACGCCGACGCCCAAACGGAGCTCTTTTGTAATTTAATTTAATTTTTAAATAAATATTTGTATTTTCCTTTTGTTTTTAAAATGTATTGAAGTATGCACTACTTATCTTCTAATGTTTTATGTTTTTTTGTTTTATTTGATGTGAGATAATGAACTTGGCGTGGTTTTCATGAGTTGTGGGGAGCCGGATTCAGAACACAGAATTTTACGAAATTATAATTTAATGGAACTGGAGCCTATCAAAATAGCTTGACCTCGGCTCAGGCTCCAATCCAAAAAAATGTAAAATTTAAAGAGAAATTTCCAACATTATTAAACAAAACTTACACACATACAAGCAACAACTGAGAATTTGTATATTACCTATATTACAAGAAAGATAGTTATTACATGACGCTGTTGGGGTTATAAGAAAACATAAATAAAAATAACAAAATTTAAAAATTATCAATTAAAGTTAATTTAAATTTTGTAAAAAGTAAAGATTTTTCGGGCGGAAAAAGTAGAAATCGATGGCAAATTTGATTTTGAAGACGAATAAAATACTATTAGATTGAGATGAGGTATATTGAATAGTAGGGAGTCCAAAAACAAATTAATTAATTGATTAAATTATTTAACGACGAACCCATTAAGGGTTACCGAGCTGAACGTCAGGATAATGAGTTTCACGGAATTAGAAAAATGTGAAATAAATTGTCCGAACGGGAAAAACTGTTTCCCTAGCACTCATCCAAATTAATGGTAACCCAAAATTATAAAAGGAACTGACAACAAAATAAGTTGCCAGTTAGTCGAAGAGAAGAATCTAACGATTTTGAGAAACGAGTTGAAAGTAATGTTGGGTTATTATTCTTGAAATTCGGTTCCCTCTGACTCATCGTGTCCTTTTCGAATCAAATAAGCAAATCCAACACAGAATAATTTTATTTGCACTCTACCACAGTTACAACTCAATCCGATTTATTTCAATGTTTTGTAATTACAATTTTGTAAATTATTTGCACCCTTCATCCACCGAATAAATTTGATTATCTTAAGGTAAGTTATCCAATGGATAATCACCTTTTCTGATTGATAACGTTTGACTTTACTTGGGTTTAGACTCTTTTACTGACCAGACTAGACTACTCGTTTGCTTAAACCACTGGCCCTTTCGTGTTTTTCGCTTTTCCTTTTATACTCCTGCTCAGACTGTTTTCAAACAATTGTCAACAACATTTGCTGCCATACTAAATTATTAAAAATAATTGCTTCCATAGATCACCTTAGCCGACATTTGTAAACTACGTTTGCTACACTACTAAATTACAAATAAGGAAATGATTACCTCCCAATAGATAAGTGACGTACATTTAATATATTTTAGGCCAATTTACCCTTTTATATTATTCCGTCTACACGCCGGGTTTTCCTCATTTCTCAGGTTTCCCATTGACTCAGGCTTCCATTTTAGTAATTAATTTTTTTAAATTAATATGTTTTTTGTCTTATATTATTTTCTAGGGACCCCTCACTAAATTGTTATTATTATTTTTGGACTCGTCTCTCAATTTGTCGTTCAACGATAACAATTTCCCCCGATCAATACTACTGTGGGGTTTATGGTTTTGATAACCTCGACCCCAGATGTAAATGTTCATTGCACCCAGTGGTTACCCGTTGCTAGGCAACGTTGGTAATGTAACCATGGGTTTTGAGGTCGCCAAAGGTGAGCGACACAGAGGAACTCTCTGGCCCGACCTCAAGCTGGGTCCAACACACTACCGTTAGAAGGCCTGCGTGTGCTTTATTCACTCTGGTCCCATCCTTATCTGTTTGATCTTACTTGATCCATAACTCACTTACTTGACTCTCGTTATTTATTCTCGTTTGTACTAACGTTGTACTATTTCAATCGACCACCGAAACAAAAGAAAACCATCAAACAAAAAAAGCATGTATTCAACGATATCAATTACACTCTAGCCAAGGGGTCGAGCAGCTTGACGCTTGGCTCGCTCCTTTCTCCCCGGTCGATGGATGCTGGATTTTGGAGTAGTTTTCGGGGTCGTTACCGTTTCTCTATAAGCTAGTTGGGCAGGGGCGAAGACGAGGGGGTACGTCACCGCTGCGCCTTCTTGACAGGCCGACACTGCCACTTCCAGACCCTTTATCTGTGTCCTCAGGTTCTGGTTGAGTTGTTTCTCCTCTGACCAGCCCTTCTGTGCCGTTGTTATCTTTTGGTAGAGCATTTTTACTTTCTTCGGCTCTACCCAAGTAGCTTTGATTTGTCGGACCTCCTTTGTCAGCTGCAGGATTTGCTCATAAAAACTTTTGTTGGTTTTACGCATGTGGTCCAATTCTTGTTGTAGGATTTTAATCGGCTTCATATCTGCAAAAAAAACGTTGTTAGATCATATTATGTTATCTCAATCTTATTTAATCATAATCATCAATTATAGAGTTTTATAGTCGCCATCATTAATAATTTTTATCAAGCAAAGAACTCGTAATCAACTAAGATTTTTTATTTAAAAGTTTTAATTAAACAAGAAACTCATGATCATCCGAGAAGTTTATTGTCGATAACTAATCATAATGGGTTTCCCGGTGATGTCCATAGGCATTCCGTTTCGGGGTCGTCTGAGCGTAAGAATGCTCGCGGTGTTCTTCGGCTTGCTCCTTTTCCCTTCTCATATTACAGGGAAGGACCCTCCGCGGAACTACGACATTGATGGCCGTGGATTTTGTGTTTAATCTCTCATCGTCGAGGTTGAATGATGTGTTGTACGGAGGAGCGTATCCGTCCGTACTGGCGATTCTACCTGCTGCGATGTCGTCATTGACATTAGCGAGATAGCGCCTGGCTCGATCCACCTGAATGTTGGTCTACCGCTGATGTTCCTCAAGATGAGCCAGGATGAACTCAGCCTGACTCCGGATTTCTCTGTCCGGATTGCGGCCTGGCTCCCGCTTTATGGCAACAAAAGGAAGCTCGCCCTCTACGGTTGTTGTAGTGTACCAAATCTGGATTCTCTAACCTGGGATACGGTGAATCCCGCATCCCACATGGCTTGACGGCAACGATTTGCCGCATGTGCGGGAAGCGCACTGTGATCCTGGATTCGTCGATTTACGAACCGCCTAAACGGAACAATTTCAATATATTTAATCAATGTACTTGGTCAGCTGTCAAGAGGTAACTACTTAGACACGCGGCGAAAAATGATATTGTGTGCTTCATTTGTCGGTTTTCCTGGATTATTTACTTAATCTTCTTCAAAAAATCAGTACACTGTTTGGCTTATGTGGCGCGATGTCGTGCTTTAGTTGTTCCTTTGCGTGTTTCATCCCTATCATGATTACCGTAAACACAGTTCAATAGGAGGTTGTTTTCTACCACGAGGGTCGACGGAAGCGTACTGTAGGGGGGGGGAGATTTCGACTTACCCGACCCAGCCGCAATGAAGAGGGGATCCGAGATCATTAGTTCCACTAGCAAAGAACCAAGTTTGACGTTATTACTCTTCGAAATTAATCTTTCAGTTTACTTTACCGTATACTA
Source organism: Schmidtea mediterranea (assembly GCA_022537955.1). Classification (NCBI taxonomy): domain Eukaryota; kingdom Metazoa; phylum Platyhelminthes; order Tricladida; family Dugesiidae; genus Schmidtea; species Schmidtea mediterranea. Next base: position 11,670,269 of record CM039681.1, read on the forward strand.
CACTCGTAAAACGTGTACTTAATTTAGTTTCATCCGCATACTGAAATTTCAATTGGTAAACAATAAATAATTTTTTTAATTTTTTTTTAAAAATGAAATTTGATATTGTAAGAAAATTCTGACCAAAAACACATATTTCTAACGTTATAGAATTTTATTTTTGGCTAATTAATACCATCTGCGTTCTAACTCGGGAGTTTGGCGTTGGGATCGGGTGTTCTCGGCGTTTTCGTCTAAGGCTCGTATGGATTAATAGGATGAATTAAAAGGTAAAGCTTACTACTTGAAGAGTGAGATCTTGGCTCAAAAATTTCTTCCTCCCTGATTCTAGCAGAAACGTTCTCGTTTACTTGGTTAGGATTATAATGCATTTTAATTTTTAGTAATTAACTGCCGATCTCGATCTGTCAGTAGATTTTATACGAGCTAGTATGTCATTACATTGATCGATTTGTGGTGTTACTGAAATGTCACGCCGACTATCGCTAGTTAGAGAATGATTTTTTTTTCAAGCTAGATTTTATAACGAGTAGGTGTGTCTGATGGACGAGAAAATTTGTGTCATACGCACGCTTCTTCGACCGCGGGTAGGTGTGCGTGTCTGGAATCGATTTGGTTGGCCTACTCACCATTTTCTCAGTGGTGTGTTCGTGTGTCCCCTTAACTGGTAAGTAACTGTGCTATTCGTATTTTATTTATTAACATTTTAGGAAATGTCAAATGTCTCCGCTAATATACTTCTATCACTTATAATATGTTAGCACTTCCAGTTTCAGACATATATCCATGGAATTTTGTCGGGATTCTTAGGTTGCGAATTATCATTTCATTCAGCAAACAATCGCTGGCTACCGTAGTATTTCTTTCGGATATTAGTCTATGCATTGGCATGGTTATTGTCTCAGGTTAGGTTTGATTTATTTTATACTCCTCTCGTGATTCTTACATATTCTAGATATTATGCTTCGTGTGCTCAGCGCGGGCTCACTCGGACTCTTTGCTATGTCATTTCCAGATCTATTGCGAGTTATATTGTTTCAATGCTGTGATATTACGCTTATTGTTAATAAAATCTTTTAATTGTTGTTGATTGTTGTTCAAGATCAGGGTACATTATGGTTTATTGGGGATATTTTCAGAACGGTAGGTAGATCGTTTGATGGTTGGCAAACTTTTTCCACGCTAATTTGATTCTGCCAATTTGGTATACCCGATGATGTTTCTATCCTAGGCTATCGGATAGTTCTGTATGGTACGTTCATCATATCAGAAACCTTCATGAGTTTTATTTGGGGATGTGAGATGTGGTCCTCGTAGACGGGATTTTAAACGCGCATTCTAACGGATCTTATCACTGAGTATTTAGGTACTGTGTTTACGGGTTCTCTCGATTTACCTGGGTAATTTTCGACACAGGGTCCAGTTTATTCAATTGAATTAATGATTAGGAACCGATTTAAAATTTAGAGTCGATTTTATTATTTTATTTTTAAAATTCGCGTTAGTTATTCGATAAGATTGAAATTTGTCGACTTACTAGTAATGATTCCGATGTCAAAAAATTTTTAGAGGAAAAGGAGTGGTGTGGTTTCAATCGGATTTACAGAATTTCAGTTTTTAGATTTCCGTGTTAGTTTTTAACACCATGGAAGCGGATTAGTCGTGGTAGTTGGATCCTATCGAGTTTTCATTTAATATCGATCTAGAGCGATTTTTATGAGTAACAAATGAGTTAAGACCAATAATAGAATTTATCGCAGTTTTATCGTTAGAATAAATTATTGAAGCGCTTCGAATTTATTTCATTTAAAATCTTAATCTTTAAATTTTAATTCTAAATTTAATTTCGTCAAAAATCTTTACATTCTAAATAGCAATTTCCATGCTTGATTTTAATTAAAAATTCTTTATTGTAAAATTATTAGAAGTTTATAGCAACAATTTCTATTCTTTTATTTCCCCGTCATCTTCCCCTTTAATTGATCCTAGGCGCGTTTATGTTCATATTACAAATTAATGAGTGCCCACTGGACTACTCGGTGTTTTAATTTTTAGCCGTGTGTGAAGATAATTTAGGTTGAGTTTATGGGAAATGAGTGACGACGAAACAGCCAAAAGACTATTTCCCCTTCACCCTTTTCCCCTATCGGGATAATGATTTTACGTTCCAGCTCTGCGTTCTCACGCCGTAGCCTTCACGGGCACGAACTATTGGCGATTATATACGCACTTACACAGTTCGATAGGATGTGATAAGCTGATATCTTGCATGATGTGTTGGCTGTGGGCCGGAAAAATTTCGACGCAAAAAATTCATTTTTATTTAAATACTTTTATTGCAGCATAGTACATCATAATGTCATAATTTTCCTTTACAATACATCATAACTCTCTCCCCACGCCGACGCCCAAGCAGAGCTCATTCTAGGTTGCAAGGACGCGACGTGGAGAGATTTTTCGAACATTCTCTCACTCACATTCTAAAAACTTTCGGCTTCCACTGGTTGAAATGATCTTTCAGAGTTAAGAACGATTCAAGTTTTTCAAAAACTGAGTTAAGGTTAAAAACCGATTAAAATTATGTAAAAATGAATCGGTATATATACCTATTGTACGACCCTAACCTTGCATGTTAAATTTGATTTAGTAAAACAAAATTTGACCTTGTGATTTTCTAGTGTATTCTAATCTTAGTTTTATTAATTTTATACTTTAATTTGACAATTTTATTTTTAATTTTATAATTGAATTGTTTCCAATTCAAATTATTTAATTTTTTGTTTCATTTTTTATGGATTTCCATTTTTTGGTAAATTGTCAAATTTCGGTCAAATTTTTCTGTTCTTATGTTATTTTTGTGTTTATTTCGTGCGGATCTTGTTGCACTTTGTTATTATTTTAATTTACTTTCGTGTTTCTTGATTTTATATTTAATTGTTTTCTTTCTCATATATTTTAGCATGGCTAGTTGGTGTTTTATGGGTTCGATTTTAAATATGCATGTTGTATTTTCTTGTGTATTCCCGTTTCATTTAAACAAATTCGTGTTCTGGCCCAACACTAGAATGACCAAGGGCATCAATTGACGTCTCACACAAAATCAAAACATCAACATATATTGGACAAATTCAATAATAACACCAAAAATTACCATATTTGAGACAAATGTTCTTCATATATCGTCCACATCGTCCTCCATTTTAGCCTTTTAATATTACCGATTATGGGATCATGTTATTTTTACTATGAAAGCTATTAGGAAGTTGAAATTTGGGTTTCATTAAGTTTCACTTAGAATTTTTATATTTTAATTTTCAGAAGTCATAACAACGATTTTCCGACATTAAATTCCACGTTACCTTCCCTTAATTGATCCTAGGTTAAACTATGTCGATATTAAGGGTTTATGAGTGCCCAGTGGACTACTCAGTGTTTTGATTTTGAGTCGATTTGTTTTTTATCATAACTTTAATTTAACGTCGAATTTAAAGGAAAAGGGTGGTGATGGACTAGCCAAAAGACTATTCCCTCTTCAACTCCTTTCCCCTATACGGAATAATATTGACTTTTCAGCTACTGCGTTCTCACGCTGTAGCCTTCACGGGCACAAACTATTGGCGGACTTACACCTCACTTACACAGTTAGGTACGGGTATGTTTATTTTGCTATCTTGTGGTGATGTATCGGCTGTGGGCTGGAAAAATTTCGACATAAATAATTCAGTACTAAAACTTTTATTTGAATATAATATGCATATTGGACTCCACATTGTCATAATACGTTGTTAAATCATAATCGATGTTCAACATTCTCGAAACTTCATTGCAAACCCTTCCCAAGCCGACGCCCAAACAAAGCTCATATGAGGTTGTTTGTGCGCGACGTGGAGAAGGTTTTCGAACATTCCTCCACTCACATTTTAAAATCGTAGAAATTGTGCTGATTCAAAACTGGTTCAACACTGTTTTAAACTGTTTAAAACTGATTAAGACTGGTTAAAATTCTGTGAAAATGAATCGGTATATATACCTATTGCACGACCCTAACCTCGCGTGTTAAATTTGATGTTTTATTATTTTTGTGATTTAATTTGACAATTTTATTTTTTAACTTTTTAATTGAATTGTTTCTAATTGTGGGGCCAGAACACAAATAGCCTTGAAAATTGTTTAAATGCATCAGTAATACAGCACGAAAACCCAGCACCAGGATAACTTAAAATACAATATACAACACCAACTAAACCCTTTAAAATCTGAGAGAATATAAATAAATATAAAATCAAAAAACATAAAAGTAAAATAAAATAAATACAAAATGCATCAAGAACCGCACGAAATTTACATAAAAAATAACATAATAACAAGAAAATTTGACCATAGAATGACCATTTATGAAAAAGTAAAAAATTAAATGAATTAAATGAGTGAAAATAAAATATTTTTGGTTGAATAAATTTAATTAAAAATGTTAAAAATAAATTACCAATTTAAATTAAGAAATTAATAAAAATTTAATTTAGATAACACAAATAATTTCAAGGTCAAATTTGTTTAATCGCAATAAAAATAACACGCAAGGTTAAGGTCAAATTATAGGTATATATACTGATGTGTTTTCACAAATAATTCAATTCTACTTTGCAGTATTAGTTTCAACTTAACTGAAATATTGATTTTCAGTCTCACTTTGAGACTTGTTTTGAGCAAGTTTACTGTGGTTAGTGTGCGTTACACTTAATTTTAAACGCATTGACTATTATGAATTCATTGATCAATAACCTAATATAATTAGAAATGTTATGAACCATGAATGGACAATGTTTATTTATTATGATAATGCGGATTGAAAATGTTATTTATGGACAATAAATTATGATGCTGCGATACCCATTTACGAACTCCCAGCAATTATATGAATAAACGGTTTTATGCATTCGAGACTTTTACCCAATTGGTACGGTAACATTTATTTATTTCTTTTTCGGCCCGCAGCCAAAACACAAAGCAAGGAAGTAAAATTGCACATAACTACCAAGCTGTGTAAGTGCCGTTTCTCCGCCTATAGCTTGTGCCCGCGAGGGTTCCGTCGTGCGCAACGACGGGCTCGAACGTCAAATCATTGAACCTAAATAGCGAAAGAGAGTAGCTTGAAAGTGGGTCTCTTGGCTCAACTTTCTTGCACTCAAATTCGATAAAATCGACATAAAATTTTAAACAGCAATCGACTCAAAATCCCTAACACCGAGTAGTCCAGTGAGCACTCATTAACTATAATATGAACATAAATAGATCATAAAGACAAAGAGAGGGAAAGGGTAGCGGGGAAAATAGCGAAATCGTTGCAACAGTTAAAATGAATAGCCATAGGAAAATGATTAATCCGAACGACTAAAATCAGGAAAAATAATGTTTTAAATAATATTTAAGAATTAAATAAACTATGTTGAATTGAGACGAAAAATATGGGCAGAACGCTGCGAAAATTTTCGGAAATAATTAAAACATTTATCATAAAACTAAAAACTAAGGGCGGAACGCTGCTCAAACTTTCCGAAGTAATTAAAATACTTATTGAAAATAGTAAAGTAAAAGTGGAATGTTGTTCAATTGTTGGTATAATATTAGTATAAAACTGTAAAATAAGGGCAGTACGCTGCTCAAATTTTCAGAAGTAATTAAAATACTTATCAAAAATAGTAAAGTAAAAATAGAATACGTCTCAATAATTGAGAGGATGTCCAGATAAAACCGTAAAATAAGGGCGGAACGCTGCTCAAATTTTCCGAATTAATCGAAATACTTCAGCGAACATTGTAAAGTAAAGGTAGAATACGGCTCAATTGTTTTTAGGATAATCTGATAAAATCGTAAAATAAGGGCGGAACGCTGATAAATTTTTTCGAACTAACAAAATTACGTGTTCGAAAACTGTAAAATATGGATGGGTTACGGCTAATGTTGTATATCAATAAAATATTTTTTTAAGCCGAGGAATAAGGACGAATAACTACACAAAAATTTGATAATAATAATGGTAATGGTAAGGATAATGGTAATAATAATAATAATAATAATAATAATAATAATAATAATAATAATAATAATAATAATAATAATAATAATAATAATAATAATAATAATAATAATAATAATAATAATAATAATAATAATAATAATAATAATAATAATAATAATAATAATAATAATAATAATAATAATAATAATAATAATAATAATGATCAAGGTGCTTATAATGATAATGATAATAATTATGACAATAATAATGGTAATAATAATAATAATAGTAGTAATAACAATAAATAAAATGGTAATTATAGTAATAAGAATAATAATAAATATAATAGTAGTAACAAATAATGAAGGTAATACATATAATAGTAACAATGACAATGCTAGTATCAATAATAGAGAACACTGTAGTTATAATAGGGATAAGAGTAAAAGAGATACGGTGCGGATACTTACATAACAAAGGGTTCACATGCCATAGCAAAATCATGAATACGGACAACTATAAGAAAGACCAAGTGAATGGACATAAAGATAAATGATATGAGAGTATAGGTTAACATTTGAATGAGTTAGGAGAATAATGGGACCTAAAAATCGAAATTGAGCACAGGCTTTCTATCGGTAGCTCGTTGGACCCATGGATCGTTCGGTCAATTATAGCATTAGTAATAGCGCTCACTTTTGCGGACGACCCACCCACTCGAACACAGTTCCAACGTTGCTTAGCAACGGGTGCCGAGTGGTAAGAGAAAGATATTTGTATGGGGTTGCCTGGGTAACAACCATATAGTTTCAAATATCAAAACCCAGAAACCCACTACAATTCGAATTATTTAATTTTAGTTCCACTTTCGTGGACTTTCACTTTTTTTTGTAAATTGTCAAATTCCGTTCAAATTTTCATGTTCTCATGTTATTTCTATGTTTATTTCGTGCGGCTCTTGTTGCACATGTTATTTTTTCAATTTACTTTTATGTTTTTTGATTTTATATGTTAATTGTTTCTTTCTTATATTTTAGCATGGTTAATTGATGTTTTATGGGTCTGATTTTAAATCTGCATGTTGTTTTTGCGTGCTGTTACCGATTCATTTAAACAACATCGTGTATTGGCTCAACAGTATTTTTGTACTTTTTATTATCACACTGATTTAACAAAATTTTCTTTTTTTATGGTTTTACTCAACACTTATAACATATTCAATTTGGATATGGTGTATTTAAAAGAACTTGTAGCTGTTGCTGGCCAATATATATTTGGCTGAAACACCTAAAGTTCGCTCGTGAAATAGGTCAATAGCCTATTTTTAAGTAACTCATAAATTCCGTTTTAATATAATAACCTAATTTCTTATGCGATAAAGCAGAATAATCACATTAAACGCATTCAATTGTAACAGATTTTTGAATCCAGATTTTAAACACTAAACAGAAAAACCTTTAAGTGTCATTTTTATATTTTTTAGTTAAAATGTTATGAAATTTAAAATACTGTGAAAATATAAAATCCTTTATGTTTCATGTTGGAATAGATGTTACCTGAAACTTAATATGCTCCCATCTTTAAAAGGAAAATACAGTATTTTACTTTGTAAATAATTTCTAGAAATAAAATTTGTTTAAAAGTTCACTTATTCAGTTATGGGGGTTTTGAAATTAGCATGTAAATTAATTAAGCAATATACCAGAAATTATTCAGTAAGGTTGTTTTCTAATATGGCATTATAACAACTTATTTAGACTAGTAGTTTAGTTGATGTTACAAAAATTAGAAATATTGGTATTTCGGCTCATATTGATAGTGGCAAAACTACTGTGACTGAAAGAATATTGTTTTATACTGGGAAAGTCAACTCGATGCATGAAGTTCTTTCTGAAACTTTTTAATTAATTTTTTATAATTCTGATTTACAGGTTAAAGGTAAAGATGGAATTGGAGCAGTCATGGATTTTATGGAATTAGAAAGGCAACGAGGTATAACTATTCAATCAGCAGCTACTTATGCAGAATGGAAAAATCATGTAATAAATATAATAGATACTCCCGGACATGTAGATTTTACTGTTGAAGTAAAAATTAAAGAATTAATTTCATATTATTAACTCGTTACAAAAAGGTTGAAAGAGCACTTAGAGTTTTAGATGGTGCTATATTAGTACTTTGTGCTGTTGGCGGAGTTCAAAGTCAAACAATAACCGTTAACAAACAGATGAATAGATATAGCGTTCCTCGAATTGCATTTATCAATAAACTTGATAGATTGGGAGCGAATCCATATAGAGTGCTCACTCAAATGCGTTCTAAATTGCGACACAATGCTGCATTTATTCAACTTCCTATTAATTTAGAATCTCAAAATGAAGGAGTCGTAGATATAATTAAAGAAAGAGCGATTTACTTTGATGAACCTTTTGGGTAGTAATTTTTTATAAAATTCAGATTTTAATAAATATTAAATCAAATATTGTTATAATTATATTGCGCACACAGCTTTTGTTCCAGATTATTCAAGTATTATGTAGGTATTGAAATGCAACGGCAGGAGTGGCACTTTTTCCCCATCCCCCTCCTTAACGATTTTTGGCTGATAGGGAAACGTTTTAAACTTTATCTGACGATTATTACATCAGAAATATTGTAATACGTAGCACAATTTGGAAATTTCAGGATCTGGTTACCATGGTAATTTAGGTGCCCCTTTTTTATGTAACCTGCACTGCAAGCAAATGTGCGCCTCATATATAGCTAAGACGAAATGCTAGACAGTATATATCGTAATATGTAACATATTTTGGAAATTTCAGGATCCGGTTATTCTGGTTGCCATGGCGATTTAGATGTCCCCCTCTTAGGTACTTCGCATTATAAAGTAACTGAAACTTCATTACTCAATAATTTATATATATATATATATATATATATATATATATATATATATATATATATATATATATAATAGCACCAATTTTGGTGGCTCCTGGTTCCTCTTTTGTTAATGAAAGTTTCTTGGATGTTTATTGATTTGTTGGAGTTATTTAAATAGAAAAACACGAAATAGAAATATGAGTATGATGTGACTAGAAGTAGAATTGATTGCAATGAGAAATATATATAGGAGGGAAACATACATTTAAAGTGCATATGTGGATTTACAAAAAAATCAATAAATGATGAATTATTTTAATTGGAATTTGGAAAACGGGCCAAAGATAAATTAGATAACGGTGATAAACAACACGTGAAGAATAGGTTTATCGGAAAGCTTTATGGAGAAGACATAAAGCGAAAAATCTATATAAAAATAGAAAATCTTTAATTAATTAAGTGAACAGCGAGAAAAATCAATAAAATTGATTTCTGAGAGCCAATAGGAAAATTTGAATAATAGTAGTTGAAAACAGAGAATGTCGATCAAACGGTTAATGATGGATTATTTTTGAAAAATTGAATTTTAAGAGTTTTATACATAGGAAAGTTTAGTGAAAGGAGAAATTGAACTTCGGATGAAAGGATTGCAAGCGTTGATATTGCAAAGCTTTAACATATTGTATGCGGGTAACGTAATTCTACGTTTTTTCCAATCTGTCACTTGAGCGCGGGCCATGTAAAAGTATGTTTTTAGTAGACTTGTTGTGGAAAGTGAGAGTAGGTTTCGTATAAATACCGGTGCGAATGTTTTCTATATCGCTTTACAACAGAAGGCCAGAATGTTCGTAAGACCGTTTCAAATGAAAATGCGTGACGTGGAATCGCACCACAATATACACCCGCATACAATGTGTTAAGAACACATTTAAAGTCATAAAGAGAATCATTATTATTATCACTATTTCGTTGAGCAAAAAAGAAATCCAATTCTAGTTTCAAACATGCAAAGTTGTAATATGGATTATTAAAAACACAATTGATGTTTTTTAAATTTGTTTTTAAAATATACTATTTTGATGACAAATATCTATTATCTCACTAAAATTCGAAAAATAAAACCAAAAAAATATGACGTGTATTCATCTCAAGTTATAAATAAAAAGTGTTGAGATTGTACGAAAGTTGTCGATGGAATTAAAACTCAATTTGACTCCTCGTGTTTACCATCAATGTAATCAAAGTAGTCAATTAAAATAAAATCTTTATTTTTCAACTTTACGCAGTTTTAACGATTCACAAATGAGATAAAATCATAACCAAGTAAACCCCATAAAAGTATCATCCTCAAATTGTATAAGTATGTTATTCAATATAAACATATTAATAATCAATATAAATATATTATTCAATATAAACATGTTAATAATCAATATAAATATTTTAAAATGTTCAGTTGGTTTTTGATCGTATCGAAATATTGTTATTGTAAACAAAACGCAAATTAAATCTTGTAATAAAAAAAAATATTTCATGCCATTTCCTGTGAAATAATTTTTCCTTCAAAAGAAACATTAGATCGTTTTTGATGGAAATCGTAATAACTCATGAAACACCGAATATCGACACGATTTACTTGTGACTACATTTCCAAGTATTAGTCAGGGTTGCCAGACCTCCAGATTTCGTCTTGGGTCTCCTTTTAATAAATTATACTTTCCGACTTCCGATATACACGGCAAAAGCTTTTGTTTTCCAGCAATTGGCTTTCACTTAACATTGTGGGTGAAAATTAACATGATGTTATTAAAATCTGGCAACCCTGATATTAGTGGACGAGTTTTTTATTATAATAATTTGATTTATTTATTTCAATATACATATCACTGACAAATTATAAGTAATAGATTAATTTCTATTTTTTTAATTTAAGCCACTAAAATTGAGCATTTATTTTAGTTTAAAAGTTAGAGAAGGACCTATTCCTGAATTTATGATTGACCTTGTGAAAAAGAAACGTTTTGAATTACTGGGTTAATTGATTTAAAAAAAATAGTGTTTGTTATATGATAACATTCTTAGAATGCGTTGCTAATGTCGATGAAGAAGTTGGGGATTTATTTCTTAATGAACATCCCGTATCAAATGAACTTCTTGTAAAAGCTATTAGACGAAATACTTTAGCACTAAAATTTACCCCGGTTTTAGTAGGAACTGCTTTAAAAAACCGCGGAATTCAACCTCTTCTAGATGCCGTTATTGACTATTTACCGAACCCCACTGAAGTGGATAATTTTGCTTTTCCTAGCGACCAGTAAGAGGATTTAAATACCTTTCAGCAATTCATTGATACTCGATACTAGATATGCAAATGAAGAAGCGAAAATTCGTCTGATACCTGATCGGTCAGCGAAACATGACCTGTTATGTTTGGCTTTCAAATTAGAGGTTTAATGAAAGTTGTTATGTAATTTGCGGATTTTATGAGAGAAACAATTTACATCTAGCTTGGCAAGAACGGACAGTTGACATACATGAGAATTTATCAGGGGAAAATCGCAAAAGGGGATTATATTATTAATGTCAGAACCGGTAAGAAAGTCAAAGTATCGAGATTGGTGAGAATGAATGCCAATAACATGGATGAACTGACAGAATCATATGCCGGTGATATTTCTGCATTTTTCGGTATCGATTGCTCGTCCGGAGATACCTTTATGAAAGTCGAATCGGAAAATCTCCTTTCCATGGTAAAAATCAATCGATTTTGATTTGTCTAATAACTCGTCATCAAAGTGCTATTGTTAATCCATCTATTCCAGGAGTCGATGTTTGTACCGGATCCTGTCGTTTCGATGAGTATAACTTTGAAAGACAGCAAAAATTCGGAAAATTTCATGAAAGCTATCAGAAGGTTCCTGAAAGAAGATCCAACATTAAGAATGGAATACAATGATGAAAGTAAAGAAACAATATTGCATGGAATGGGAGAATTGCATCTGGAAATATATTCTCAGAGAATAGAAAGGGAATATAACGCATCATGTGTTCTTGGTAAGCCTAAAGTGTCATTCAGAGAAACATTATCGGAACCGGTGAAGTCAGTTATTTTTCAATTGGTTTTTATATAACATAAATTTACATAACATATTGTAATAATAATTATAATTTTAAAACCCAACCAAAGTAACATGGATTTTAAATTATATATATTTAGTTATTATTTTTAATTCTTTAATTCAAGTCATATTTAAAATAAATTGAATTTCCAATAAATCATTATTAATTATATTAAATAACTAAATGCTGATGATAATACAAGTAAGTCGAAGATTATTTAAGTAATATTTTAATTCATAATATTTATTAGAATATAAATTAGTTATAATAAAAAATAATTAATTTTCCATTTTATTTTTAATATGATATAATTAAACATTTATTTTCATTATTGTAACCTTTTTTTATAATTGTTTCAATAATTATTATTATTAAAGTATTTTTTGAAACATTTGCTTTTTAGTTTCTTTTTTAACGTTTGTTACAATAATTATCTAATTAAAAATTATTATTTTCTACAAAATTTGTCTATGAATCAGATTTTGTAGAAAATATTATGTCACTTATAAAGAAATCAAAGGTGAAACACAAAAAAAATATTTTTTATATTTTTAGCTATTTTTATATTTTTAATTTAAGTAATATACAAACAAATGTAAACTTATTTGAAATTTGAATTTCCAATAAATCATTATTAAATATATTTAATATACTAAATTACAAGTAAGAATCTGAGGATTGTTTAATTATTATTTAATTTTACGATTTTTATTTTAAAAACAAATAAATTTTTACTTATCTGAAATTTATCTTTTGCAGCATTTAAATGAATTAAAAAATTGTGTAAAATTTTTTAAAGCCATAATTGTGAAACTGTAACCTTGTTCTGTTAGGATTTTTATCAAGTAATCTATCAAGTAATCTTATCAAGTCCATTCTGTATATTGCATGAGGTAATGCATTAACGTTCATAAATTGATACAATAGTTGATTCTCCATCTCTAGACTCCAAAATGATATTCGCTACACGCCCAGACACATACAACGAAAGAACTGCTTTAATTGCCAAATACACTGTTTGTAAATCCATTGTCACAATTTAAAGCAACTCTTCACAATTCGCCAAGAGATTACAGTGCTTCATTCAGCAAAACTGGTCGTTCTTAATGTGATGCTTTAATCTCACTGTACATTGACAGATATTTTCCATGTCATCATAATTTGTCTCAACACCGTGTCCAATCGGATATTTCAAAATTAAAATACCACTTTTAGACTCAGCCTCATCATCACATAGCTATCTTTTTGACCCATAACACCTTGATGTTTTTGTCAACCAAAAATTGACCCAAACAGCTCTTAGAAAATTTTCAACAAACCAGCTTTGTACATTCTTAATTTATTATCAAGAATATCAATATATTTTTCGATTTTATTTTAAACAAATGTCACGATTATAATTGAACGGCGTAAAAATGTAAAATTTCAAAAAATCAATAAACTATCAAATATGAATTTGACAAATGGGTCAGATATAAATTAGGAAATAGTGAAAATCATTGTGGTGAATTTTTACGTTTAGAAAGTATCGAAAAGAATGTGTAAAAACCGGAAATCATTAATTAATTAAATAGTGAAAACCTGAGTTAAGTAAATAACAGAAAAAGAAAACAAAAGGGAATTCAAAAAACCATTATCGGGACAACATGATTAATGGAAACAAATAAGAGAAGGATCATATGGTAGGATAATATATGTAACTTAGTACATATATTTGTAAATTCAAATATTGTTTGGGAACGTAGTGCTTTATTTTATGGAGCAAAAAAGATTGACTTTATCATCAATATCAAACACAAAAAGTTAATTTATTTTCACTCTTACATGGGTAAAAGATAAAATTTAGTTTATTTATTGTTGAACGCATATACGGAACTGAATTTTTTCATTCTGATTTTGTAGGTAATTTAATTCCTTCTGAGAATTTATTGGATGAAGATAGAGAAATAAAATTTGAAAGAAGCGGTTTTAGAAACAAATCAGAGAGGGATTATCGCATGGAAGGTGCATGGTCGGATAATCTATTATGTTTTTGTGCGATAAAATTATGAAAGAGGGAAGATTATCAAACTGATGATTTTGGTTGAAGATCAATAACCAAATGGATTATTCTACTATATAAGGCGTGTCAAAATTTTAAACCACTAACATTTTGCCTCGGCTAGAGATGAAGAATTTGTGAATAGGATTTTATATATAATTTTTTTTTGGAAATAGGGCAACATAAGAGCTAAGAGGAAATAGTATATCAATTAAAATTAAAACAAGATTAGGTTAGTGAGGATGATTTTTGTAATAAAATGCACGGAGTTAATCACAGCTGGACACATTGGGTGGCCATGACGAATATTGTTCCTTGCTGTGACAATTTGGGTGTGTAACTTGGAACATATAATTGTAAATTCAAATATACTTTGGGAACGTGGTTTTAATTTTAAGAGCAAAAAAGATTGACTTCATCGTCAGTATCAAACACAAAAAGTTAATTTATTTTCACTCTTATATGGGTATAGGTAAAATTTAGTTTATTTAATATAATTTTAATTTAAATAATTCTGAAAATAGTCGATTATTAAATTTACATTGAGTTATTGATATATGATTATGTAATTATTAATGAAAATATAATTATAAATAATTTATTGTTAAATGTATATACAGCTGCAAAAATAAATAAAAAATAGTATTATTTAAAAATATTTTAAATTAAGAAAATCTAAATAAAATCTTATTTTGTAAAATTAGATTTAATTACCTACACAAAAAACAGTCTGGGGGTGCTGGTCAATTTGGTAAAGTAATCGGTGAAGTCCACCCCTTGATTGGAGAAGAGCTAACTGCAATTCAATTTCTAGACAAAACAACAGGATTAAATATTCCTAAAATATATATTCCGTCGGTTGAAAAAGGATTTCGGTTGTCTTGTGATAAAGGCCAATTTGCTGGTCTCAAGTAAACGCAGCTTTAGGATTTTTCGTTTTAATCTACAGTATAGAATTGCTGGAGTTAAAATGATTTTAAAAGATGGAGAATCTCATTGTGTAGACAGTAGTGATTGGTCTTTCCAACAGGCTGCTCAGGGTGCAATGAGGCAGGGTATGGCATAGTTAGATATTTTTTATGATCCTATAATGTTAGGGAATTTTCGGGTTAAAATAAACTAAAATCAATTTATTAACAGATAAGTTCCACTCATTTTTGAAAGGCTAAATTACGTACAAAATTCCAAAAAATCAATTATCAAAACACCAGTTCATTTTTAATATCTTAACTGTTAAGATTTTCTACACTTCTTTCTTTCGTTCTCTGTTGCAAATGAAATTTGACTCGATGAGGTGATAGAAACCTGACGATTTTGTGTGGGCTGTTGTAATTGGTTTGAGGATTTTCACTATAAGAAAATCAAAAGTTCACAAATTAAAAAGTCTTGGTCGATAACTCATTCAAGTGAATATTTATAACGATTAAAGGTAATACTTAGTGGTTATTGTTGATTCAAGCATCTGCTGATATAAATATTTTGCTAATATCGCCTTAATTACACATACTTTCGGTTGATGGAACACTGAAATCAATGTTCTCCCCAGGCCCTTTTATATGGGCTGATTTTATGAACGAATTTCTATAAAATTTCCCATAAACAAAATAAAACAGAAAGTAAAATTTCCAAATAGCGATCGATAACCAGAAATTTTTATGTCAGTTTTTCTCATAAGTTTTATTTATTAAAATTATATAAAATCCCAACAATCAATTATAAAAACACCCGATCATTTTAAGCATCTTAACTCTTTCCTTTAAATTTTCTCCTCGGTCACGCAATTTTTTTCTCTTTGTTTTCTTCTTGAAAAGGAAATTTAAATCGATGTTTGAATAGAAATCTGATGAGTTTGTGAAGGCGATCCTTGTGTCTGTTGTTTGTGTTGAACTCATAAGCACACAAGTACCTCTCGTTGTCGTTTCAATGTTATATATTATCTACAACTTTATCTCGGTTATATGTCGTATATTTCATCAATTCTGCTCTTGATATATCTGTTTGTTTCAGATTTGAATGTGAATTACCATTCTACCTATAAATTATCTCAAATGCTATTTATTCCGAATTATATTCTAGGTTATAATTCATGTCAGCTTCTCTCCACACCCACTTGCCAATGCCACTGTCGTAAGATCTCTTACCGCTCCTATGAATCGTTCAGATAATCCATTTGAAATCAGTTTTTTTATTCTCTTTTAAAAACTTTCCTTCAAAATTCTGGCTTTTTTCTGTTTATTGGGTTTTCCGAAATTATAGATAAAAACGGTTAAGTATTGCTTTGAAAATTGTTCATTTGTCTTGCTTCGGGATTGATGTCAAGGAAATCAAGTTACTAAAACTATCAGTACCATTCCTACCATATATTTTTATTGTATTCCTCTTCATAACTATCAGTTTTAATAATTCAGACTTTTGTCAGGTAATATATATTTATTTGCTTCTTTATTGGCGGATCTTCCTCTTGAGGCAGATAACACAACATCGTAAAACGAGATGTAATGATAATAATGTAAATATTTCTGTGACTAAAATTCAACTATTGCTCTTTTCTACTGTTACTGATCTCTAATTTCTTGTGATGTATTTTACTTTTTTCATTAATGAAAATAATGCAATGTCGTAGTGGCTGTGCTAATCCAAATGGTACTCTGTTGAAACAGAATTGTTCTTTTCTTCTACTAAATGCAATTATTTCTTTAATATCTGGAGTTATTTCTACTTGGTAATACAGCTGACATAAATCAATTGACGAAAATAATTTTTCATCGGCTAACAGTCCAGTAAAAATTTTGTTTTAGGCATTGGAAGATTTTACACACATTCGGATCGATCTATCTTCACTACTATCACTATGTGGGCATTCCAAAGAATCTTACGCTCGCTTTTATTAGTTCCATTTCTCCATGTGCATTCATTAGTGTCTTGGATATTACATTATTTGGCTTCCTATCGTCCGCATCTCGCGTCGTATTAAATAAGTAAAATCATAAAAATTCCTTCTATGTCTTCGTAATTGGGGATTGTTATTGCTATAAGTACATTGTTTATTCTTTCTTCGTCAGTGTCGATTTTAAATGAATTTTATATTATTAATCTTCATTAACTTTACTCAAAACTCTTCCCTTTCTAATATATTTAACATAGAAAATTCTAGACAATTTCTTTTTGCTCATAACTATTAATCAATGCGCATATAAAGCATTTGTTATTTCAAAAAACAATTGCATTCGAGTTAATAAAATCCTTTCTAATAGTCATGCAAGAAGGCTCCTGGAAGATTATTCAACCTATTATGTTTGTCGAAGTAACTTCTCCGGCTGAATTTCAAAGTGAAATTTTGGGAATTATTTCCAAGCGTAATGGTGTCGTATTGAATAATGAGCAATTCGATGGATATGTTACTATTACAGCTGAAGTTTGATATTTTCACACAAATTTTACAGAGTTTGTTTTTATTAATTACTATTTCAGGTGCCTCTATACAACATGTTTGGGTTTTCAGGATTTATCAGGTCACAAACCCAAGGAAAGGCTGAGTATACAATGGAATATTCACATTATGATTTCTGTACTGAAGAACTTACTCAAAAATTGGTCAGTGAGTATGAAGAAAGTTTAGAAGAACAAAAGAAAGTTAAATCTAGAAAATAAAATTATGGTGATCTTTTTCTAATAAAAATTTGTCTTTTCAATTTTTAATACCATTTAATAATTAATTTCAAAGGTTTTAGGTGTTGGTTTTAAAATATTTTTTATTTTTTGAACTTCAATATGGGGGTCCGAAATTTCGTAAAATAGAAGCTGTATTGATTTTTAGGAATAAAGAAACTCCATTGTATAGCTTTGTATACCTTATTAAAAACAATTAAATTAGTTCGAGATAACTTTAGGTAAATTTGCGACTAAACTATTAAAATATTGTCCTTTATATGTCTAATGGGATTGAATCTAAAAGTATGTCAAGAACCTCTAAATATTTTAGCTTTGTTAAATATTAAAGTTTGCATAAGCTATGTGGTGAATTTGTGAAAAATGAAATTGTTATTATAAATTTAGTGTTTATGTTATCGGGAAAATAATATTATCAACAAAGTATCCTGATTCATTTAAAAATATTAAAAACAAAAGGTACATCTTAATGATATTAATCTAATTTTGTTTTAAGTTATCTGAATAGAATTTGTAAAGTCTGGCGAAGCCAAATTTATGTAATGAATGAAGGATGTATATGTGTAAAGCAGAAAATTTTAGCATTTGATTTTTAATAAATGCAACTGTTGAAAAATTGGATGATTTGCAGAGACGGCGAAGCTGGCATCGCCTAATTAAATGACCAACAAGACTCAGCCGAAACATCGAAATCGTGTAGGGGTATATAAAAATTTCTGATAAAAAAATTAGCCGAAGTATTGAAATCTCTAAAGTCGTGGGTAGAAAAGGGCGTCTAAAAAAATTATCTAAGTTTAAAAAATTTAAGCCGAAATTTCGAAAACCTAAAATCCGTGGTAGGAGGTGTTGTACTTCGTGACTTATAGGGTTTTTAAGGTGCTATTACACGTTTTTTTGAAATTTTTAAGGAGAATCAGGTAGAGGCATAAAAATTATGACGATTGGCAAGAAAAATTGAAAAGTTAGAGGGGGAACTCTGCTGGATGGCTCATAGGGTTTTTGAACAATCCTTACACTTTTTTGAAATTATTAAGGTGGTATTAATTAGGACGATTGCCATAAAAAATCTCTTGAAATATTTACACACATACACGTTAATTGTTTAGTTTATTTGAAATTGTAATCGAGTAGACAGTTTGCTATAAATAATAATGTTTCCATCAAATCTTCATGAAGAAATATAAATTACAAAAATATTTAAATTGAGAAATAGTAGGTCGTCATACTTTATTGATTACACGTAATTATAAATAATGGGTATTACTGAGATCATATAGATTTAATACTTAACTCAAAAATCAACGTAAAAAGAAAAATAATTTTGTAAAGAGCTGGTTAATTAGCAGATTTGTTACTTCTATACCAAATTTGTGGAACAATATCAATTCTTTCTGAAATGTTTTGTTCTGGATTTGTCCTGGTTAAGCGGAAGTGTACTTCAATTTGAAAGTGAGTTGTTATTAAGAGAGAAATCCCTATGAATTTAGGTTGTCAGAGTTGACATTATAATATGAAGGTACAAAAATAGGCGAAAATCAAACACAAACTATTTCAGTAGTTCATGAACCTGCAGAAATGCCAGGGCATTAATAATTCACACAAGGTAACCTTGTAACACATCGAAAAGAAGTTGTTAGACGAATGTTCCCACAATTGTATTTAACTTATTCTAAGAACATGACTAAAATACGGCTAGTGTTTGTTGAGCCAGAACACAAACGGCCTTGAAAATTGTTTAAATGTATCAGTAATATAGCACGAAAACCTAGCACCAAGGTAACTTAAAATACCATATACAACACCAACTAAACAACGACAAATTTGAAAGAATATAAATAAATATAAAATCAAAAAACATAAAAGTAAAATAAAATAAATACAAAATGCATCAAGAACCGCACGAAATTTACATAAAAATAACATACCAACAAGAAAATTTGGCCGAAAAACGACAATTTATATAAAAGTAGAAAATTAACAAATAAAATGAGTTAAAATAAAATATTTTTGGCTGAATAAATCTAATAAAAAATTTAAGAAATAAATTACCAATTTAAATTAAGAAAATAATAAAAATTTAATTTAGATAACACAAATAATTTCAAGATCAAATTTTGTTTTACCGCAATAAAAATAACACGCAAGATTAAGGTCAAATTATAGGTATATACTGATGGGTTTTGACAAATTATCTACTACTTTGCAGTATTATTTTCAAACTTAATTCAGTCTTACTTTGCACACTAATATTGCAGTCTTAGTTTCAGTCTGATTATTTTAGTTGGTGATCATTGACACATGATTTAAAACTGAAGGAGTATGAATGAATTCAATATGAATTTATTGATGATAAAATGACTTGTGATGAAGCGAGTGAATAATGTTTATGCTAATGAACTTCCGATTACTATGTGAAATATGACATGCCGAATAAACAATTTTATGCATCGAAGCTTTTATCTAACTTATATGGTAACATTTATTTATTAATTTCCGGCCCACAGCCAAAACATATCGCAAGGTAGTAAAATCAGACATAACTATCGAGCGGTGTAAGTACCGTTCATCCGCCTATAGCTCGTGCCCGCGAGAGATCTAGTCGCGCGTAACGACGGGCTCGAACGTCAAATCATAGAACTAAATAGCGAAAGCATGTAGCTCGAGAGTGTGTTTTTTGGCTCAACTTTCTTGCACCCAATTTTGATAAAATCGACATAAAATTTTAAACGACAATCGGCTCAAAATCATTAACACCGTGTAGTCCAGTGGGCACTCATTAAATACAATGTGAACACAACTAGATCATAAGGACAAAGAAATGGAAAGGGTTGTGGGGAAAATTGCGAAATCGTGGCAACAGTTAAAATGAATAGCCATCGGAAAAAGATTAATCCGAACGACCAAAATCATGAAAAGGAATAATTTAAATAATATTTAAAAATTAAACAAATTATTTTGAGTTGAGATGTAAAATATGGGCAGAACGCTGCACCAATTTTCCGAATTATTTAAAATACTTAATCGGAAATTGTAAAGTAAAAGTGTAACGCGGCTCAATTGTTTGTATAATATTCTGATAAAACTGAGAAATAAGGGCGGATCCCTACTAAAAATTTAATAATAATAATGATAATGTTAATAATAAGTTTTCTGATAAATATTTCTGATAAAAAGCGATAGAGTATTTTACGAGAAAAAGTGATTCCTCACAAGTGAATAAATTCTCTGAAAATGAATCGGTATATATACCTGTTTTGTGACCCTAACCTTGCGTGTTAAATTTAATGCGATAAAACAAAATTTGACATTGAAATTATTTGTATAATCTAACTCTAATTTTAATTATTTTCCAGATTTAATTTGACAATTCATTTCTTAAATTTTTTAATTAAATTATTCTAACTAAAATTATTTTATTTTACTTCAACTTTTTCGTAAAATTTTTATTTTTACGTAAATTGTCTATTTTCGGTCAAATCTCATGTCATTTTGTTATTTTGATGTTATTTCGTGCGGATCTTGATCCATTTTGATATTATTTTAATTTATTTTTATGTTTTTCGATTTTATATTTTAATCATATCTTTCTCGAATTTTAAGGTGTTTATTTGATGTTTTATGGGTCTTATTTTAAATCTGCATGTTATGTTTGCGTGCTATTTCCAATTCATTTAAACAAAACTCAGTGCTGACCCAACAGACCTAAAAATCGAAATCGAGCACTGGTCTTCTACCGGCAGCTCGTTGAATCCATGGATCGTTCGGTCAATTATAGCATTAGTATAGCGAAAATATTTGTATGGGGTTGTCTGGGTAACAACCATATAGCTTCAAAATCTCAACACCCAGAAACCCACCAGTCTTTATACGGCTTTTCACTATAATATCCAATTTTGAATTAAGCCTCAAAAACTTCGTATAATATTCACTTTAAGGAATTTTAATTTATTTACTTTAAAAATACATTTCAAATATTTGTAAAATTTATAATTTAATAAAAAACTGCATGTTTAAAAAAATTCCAATTTAATTATAATTTATTATATATATCATTTCATATAATATTGAAATGGTTGTTTAAAAAATCCATATTACAAAAGGCAATTATTTAAAAACAGGAAATTTTGTGGAGTCTGTTGAAATTTTTTAACGCTATTCGACTAGGTTATAATTAGAATCTTTACATATTATTATTTTATTTTACACTTGAAGAGTCATACAAATCCAAATATGAGTGCACATTCTCATGTAACTCGTATTCAAATGTTAGAAAAGAACAAAATGGGTACTCATCAAGGCAGATACGTACCTATTACGAATCCTCAAAGTCCTCCTAGTATTATATGCAGTGATATTAATGACTCTAGCATACCACCGGAAAGTGTTTTGAGTAGTGGTAGTCATAGACAAAATCCAAAAGATTTAAAAGATTTTGATATGCGTCGAAGTAAAAGCCAAGATTTATTAAAAGCTCCTGACGATGCATCTTTTCGTGGAAGCAATCGCAATTTGCAGCATACATATGCGCCTAGCTTGCGTAGCCTAAAATTAGGTTCTACAATGGGGCAAAGAATTGCTTCTAAAGCGAGTTTAGCTTCAATGTCTCGGAGTTTAGGGGCATCTAAAGCATCAATCGCTAGTCAAAAAAGTACTATTCAACAGGAATATCACGACATTAAAGTATGTTTAGTTTTTTTAATTAATAAACATGCAGTTTAAATTTTAATTCCAATTTAATCCAATATAAAATTTGAAATACATTTAATTATTTAAAATCTTTATTATTTTTATTTTGTCATTTGTTTGCTTGGAAGTTGTTTTTCCTTAAGGACTTAAATTTAGTTTATTAGTACTTTATATTTCGTTCAGTTGAAGCTCGATATAATTTGGTTTCAATTATTAATATAAATATTCCGCTTTAATAGATTGAAAGTCTGCACTTAAAAATCAATAAAAATTTTAAAATTCGATAATCGAGAAAGTTATTAATTTGGAAAATCAATAATCGAGAAAATCAATAATAGGAGGAAGTCAATAATCGAAGAAATCAATAATCAAGAAAATCAATAACCGGGGAAATCAATAATCAAGAAAATCAATAATCGCGGAAGTCAATAATCAAGAAAATCAATAATATTCGTGATTAGTTTTCATCCGGGATTGGTTGCTAATGCGCGGTAACTAATGGAGGTGCCGGGGTTCACGTTTACTTACATTTAATAATAGATTAAAAGTGCAAATAATTTATTTAATCGATACCCATCAAATCCCATCCACACATTAAATTGTAATTAAATAATCAATTTAAAATGCGGTATTGACGCTCTGTGTCCACAAACTACATTTATTGACAACTAAAACTCCAATGTCATCTCTATCGTTAGTTATGAATATTTCCCATTATTTGATTGAAAGTTTGCATTTAAAAATCAATAATTGCAATTTTAATGGGGAGTTGTTTTGAGAAATATGACGTCACATCAACACATATCAGGTCTACGAGTAATTTATCAGTAATATAATCTTTATTGGGCACAAAATAACAGCCAAAACATAATGATTTAAACAATAGCAAAAAAAATCAAATTGCTGAATTATAGGCCAAGTCTACCAATGTGTTTATAGTTGATTATATAACTGTTGCTACATGTTGTAATATCCGTGATTAGAACAGCTGTTTGGAAGTTAATAAACCAGAAAAGTTTTACATTAAATTGTTCAGAGAATAAGAAATAACACGAAAGAATGTATTCTAACAATAATACGCCACATAGACTCATATAGAATAGATGTATTGTCAATTCTAAGAGTCTATTTTCGGTGCATCTATCCTTCATAAATATTCAATCCTGCATGACATTGATGTAACATTGCTTTCAATGTTGCTATAGTATTAAATAGGTACTATGTTGCAACTGCTGGACATCGATATCTTTCAATATGAGTCATTCCGGGCTTTTGTAGTGAATTAGGATTACCTCACCCTTCTTCTTGCATCGATATCTATGTTCTAAGGGGCCGTACATAAATGACGTCACGAGTTTTAGGCCGAATTTTTTACCCCATTCTTCTCCTTCATCACAAACGTTAGACCCCCCCTCCTAAAAGCTGTATTTAATATTTGAAAATGAACAGGGTTCAAATCACTTTATTGACATTTTAGTATGTATTTAGTGTAATTGAATGAAATAAATAACTATCATTGCATTATTTTCCATAATAAGGATACTTTGTAAAGTTTTAATGATAGTTAATTATATCATTGAATTTATAATTAATGATATTGAATAAAATATTTATACTATTGACTTAGAAATTTTTATTATTGGACAAGAATCCCTATAATATATATATATATATATATATATATATATAATGTGACTCATTTCATGTAAATTTATGTAATGCTATAGCGATATAAATTAAATATTAGGTTGTTAATAATATATAAATAGAGTATAAGCATTGCCCAATTTCTGCAAGCAAAAATTGATTCATTGGACTTCATGTTGGTGAAAATAAAGTCTAGTTGTGGGATTTGGTACTCTTCTTTCGGCAGAAAGGTGAAAATATCACACAAACAGTAAACGAGATTTTTGAAATGAAGACTAATTGAAATAATTTCCATTGTATAACAAGTATTCTCGAAAAAGTGCTTAAGATATCGTAAAAGAATTTAATGAACCCAGTACAACAATTTTAGGTATATGGTGGGATTGTCAAGGAATTAAGTACAAAGAGTTTCTAGCTAACAACTAGGCGATATATTCTTCCAAGTTTTGTGTACAAATAGAGTAATTATAGATGACCAATGAAGAAACTACCCTACTTTAGCCACACTTTGGACATTGTATTCCAACAGGACAGTGTTAGTCTTTTTAACCTCATTGACAAACCTTTGGAGTATGACTGAAATGTTTTACTTCACCCAACATTTCACCGCCTGACCTTCACTTACGTAGATTCTTGTAAAATTTCCTTGATGGAAAAGTTTTTAAATCAAATCAAAATACACCTCGAGAAATTTTTCAACGGAAAGTCTAACAATTTCGGACAGGATGAAATTCTGGTGTTGCCTTAAAGATGACATAAAAAGAAAGCAGTGAATGCAAATTGAAAACCACCCAATAACCTTATATTCGTTTGACATTAATTATATTTCGATATTTTCTTCGTTATTGTCACTATAGAGTGGAGGTAGGAACAATAAATTCACTTTAAAAGAGGCATAATGTAAAAAATGTTCAAAATCAAGGCTCTAGTTACTACATTTATGACAATACGAATAATTTATTCAGTAATTACAATTTATTTGCAACGTTTCTCTTTCCAATTATATACGATTGTAAAAATCCTGTTTTATACAAAAAATTATTTTATTCTAATTATGCATGTCTGTCAGTGATTCGTTGAAAAAATACGACTGCAAATAAGAAACAAAACCATAAAAAGTTATATTGTACTGATGTTTTCAGGGTTTTCGCTGCTATATGAATAGGAGAATCTGGAATGGAATTATCATGGATTTTTAACATCATATTTAGTCATCGAAGGGGAACGCAATATTTTACTGAAAAACTGTTACAACTCATAAACTTGTGTAAAACGTGTGACAGCAGAATTCGCACTTATTTGTTTATCAGTTATATAAGTTTTAAAGCTTCAATAATTTCAATTTTTGCGAGAAATTTCTCTACCAAGTGATTGAAGACAATTAATATCACCCTGAAAACATCAGTACAATATGAATTTTTTATGGTTTCGTTTCTTATTTGCAGTCAAATTTTTGCTCCTAAATACCCATCAAATCACACCATATTAATACCTGAACTTTTCAAGTTATACATTGATAGAAAAGATGGAAAATGAGTTTAAGTCACATTCAGATTTCCTGTTTATGCAATTGTATAGTTTTTCCTGGATATGTATTTGTTCATAACAAAATATGTAAAATAATCCCACTTCATTAATTTAATATTCTGATTTTCATTAATTGAATTTATATTGTCCAATTATAATTCATGATTTGGCTATTTGCAAATCGCACTCAGAAATACCGAATTAAACAAATCAAACATTACTGAAACACATTATAAAGGAAACTTCTTTCCAAATTCCTTGAATTGCTTCAATTTATTTTTACCTACAACATGCTTCAAAAATACTATTTTTGCCCAAAATTAATGCTGAGAATCCCTATTTATTAGTTAATGGAAAAGAGTTACTCAAAGAAAACCGATTAAAAATTTCCAAATCCTCACTTAGATCTTCTTTCTAAGATCTTATTTGCTCTTTGTTGGACCATAGCTTTTTTTGGACATATATTGTTTCTGTTAAATTAAATCTTCAGGCGTCATTCCTTGAAACTCATTTTCAAAATTATTCGGGGTTAATCAGCACAGTAAAGTTTTTACGGTCATCCCTTTTGTTCATCGAAGGCACATGGTTGATTCATTCAAAAATAACCTATCGTAATAGTCTCTTTAAACCCACACTCTCGAAACGAAATAAACAACGACGAGAGCTCCATCAACAACTCAATGTTAAATTCAACATGACCTCATAATCACTTATCTTTATTACTTAAAGCTCCACGATAAAAAACTTTGGCGTCCGCTAAACTCTTCATTCGTTTTTTTTGAAATTTTCTTAACTGATTTAGCAGCTTTGAAAAAATCGTACACATAAATTGGAAGCTCATTCATTATCACTGAGCAAACGTTTATACGATTCACTACTGAACTCCTCCAGAGACAACTGGATAATCATACTAGAATTTAATTTTGAAATTGGAATAAATCCAAGCTTTTGCGTTTCCAATTTTCCTATAAACCAATTTTGCCTTCATCGGCCACTCTTCTAACCATTATTGGAGTAAATAAATCAATTTGAAAACAATGCAAAAAAAAACATTTTTCCAAAATTAGTTTAATAATTTAAACAAACAAATTACAAATATTAGAAACTCCAATAATTTCAAACCCACAAATCCAATGAAGGAACTTAAACATAGAATCCCGAACATAGATTCAATCTTACCTCGATCCATCAACACGATTTGTTCGACACTAGAAACCCTTTCACCACAGAGATAAATGCACAATTACAATAAATATACTTGTAGCATTAGATAAGTGACAACTATTTACAATTAACACCGCCAAAGGCTTTTGGTCAAAAACTAAGTCTACGCTATCAATTCTATCAGAATTGACAAATTACCACAGATTTTCATATCATTATTTAAATTCGACAAATCTTTAGTTGATAATACAATTTACAAGCATCTAATCTTCAATTTCATTAAAGAAAACATAAATAAACATATCCACCATTTCTCCTGTCTTCACTTGTTTTCAGGCTTACCTTTTATTTATTAGTCTAATAGCATTTTTCAAGCATTTTAGGAAAAGTAGTATTGAAAATTCTTGTTAAATAAAAAACAATTGAGCTATAACCTCTAGCCCCAATTATTCAACCTTTTCAACTGTTTCCGCTATAATTATGATGAGGCATGCAAGAACTCTTCAAATTAATTAATTAGAGTGAAATATGGAATTTATGATGCTAAATTTAATTTTTTCAAAACAAGCCATATTAAGTGCACCGGTAAAAATTAATGACTGATTATGATAAAGGCTGCACCAAAAACTTGTAGTTATCCTTAGACTTATTGATTTTTTTTGCAATAAAAAATAATATAGTATCTCAATTACCTAAGTTGTTTGTATTGTGCTAAACAGTTAAATTTTGTACTAATCAGATTCATGACAATGATCAACACTAAATTAAAAGTAAAAATAATTAATATTATATTAGTTAATTACTTAATTAAATTTTAATTAGTCATTTATTTAAATTGGAGTTTTTAAAACTTAATATATGGATATTTAATCACTAGATTATTTTTTTTATCTAACTAAAATGCTATAATACTAACTGATAGCCGTCATTTTGATATAGTAAAATTTTGTAGTTTTACTAACGATTTACTATCTCACATTATGTGCAATTTAATCGATTTGTTTGTAAGAATTTATTAATTATTTCATGTCTCAGTGCTGGCACCTTGTTGAGAATTTCAGATTTATTTTCTATAACATAAGAAATGCTTGTGTTAACACTTTCTGAATAGCTAAGAAGCATAATTAGGTTTTGTCAGCAAAAATTTAGCTTCATGCTGATTACTCGAATGGGGGTACTTATTGTGAGTAATGGAGCATTTATTAGAAATGTGAAATTCAAATAGATTTCAAATGAGGTCAAAATATTTGTCGAATTCCAGGTTGATAATTTTCCAGACCTTCTTTAGTCAGTGCCTGTATTGTAAAATATCAGTCATAAGGATAAATAATAATTTATGGGGTAGTTACGCACTATATAACACACACACACACACACACACATATATATATCTAAGTAAAAAAATATGGAAACTGTTTTACTGGGAAATTAAAGCGATCTCTGTATAATTACGGTAAATTCTCATAAGTAAATTTTATTACAATTACAAAGTCACTGAATACGATTCAGATTGGGATCGAATTTCTTAGAAAGTTCATATGAGATCCAAATAAGCTCGAAGCAAGTCTGCTATTAGAAATAAAATCAAAAGTTACGTTAATTACTTTATTTTATATCTAATCAAAATATAAAAACAAATAATACCATAATTTCGTTAAAATCTGGTTTCAAATCTGCCGAAAAATGTTTGTGAGGTCTGAAGGGTGATCATTAATTATTAAAGACATCCTCGTATTATCATTGGACATAAACATTTTAATAATTATAATATTAAATCTAGTGCATATTTTATAAATTAATAAAATGTTATAAGGACTTTTTTTTTGGTTTTCACATCTGATTTCTTAATAAGCGACATAATATTTTCTACACAACTTGACTATGAATCAGATTTTGTAGAAAATATTAATAAATGTTCCTATTAATTAAAATTTTATATAAATTAATAAAACTTATATATATATATATACAATCAGTGTAGGAAAGGCAAAATCTTCTGTAACTGTTGACTGTTAAAAAATTGTCTTACATCCGTCATTTAGAAATATTATATAAAATTCATTTAAACACTGCAAATAAGGTCAGTCAATAAGATGTAGAGACCACCATTAAGGCATAATATACTTATATACGGCTTGTAAT
Source organism: Schmidtea mediterranea (assembly GCA_022537955.1). Taxonomy (NCBI): domain Eukaryota; kingdom Metazoa; phylum Platyhelminthes; order Tricladida; family Dugesiidae; genus Schmidtea; species Schmidtea mediterranea. The sequence goes on from CM039681.1 coordinate 11,699,167, forward strand.
ATTGTATTCAGATACAAACAAATTGATGGAGTCATTCGATAGATGAGTGAAAATATACAAACACGGTATGACAACCATACATCATTAAAAATGTATATAAGAGTAAATTAATAATTCCAGCAATCTATGATAATTTGAGTAAAAATCTTTTGACTTTTCCATTGCTGACATGCATTTGTGTTCAGTTTACAAATTGTAAAAATATTGTGCAAAAATCAATGTTATTTCACATGGAATCATATTAATATGTGTCCGTGCAAACAACCCATATTAATATAAATTTCACACTGATTATTGAATACGTGAATGGATTTAGGCGAATTTTTATCATGAAAATATTTTCATAAAAATCAGTCAAATTTTATTTTTTGAGATTAATTTTATTCAAATTCCACATATAAATAATTGAAGAAAATAGTCAAGAAGGGACACCGGCTTCGTCTCCAAATATATTATTTATTCTTGTTTTCTATTTTTGTCGAATTATATTTAATCTTCACCTTGGAATGTAATAAATTTAGTCAATTTAATCACATAAATAACCTTATTTACGAAATTTACTGAGAGCATTATTGCTCTGGTTTTTTTCGTCTCCCTCCAATGAGATATTTAGTATTGAGCTCCAATATATAAGTATAGTCTTTAAAACTTTCTGCATCTTTATTTTATACATTCCATGTCAGGCTTTCACTCAGTGATAACAAAGAAACTATTACAATTTTTATCAACATAACTTTCTATTAAATATTCATTGGCACAAATTCGAAGTGTAAAATATTTTAATTTTAATGCACTCATGCTCAGGTTGCAGTTCACCAAAAACGCCTTGAATTCTCGTCATAGAATAGAAAGATTTCCGCCACGTATTAAATTAATAATTTTTGACAACCTTTTTCATTACGCCATTTAGCTTCTACAAAATTCAACAAAACATCTTCTGGTGTCCAATACAATGAAACCGTACTTCTTATTTTGGAGCAGTCCCGTGAGTTAAATATTTTTACTAGTCATCGCTCTGTAACCGCTAGTAATAATAAAAGTGCATTTATCGAATCCTCTACATTTCGAAACTTCACATTTTTATTACTTATTAATGTCTTAATCTTTTTGTTGTTCCGCACATTTATCTTTCCACACGTCAATTTTCACGTCCACACGTTTTAATTAATTCTAAATAAAAACTTCAAATGATGAATCTACTGAAATATTTTTATTAGAAAAATTAGTTCAATAATTCCGTTGGTCTTTGAACCGTTTCACGAGCACTATTCTCATTTCTCCAGTATCGCATGCCTGTAAACTTTCCAAACTCTTTGGCTTTTCCAGGTAGAGAATAAATAAATTTTCAATCTGCTGCCGTTTTCGAAATTCGCGATTTTCATTTAAAGTATATTTTTGCTTATTGCGCTTGTATTTAGCAATTGTTTTAATTTACTAATAAATATGAAGTTCGGGTAATTATCATATTAGAAAAACAAGCGAAATGTGCTGTTAACAAGATATAATAGAAATGGGGGAGATATTATATTTATGACCTCTCGCCGCTCTTTGATCTTATAAGACGTATACCAGTCGGTCTTAGAATAAGTTAAAAATAGTTATCCTGTTTTATATAGTTATATGAAAATATTATATCAAAATAATTTTTTCAAAAAATTTCAAGGTGCAAAAAAAATTAACTTCTCCATGGTTTGGTGCTGCTCGTAAACCATTTATGTTAGCTATGATATTTTTTTCATTGGCCGTACTGTTTCTCGGTATCGGTTTGACAATTTTGTTTCTAAGAGGATTTGGAAATATCTTTCTGAGTCTTGATGTTGGTGAAATTATCGGTCCAATATTTATTGCCTTATCAATTATATGGCTAGCACTTGGAATCAAATTCATAATTGATGCATATAATATTGCAGAAATGGAACGCCGAAAAATAAAGGTATTTTTAATTCTTTTTTCAATCATATCCACAAAATTCTTCCATTCAGTTTAGAGGGGATAACGCAACCATGATCAATGTTACAAAAGGTGAAATTACAAAGAGACCACAGTAAGAATGAATATTTTTATTATTATTTATTAAATCACTAATTTCACAAAAAATCAATCCTTGGTAGCAGCATAAATTTAAATATAAGATAAATGAATAATAAAATAAGCCCTTGCTGAAAAGTAATAATTATAATGTTGAAAATATTTTCGACTATCAAATAATCCTCATCAATTATTTAATAATCGAATTTGGTTTATCAATATATTGATTACTTTGCAGCAAGGGCTTAATTTATTATTTACATATCTGTTATTTAATTATATATATATATATATATATATTTGTTTGAAATTGTTAAATTCTTTATATAATATTTTAAATGTGCTATGAAACAAAATTGAAATTTTTCAATTCAAAAATAATCTCATAATTTAGATGTTAATTATTATAAAATTATGGAATTGTTTATTTATAATGCAGTCGTAAAGAATGGAAGATTAAAACAATAATTTACCATATCCCTAAAAAATTCAGAGACCCATAGACAACATCATATTTTAAGTTACAGGGAAATGAGTCCTAAAATAACTGAGATGATTAAAATTTTAATTAGAAGAAAATTAGAAAGAAATAGTATCAAAATAGTTTGTCATTGATATAAATGACACCGAGGAAGGTCGTCAAAAATACAAAAACGTATAATTTTTTGAAAAAGAAAAAGTTTCGCTTAAATTAGTTACCGAGTGATGAATGTGAGTTTAACACGAAAATTTAAGAAGGTTATTTTATATGATTTCATCAGTGATGGCCAAGATCAGAAGGAGTAAATTGTATAAAAATGATATTAGGACTCATTATAACATATAAATGGAAGAATATTCGAGGAAATTTTATATTGTGGTTTTTATTTCATTATAATTAAAAATAATAAAATCAATAACAATCCAAATAACACTATAAATTACCAATTGAAAATTGATATTTACTACCATTTTAAATGAATTTATTTTGAAAATATAATCACATTAAAAGTTTTGAAATCAAGGTGATCTCTAATTTTGATTTTTGCTTGGCTCATAATCAACGCTTCCTTTAATATTTTTAGGTGCTCAGAAAAAGAAATATCGAGCAATAAAGTGTTTGTGAAAAAATTGATTTTTGACAAGTTTAGAAGTTTGGAAATTTGTAAAACATTTTTTTTTCTTGCTGTAAAACAAAATATTTTTTTTCATGTTTTAAAATAAAGTTTAGAAATTTTCTGTGCACGTGTTAATCGAAAAGTATTAAATAAAGTATTAAATTATTTGACCTTCTGTACCGACGTAGGGTTGAATTGACCTTGATCAACTTCAAATGCGCATATCTTTTAATTTAAAATTTCGATTTACGATCTAGCACTTATAAGGATGTTAAACCAGAATACTTTGTTAAGTGGCGTTCGACACGAGAAAAACTCTCGCGTATAATATCGCGTTCTTTATGTATTTTCTGTTTTACTCGTTAGAAAAATTTTGTAACTATATTGATTTAATAATAATTTGGCTTATTGATTTCATGAAATTTTATTCCTTATAGTTGATAAAAATGAATGAAGTATTAGAATTTTTGTTTTTCACTATATTTTAATTATTTCAATTATATAATTGTTTTTATTCTTTGAGTAGAAACTAAAATGATTTTGAAAAAATATTCTGGAAAAATTATCACCATGTATTGGGTAAATAAAGATCAGTATAAATTTATTCATTACATAGTCATTACGAATGGCCAGTTACAAAGATCCCATGGGGAATCTATCTATTTTATTGTTTCTGGCAGCATTAGTTGCTAATTCTAGTATTTCAGCACTACACAATTGTCCCAACTTCAATTCTTTCTGCAAAACTATCTTTGCGTTATTTACGATGTATTCTACCAATTGAAATCAAATTTTTATTTTTGAATAGTTTTTACTGCTTTTTAAAATTTTCTCGTTTCTGCTTCTTTGCTTATTCAAATAACAATATATAATAAACTTACTAAACATAGTCGTGAATAATAATTGTATTTTTATTATAAATAATTAATTTTATTATGAAAGGTAAAAAATTATTTAATAATAACATTCAAAATCAAGTTTAAATTATTATTATTTTATAATAATTTTCATATGCATTTTTACTACGATTTTATATCTATATTAAAAGTGATTTTATTCTATAGAATAGAAAAATAATTATCAAAAACACTTTTTAAAATACACAAAAAGATCTTTTCTTGGTTTTTTATTACTTTAGAAAAAATTTTTCTTATTTTTAATTTGGAATAATGTTTCCTCGATTTTCCTGTATGACCTTCATAACTTTTTTGAATTTTTTTGAGTTATCTCAGAAAGATTAAGTAAGTTTATCCTGGAATCATTTGCTGATTTGCAGCATCACCAATAGATTGCATTGAAAGACAATATGGAAATCAATGTTTACATAAACAATTGTCTTCCTTACTATTATAACACATGTTAAGTTTAAATTTCATGAATTTAAGAAAGCTTCTTTTTGCTAGAATTTTTAAAACTCTTCTTATTTCTTTCGTTTCTATCGCTATAAAAAGGATTTTGATTGCAAATCTTACATTTTCAATGCCGATAATAATTTCATTGTTTTCTTTTATTTTACCATTGGTAAAAATCAAAAATGTAAACATAAACAAATAAAAGGTGAACATAAGAAATAAAGGATGTAATTGATAGTCTTGAAATATAAAAATGTATCCTTATTAGCAGCATAAATTAAAATATCAGATAAGTAAATTATAATATAAGCCATTGCTGCAAAGTAATTAATATATTGATAATCGATTTTTTTCATCAATATAGTAATTACTTTGCAGCAAGGGCTTATTTTATTATTTACTTATCAGAAATGGAAATCTTTTCCCAATGCCATTCAATGAAATTCATCTCCACTATTAATGCATATTTATAATTGTTTGATTGGTTATTAAAAATTCAGGGAAAAATTAGTTACCGGAACTAACACCAAAGAAGCAATTAGTCGAAAATTGATGACCTCGAAAACGGAACTAAGAGAATTTTAATCTCAGAAATCAGTGTAAATTCTGTTTGTTATTAATCCCCTCCACATTTCTCCCTCTCCATATGTTGTGTCCATTCCTAAATTTGACAGTTCTCTTGATTGTTATTTATTCAATTATGGCCGTGAAATGAATTTTGTACAAAACATATCATTATTATTTTTGAATTTTACAAATAACTTTGCTCAATTTTAATTGGCTGATGAATACTTTTTAGTTCTTTTATATTTTTAATTATTGCTTTTTAAAATAAATTTTAGTTATTTTTACTTTTCTTTTTTTAAAATTTGGTGAGAAAAGGTTTTGAATAAATTATCGTTTTAATGTCCAATTGAACTCAATTTACAACAATTTCGACGTCGCATTTGTAATTTGATCGATTGTCGAGTGATTTGAGTGCAAAATCATTATTCGTGAATTTAATATTGATTTTTACTATTTTCACAATTGGTGATTCTTTACTGTTTGTTTTCACTTTTGAGTTTGATGATATAAGTTGTTGTTTTAATTAGCATCTGGAATAAATGAAAATTTGTCCAAACATGTCCCAGATTTTGATTTTTCTAATAGGAAAACTTTACTTTTCAAACATTAAGTTGTCAGAAAACTTCAAACCTTTGATTTATTTTATTACATAATGCTACCGGAAGCTATAAAAAACGTCAATTGTGCTACTATTTTGGGAAATTTCTAATGGAATCAACAATCTTAAAGATCAGTCGCTCCATTATTGCATTTATCAACAGTACCAGTATCCAAATCTGGATACTTTTTTCTTAACCACTTAAATTCAGACAACAAGTACAAATATCTCGATCTGGACTTTTCACACAATGTAAGCAAAATATAGACGTTCTACTTAACTTGGGACTTTCTAATTCTTCGGACTTATTTAAATCTCACCATTCACATTATGGCCTATATCCACTCATGCCTCATATATTCGCTTTGAAACTTTTGTGAACCACTTGTGCCTTGATTGCGATAGAAATCACATTGTTCAATCACGTGAAAAGCAGACTGATTACGATCAAAAATTTAAAACCTTGCTTAGAACAATGTTGGAGACAACTAAATTCAACCAATAACTACATTATCTACTCTCACTGCAAACTTGAAGGACTTGGAATTACATTAATTATTTATGAGCACCTTTTACAGCTCGTGACTGGTATTACAATAATGATTAAACTCTTCTAACATCAGTTTTCGCAATATGTTAATTTCGGAACTTACTGCATCTAGAGATGCAATAGTCTGCCTACTGCCATTCTATATGTTAATAATGAACTCACGAAAGTCTTTCCAAGCTCTTCTTTCTTCAAAAAATCCCAGAAATCATCCTTTCTCTTATACTTGAAATTTTCTTTATCAACCAAACCAAGATTCCTTGATGGCAACTTCTATCTAGAGATTGCGTACAAGGATCGAATTCCTTACTTTGACTTTTCCAACCTTAATAAGATCTCAGCTGAACTCCATAATGTCATTCAATAACATTATTCTGAGCGATCAGGGTCATATAGCTTAAACGATCACTGATACCTCAACTGCCAAATACCTTCTTACTTATGATGTTCTAAATTACGCACAATATCTCCACTTAATACGCTCCAGAAATAACATTCTAAGTCTTAATATTTCACTTTTAAGATTAAAATATAACTTTTCAACACTATTTCACATAAGCCATCTAATTCCGGAGACACATGCACATACCTTCAACCAATGCCTAACGCTCGGAGAGACAAGCATGAGAGGGTACTTTGCTGCATTGTAGAGCTTATGAAGAAAAGGGGATTCAACCTCGATGTTGAAAAGTCTTCTCTCTACTAACAGGTAATCAGATCCAAAAGAAACCTTTAGATCCTGTGCTGGATCTTAAAGTCCTATATGACTCCAATGAATAATTTGAAGCCACCAGGTTGGATAATGTCGGTAATTATAAAGATCTCACCATCGAAATTGGGAAAGCATTTAACTGCCAAACCACAATCTCTGCTTTGGATATAGTTTTATGCTATAAAGGTTGTATTCAAAACTAAGGTTGATGATGTGGGATGCATGATGAAATGCGGAACCCGAGAAAACTTTTACACATTAGACCATCCAGCAACAAATGATATATCAAAAACCATATCCTGGATGGTAAAGGAGACATACAAAGACATCTATAAGAAATTACTTCCCAAGATCACGTTCTCAACCTATCAAACTCTGAATATTGGATTAGAAAATGCCTACTAACCTCAAGAATCTAAAATAGCGTTTCATTATAAATACCAGATTAATTTACCTTGACTTGAATTTGAAACAAGGAAAAATATGATCCACAAAATGCAGAACATACTACTTCTTTAAAGAATTATCGACACATCAATCATTGCGACCATGAGAAACATTAAGAACTGACATGCACAACAAAGTTCAGAGACATTGGTTAAACCACTGAAAACAAAAGAATTCAAATTTGAGACCAAAACAAAACCAGCGGAATCAAAAGAGAATTTCAAACCAGAGACAGTCATTAGAGTGAAGGACAAAGTTAATAACATATATATAAATATCAAAGGTCCCTTCGATGACAAAAAAGCGATAAAAGCCGCGAGGAACAAGAATGGTGATATATACGGAAGAGACATGCATTTAGACAGCTGTAAAAAACTTTGTAGTGTGCTCTCTCAGAACATGGAACAAAAGAAACAACTCCTTACTGAGAAACCTCTAAATTAAATACGAAGAATATGAAAACACAAAAGCAAAAATGATTGAGCGTGTCATCAAAAGGCTCCAGGAAAACCTACGAACACCACAGAGGACCAGGAAAAAAGATGTCCTATGCAAACATCCATAAAGAAGTCGTACTTGCAATAAACAGTTCATGTAATGTTATTTTACTATTAATAAATGTCACAGATCTAGCAAAATTTATTAAACAAAACCGCTTCACGTTTTACTATCTGAAAAATGAGAAGATCCAAAAATTAATTTACTAACTTTAATTGGATTTATATTGCTGGTTAAAAACCGATTCCTTTAAATTGCTGGAGACAAATTATATAATTTTGCATAACAGTTTTAACTGTATTTAAAGACCAAATATTTCCTACTTCGCGATTTATTGGATGGCGACATTTGCATTATTCAATTGAGAAAAGTCGATTTTTAAATTATATTGAAATATAATGCTATGTTATCGATTACTATTTTTAATGATTTTTAATAAATTACTTAATAATTCATGGTAAATTTTATGTTATTAATTTTTACTATAAATAGCAATTTTAAATTTTTATAAAAAACAAAATAAAAGGTAAAATAATAAAAGATAGAAATAAAAAAGAATAAATCAATAACAGCAGTTGGGTGTTAGTTGATTACTAGAAATCATCTATACAAAATGCATATGATATATTTCGCAGACTCAGTGATTATAAAACATGGATAATTGTGATCCATTAGCCAAAAACATTGGATCAATACACGAGTCCTCTATTGGAATATTAGGACTAGTGTCATAGAGTTGATGAGCATGAGTATTGAATATTTTGCTCCGTTCTGGCCGAGGTAATTCAGATTTAGGTGCTGGTAACGGCGGAAGAAAAAAGTATGGATGTAGAAGAGCCTAAATAAAATTTCAATATAACCAATCAAATTAAAACGATCCAAATTTTCTCTTTGTCATTCACTAGAAATCTTCATTGTTACCACAAAATCTGAGAAATACATAAAAAAAATTCACTTTCAAAATAAAACCTTACAACAGTTTGCAATCGATAAACTCCTCTATAATACAAGTTGATGTGCAAACAATAGATGAATTTGCAAAATTTGGTTTTTTTACAATATAAGCACGGCATTGATTAGTTTTAGTGAACACAATATTATGTTTTTATTTGTATTGTCGTATTTTAATAGTTACATTGAAATATTACGTGTAAAATGAACAAAAAATTGTGAAAGTTTAGAAAATATTTAAATTTAATAAAAAACAAAATATTGTATTGAATATTTGAATGATTTAAATTGAAATTTTTAATATTAATTTGAGAATATTTATAATATTAAATTAATTTGAGTAAATTATGAATTTTAAAGTTAATATAAAATTTTCAATAAAAATATTAAAATATTTAAAAAGTAATAATTTGTTCAAAATATATAAACTAAATTCATATTATTAATTTGCTTGGTTTTTTACCTGATAATGAGAGTGAATTTGTCGAAATATATCGAAAAACGTGTGTTTAAATGTCACTTTCTTTTAATTAAATAATTATTTAATTAAAATTTTTTTATATAATTGAAATTTTTATAAATATATTTATAAATATAAATCAATCAACAATTTCAATAGAAACGCTTATACTTATAGTTTTATTAGTAATTAAATAATTATATATATCTAAAATAAATAAAGTTTATCAATCCTAATAAAATCAATTAAAAATTCAATATATTTTGATGACACATTTGAATGTTGATTTTTATGCTAATCATCAAAGCCTCTTTAAAGTTTTATTATGCTCAATAATATTACGGTTTCCATTCAATAGCGGATACTCTCAAACTTGGGTACTAAGAGGACGGACAGTTTCTCCAATATATGTTTCAGAAATCAGAACATAGACAAAACGTGCTCACATATTTATCAGTAAACATGTTACAAACTTTACAAGACATTGACACTTCCAATATTTTTAAAAAATAATAAATTTTATTGTTATTTAATAGTTTAATCCAAGAATTGATCATATTTACAAGAAAACTGTTCTCATAATAATAATTTTATTTATTTATAAATTTTACTTATAAATTATGAGTAGTAAAGCAAATTTATTTTAATGTTTTGCCTGATTTTCAACTTCTCTTTCGATTTTGTTTATTATACACAAATGTAAAAAAACAACAAATAAAAAGAAAATGTAAAAAGGTTTCCATATTCTCATCTAAATATGGATTTTGGGGGCCCTCAGCTTTTTTTAGGAAAAACTATTTGAATTAATATGGAAAAAAGTTTAAAATAAAGTTTAAAATAAATTTACATTGATCTATATTAGATATATTTTTAAATCAATTAAACCGTTATGAAATCGCTTGAATTAATTGAATTAACGAAAATGGATACTTTTAATCAATAATTACACATTTAAATCAATATTTGAATTATTTAAAAATCGCACTTTAAAATCAATAATTTCCGTTATGAGTTTTTGCAAAGGGGTTTTGTTGTTAACCAGTGCACGGTAAATGAAGGTGGCACTGGGTGCTCACATCTAATCTAACTTAGTTAAATAATTTTTCCTAAAAAAATTTGAGGGCCACCCAAAACCAATATGCTATCTTTTTAGGTATATAAATATTTAAAAATTTACTTCAGTTGCTGACAGTCGTTTTTTAGACGAATAGACTAGAATTCCTTCTATCAACTTGATTGCTTCTTTAGGCGCATCTGGAAGAACTGTTTCAAATGGAACAGGTTGACAAACGGAAAAACTGATTTTATTATAATCTGGAAGATCTACCATTTCCTATAGTAAGACAGCTTTGTAGTTTGCTTTTAAATTTGTGAAAATATCATATAATAAGAAATAAGTGGTTGAATTTAAAACTAGTATAAATACATATTTTAAGCCGGGTTTTACTATGAACTAGAGCAGTAATTATCAACCTGTGTGACTTGAGAGGTTTAGAAAATATTTATAATTGCTAAATAATTCCGAACTTTCTATAATTTTTTCATCAATTTTCTTTATTGATTTCTGATGTCTATAGCAAATGTCTTACAATAATTCCTATTGAATATTAAAATTATTAAAATTGTTAATTTAATTGGATAGTTAGAATTTTGAAGATAAATAAATTTATAATTTTCAAATTTATTTTTATTATACAACGCTTTTTTTTAGGAGAGGGAGAGGTTTAATTGTTAAGTCTTTCCAAGTGTACCACAAGCTAAAAGAGGTTGAGAATCACTGATTAAAGTACTAATAAACTGAATTCAATGAAATATTTTTAAAACAATTTCAATGATTTCACAAGTAATTATTTTATTCTTATCTGAAGTCTAGTCCACACGTCGCTGATAAACTTTGACGGAAAAAATAAAATTTTTATTTTGCTGGTATGACTCATTGTAAAAGAAAATATTCTTTCAAGATCGATCTGTTTTTCTAGCAATTTTATCTTTAAAATTATTTTTACTTGAAATCCTAATTAATAGAGATTTACTGAAAATATCTTTAAACAATACCTTATATCTTTATCTAATGACCTTTTTAACACTTGAGTACTCGGGTTGGGTAGAATCGCTTCTATGTACAACAATTTGCAGGACATAATTCATATGGCTTTAGCCAAATAAAAAGAACTTAAGTTTAAAGAACAAAGCCGCAATCATAATCAGATCAATCAATTGCAGAATTCTAACAAATAAAATCGTGAACTTTGTGTATCTCAGTCGACAATGTAGCGTCTGCTTTGTCTTCTCATTCAAACTTAAGATGAATTCAAAAAGACAAATTTTTAAAATAAAAGAAATTAAAGTAAATTAAAATTTAAAAATATGTAAAGTAGAAAAATGAAAATTATGTTTTTTGGTTGTTGTTAAAAGGTGAAATAGAAAGTTTGTTTAAAAAACTAAGTGTAAATGGAAAATATTTAAATTAGACTTGTAAAAGGAAAGAACTTGTTTTGCTGAAAAAAGCTCCAAAATGTAAATGCATGATTCCAACACGGTTTAAAACAATGGATTCATCAGATATTTATGTGTCAATTCAAACAGTTCTTATCGCTGAATGTGTCTGGCCATGCAAGAGGTACCATTTAGAGTCTGAATATGAAGTAGCAAATACTGTGCCAATTTTCGAAGGTTATGCGTTACATCACGCAATTTCCAGAATGGATAAAGTTGGTTACAGTTCTACTATACCACGAAATGGTGACAGATTTTATGAGAAATTATAGTGGTAAAAATTAAAGTATAAGTTCAAATTTTCCACCAAACATGTTCTTGTTATAACATTAAAATATTCTCCATTCATTGACATTATAGCGCAAGTAAAAAGATTTTCACTTCTTATTGAGTAAATCCTCTTAAATATTTCTAAGACAACCAATGCTTCTTATTAAACTCTCCTAGTGGAAATAGGAAATCCTCCTTCATCAATGAAAAAGAAAGACTCATTTGGAAATCCATTTTCTATAATTATATTGCGCCATTATATTAGCTTCCTTATTTCTTGATAATGGCGAAAATATATTGCTTATCAAACTATAAATGAGTGTACGTATTGCTGAAATACTCAAAACACGCCAACTTGTTCCATGACCATATTTTTAGGTTCATTCAAATTTCTAGAACAATTTTTGTTCGGATAAGGAATCGGATGAGAATTTTTATAAGTTTAGTCAATTTAGTGGTTCTTGCACCTTCTGTTAACCTTCATGATACTTCAACTAGAGACTTATATTTTTTATTCTCAGTTTCAATGGATGACAAATAACTTAATTTCAACGAATTATCATTACTGACTTTAGTTCAGAAATTATATTTCTTGACATTTGATATTTAATTATTATTATGAATATATTGAATAATAAATTTATATTGATTATTAATTGATTATTCAACGCGGTTTTTACTGATTATCCAAAATTTTAAATAAAATTTAGTTTTAGACATTTTTATGAGTAATAAATACATAAAACTAATAAAAATGAATAACAAATACCGGCCAGAGAACTTCGTTTGGAGTTCCAAGAACTCTTAAAACGCAGCACAATTGTTCAATATCATTTTCACCCTATAGATTTTCAATGAACAAGAAATAATGAAAGATTTTGACTTACCGGAAATAAAGGCGACCGATTCAATAGTTCACCAAAAATGCATCCAACAGCCCTTAAATTTGAACATGAAAATAAAAAATATTTAAATAATTGCAATAATGAAAAGAAGGAATTCCATTCCAGAAAGATTCACAAGTATCAGATGTTAAAGAGAAAAAATATTTTAACGGATCATGTACAAATTATGACTAAAACTACAGATGGATTGGACAACGAAATTCTGCACTAGCAGTGGTCACAGTTAGGATGAAATTTAAGTACAATAAACGATTATTCGGAACTTCTACCTATTGTCGATTTTGTTAATGACACACGCATTTATTATTGGTTAGTTTTTAATATTATTGAGGTTTTATTAATTGTCATTAAAGCCTTATTTACTTTGCAACTGTGTAATTTTTTAAGATATTTTGTGAATGGTGCTTATTTTCTTCTCGCATTAATGTTTTCTATCATTCTATATTTAATTTCTTATTTAATTTCTATTTTTGTTAAAGTTACACATTCATTATTGATTATTTTTCACATATTACCTTTACTTAATTCCTGGGAGAACCAAGAAACTTTTCGATTATATTATTCCCGATTCTTCATAGTGAAACAAAGGCGCAACTTTAAAATGCAATATGTCTCGACAATTGTCTCGTTCTTAATGTTCCCAAAACGGTTCCTTTAAAACCTGAAATTAGTAAGAAAAAGAAATCTTTTCCCTGATTTTATTGGATAATCTTGTGTAACGTCATCGAATACATCTTTTTTATATATAATGTCTCGACAAAATAATAAGAACAATCAAGATATACCTCTGATTATAGTCAAAAATGCACTTTGCATTTTTTTGCACCCAAAAAATAATAATTAATAAAAAAATCAATAATGCACGATAAATCATAATGATTCTCGATAATTTATAATGATACGCGATAACTCATACTGGTCCATAGGGCTATCTTCTACCTATTTATTTATTGTTTTTTCTCCAATTAAATCGATCAATCTATCTATATTATCGGCCGTTATTAAATGTGAGTTTTGTTGATGACACACATATTTATTATTGGTTACGTTTTTTATATTAGGAAGCATCCAGTTAGAACGTCCCATAAGAAAGGGAAGGAGGGGATCTTCACATAAGGGACAAATGGGGTCACAAGGGAAGGGGGTCAAGTGCTTAGGACATCCCAGTAGCATTTGTCGTTTAAATATTATATATAATCGATTAATTATTTTTTAAAAATTTTTCTATTATCTTTTTTATATAATATATATGGTAAGTTCATGTTCCCTATTTTTCCCATCTGGTCATTTATGCATGTTTTTTTTCTCTATTTTCCAACCTTTATAATGTTGAAATTAAATTTAGCCTGTATGCTACAAATTGATTAAATTTCTTCTGAAAATAAAGGATATCTATTTTTGGAGGGGATGCCCTCGGGGATCTCATGAAAAGGGACAAGGGGGATCAAAAATTGCTTATTTTTGAGGACGTCCTTAATTGAGGCCTTTATTTATTGTCCAAAAGTGATCTTTATTATAGGAAATCGATGAACCGTGCTTGTGTTTATATTACTCACAATAAACGACCAAATGTTTTATAATATTTTTCTGACGCCCAACTTTTTAATAATAATTTATATTAATAATAATTATCTATAATAAATTGATTTTTTTATTATTGCTTTATTTTGTTATATTATAAATATAAAACAAAAAACTATTATTTCATTATCTATTAAATGCTGCATAATTTGGCGGTCCACATGAAACGCATTATGAATCTCCAGGAGGCTTCGGCTCTCTTTAAAAATTTAATCATTAATTAATACTCACCATAAATCAACACCTTCGCTATACTTCCGGGCTCCATATAACAATTCTGGCGCACGATACCATCTGGAAAAAATTTTATAATATTTTTTAAATGGATATATTCGATATGACAAAACAAAAAAATATTAAAATTTAAAAAAATATAAAAAATTAAACAATATTAAAAAAAATAGTAAAAATAAAAATTAAAAAACATCGACGGTTACAATAAAATTATTTTCAATAGATTATTTTAAATTATTAAAAACATTAAAAATGTATTTAAAAGTTTTATAAAAAAGTTTTATTTTTTTTTAAATATTGGCAGTTAAAATAAAATGATTTTGAATAAATTATTAAATAATATTAAAAAATATTAATAATTATTTTAAAATATTATAAATTATTAAAACCATTTAAAAATATATTAAAAATAAATTAAAAAATAAAAACATTATAAAATAAATATAAAAATAAATTATTAAATAATATTGAAAAATATTAATAATTATTTTAAAATAGTAAAAATTATTAAAAACATTAAAAAATTTTAAAATTAAAATTAAAATTTTTCCTAAATATTGACAGTTAAAATAAAATTATTTTGAATAAATTATTAAAAACATGAAAAATATATTTTAAAAAATTTTAGATTTTTATAAAAAAATTAAAATTTGTTTCTAAATATTAACATTTAAAATAAAATTATTTTCAATAAATTATTAAATAATAGTAAAAATTATTAAAAACATTAAAAAATATATTTAAGATTTTTTAAATTTCCAAATAAAAATAAATATTTTTTACTAAATATTGATAGTTAAAATAAAATTATTTTCAATAGATTATTAAATATTATTGAAAATTATTTTAAAATATTTTAATTTACTAAAAACATGTAAAAATATATGAAAAAATAAATTAAATAAAAATGTAAAATAAAATAAATTTCAATAAATTATTATAAACATTAAAAAATATATATAAAATAAATTATTAAATAATATTGAAAAATATTAATAATTATTTTAAAATAGTAAAAATTATTAAAAACGATAAAAAATATATTTAAAAATTTTTAAAATTTCCAAAAAAAATTAAAATTTTTTCCTAAATATTGACAGTTAAAATAAAATTATTTTCAATAAATTATTAAATAATAGTAAAAAATTATTAAAAACATTAAAAAATATATTTAAAAATTTTTAAAATTTCCAAATAAATTATTATAAACATTAAAAAAATATATAAAATAAATTATTAAATAATATTGAAAAATATTAATAATTATTTTAAAATAGTAAAAATTATTAAAAACGATAAAAAATATATATTCAAAAAATTTTTAAATAAAAATTTTTTCCTAAATATTGACATTTAAAATAAAATTATTTTCAATAAATTATTAAATAATACAAAAAATTATTAAAAACATTAAAAAATATATTTAAAATTTTTTAAAATTTCCAAATAAAAATTAAAATTTTTTCATTGACAGTTAATTATTTTAAAATAGTAAAAATCATTAAAAACGATAAAAAAATATTGACAGTTAAAATAAAATTATTTTCAATAAATTATTAAATAATATTAAAAACTTAATAATTATTTTAAAATATTATAAAATATTATAAAACCATGTAAAAATATATTAAAAAATAAATTAAAAAATAAAAACATTGATAGTTAAAATAAATTATTTTCAATAAATTATTAATATTAAAAACTATTAATAATTATTTTAATAGTTTAATGACAAATAGTAAGACCCCGCCCCCTCGTGATCGCGATTTGCTGTAATCCCACAAAACGTATTTAATTGTAATTACAATTAAAATTAATAATTTTAAACACAATTAAAAATATTTGGAATTCATTTTGACTGTTTCTACTATCCAAATAAACCTCAACTAGCAGCGCCCCCCCTTCACATTGATATACGTGCAAATCCCAAAAGCTTGGGAAATATATATTGATAGTCAAATAACATTTTTCACAATGATATTTACAGAGCTTTAGTAGCTAATTTCAGAAAGAAATCCTTTAAAATACTGATAAGTAGCATAGGGCTAACCCCCCCCCCCCCACCCCACCCCCCATGATCCCGATTCACGTGTAACCCTACAAAACATAGAAATATTTCCACTAAACATCTTAAAGAAGTATTTGCCAATAACGTTAACCGTTTCTACAATTAAAAGCCTTTCAAAAACACCCATCATAACGCGGGACAGCTGCCCCCCCCATCAAAATCCAGCAGAACATAAATTTACCATGCAACTCCCCACTACGAAACAAAACATAAACCCGATTAAACATCCAGTTTGGATATTAATTTAAATATAATTCAAATTTTATCGTGAGAATTATTCATTAGCTGGACAAAAATTGAGATTTCAATTAAATATTTAAAAATGAAGGAAAAAAATCAATATAATAAATTTAATTTAATCAGACCAAATTTTATCAAATAACAAAAACCTCGTAGCGACTTGATGGCTGTATAATCGCTCTTCGTCGTTTTGAAAAACCCTAGCGAGTCCGAAATCTGCAATCTTTAAATGGCCAGTGGAGCTAATTAATAGATTGGCTGGTTTCAAATCCTATAATTAAACATTTTATTTATCAGTTATCAGATTTATTTATTAAATTACTCGATGCATTATGTTGTTTTTATGCATAAATGCAACGCCTTTCAACAGCATGATCATGTAGCTTTTCACTTGAGGTTGAGTTAGGGGACTATCAGTGTTTCTTGTTACTTCACTTAGGTCTGACAACATATAATCGAAAACCAAAACAAAGCCAGTTCCTTGAGAAAACACTTCTCTTAATTTAACAATGTATGGATTATCTTCAATTTCTTGTAAAGCTTTAATTTCTCTATTTAGCATTAAGCAAACAATTAGTTTAAGATGAATACCTTAACGCAGTGTTCGGTATACCTTCCTCTAATCTTCTAAGAGGTACTTTTTTAAGAGCTACAATTTGCCCACTCTGCAAAAGAATATATACATTAATAATAGCTAAAAACTACATACTTCAATATGCTTAGCTTTAAATACAATTCCATGAGCACCTTCTCCAATTCGACCTAATATGGTGTATTGATTCATTTCTATTTAAAAAGGCATTAATTAATAGTAATTGTTATTAATTTAAATTAAATTAAATTAATAAATATAGTCGTTAATTTTAAAAATTTAATTTAATAACTTTGTAACTAGTAATTTAGTTGAACATAAATGAAATAGCTAAACAAAAACGTAACTTTAAAGAATTGAAATATGATAATGATAAGTTTAACATAGTTGTTTCGCAACTAAATGAAAAAATTGTTATCCATCTAACAATCAATACAAAGTAAAACACGATTTGATTTGTTTTCTATATAAACTGTGATCGACCATTTCAGACT
Source organism: Schmidtea mediterranea (assembly GCA_022537955.1). NCBI lineage: Eukaryota > Metazoa > Platyhelminthes > Tricladida > Dugesiidae > Schmidtea > Schmidtea mediterranea. Next base: position 11,717,304 of record CM039681.1, read on the forward strand.
CTCTACCATATATTTATAAATTCTATTTTTATATTAAAAATTAATTACATTTTAAAAATAGTAAAAATTTTCTATTGAAATAACGCCAATATTTTGTAAATTAACTAACCGTTTTTAAATTCAAAGGTTCTTACCAAAATTTAGCAGATTTTAATATTACAATGTGTTTTTTGTTTTAGAAAGAAATTTATTTAAATGGAAAGTTGATACTGAAACATTGTAATGATAGCATATCAATTTTTTTCTTATGCAAATTTAATTTAATGAAAATAACTTCATTCGGTTTATCAGAGTAAACTGAATAATGAATAAATCTAGAAGGTCTACGTTAACAAAACTTATAAATGTTGGGCCAGAACACAAATAACCTTGAGAATTGTTTAAATGCATCAGTAATACAGCACGAAAAACCAGCACCAAGATAACTTAAAATACAATATACAACATCAACTAAACACTTTAAAATCCGAGAGAATATAAATAAATATAAAATCAAAAAAACAAAGTAAAATAAAATAAATACAAAATGCATCAAGAACCGCACGAAATTTACATAAAAAATAACATAATAACAAAAAGAATTTGACCGAAAAATGACAAGTTATATAAAAGTAAAAATTAATGGATTAAATGAGTTAAAATAAAATAATTTTGGCTGAATAAATTTAATTAAAAATGTTAAAAATAAATTGCCAATTTAAATTAAGAAATTAATAAAACTTTATTTAGATAACACCAATAATTTCAAGGTCAAATTTTGTTTAATCGCAATAAAAATAACACGCAAGGTTAAGGTCAAATTATAGGTATATATACTGATGTGTTTTCACAAACAATTCAATTCTACTTTGCAGTATTAGTTTCAACTTAATTGGAACATTGATTTTCAGTCTCACTTGGAGACTGATCGTAGTAGTGTGCGTTGCAGCTAACTGCATGGACGACTGCGAACTTGTTGATTGGTAGACTGGTGCTGTAAATGCTATGAATTGTGAATTATGCTACTATGAATTTCCAATATATGATGAATTATGAATTATGCTACTATGAATTTCTAATATATGCTTACAAACTTCCAACAATTATTTCATGCATTCGAGGCTTTTACCTAATTGATCTGGTAACTTTCATTCATTCCTTTTCCGTCCCACAGCCAAAACATATCGCAAGACAGTAAAATAAAACAACCTATCGAACTGTGTAAGTGCGGTGTAAGTCCGCCAATAGTTCGTGCCCGTGAAGGTTCCGGCGTGAGAACGCAGGAACCCAAACGTCAAATCATTGAAGTAAATAGCGAAAGAGAGTAGGTTGAGAGTGGGTCTTTTGACTCAACTTTTTTGCACTTAATTTCGATAAAATCGACATAAACCTTTTAACAACATTCGGCTCAAAATCACTAACACAGAGTAGTTCAGTGGGCACTCATTAAATATAACATGAACATACATAGATCTCAAGGACAAAGAGAGGGAAAGGGTAGCGGGACAAATTGCTAAATCGTTGCAACAGTTAAAATGAATAGCCATCGGAAAAAGATTAATCCGAATGACCAAAATTGTGAAAAGAAAAATTTAAATAATATCTAAGAAGTAAATAAATTAATTGGAGTTGAGACGGAAAATATGGGCGGAACGCTGCGCGAATTTTCGGAAATAATTAAAACATTTATCATAAAACTAAAAAATAAGGGTGGAACGCTGCCCAAATTTTCCGAATACTTATCAAAAACAGCAAAGTGAAAGTAGAATACGGCTCAATAATTGATAGGATATCCGGATAAAACTGTAAAATAAGGGCAGAACGCTGCTCAAATTTTTCGAATTAATGAAAATACTTTACCGAAAACAGTAGAATAAGGATGGATTACAGCCAAATTTTTATATAAGTAAAGCATTTTCACAAAGCTGAGGAATAAGGACGAATCCCTACTAAAAATTTAATAATATAATACTAATTATAGTAATTATAGTAATAAGAATAATAATAAATGTAATAGTAGTAACAATTAATAGAGGTAATACATATAATAGTAACAAGGATAACGCTAGTGACAATAATAGCAGACATAATAGTAATAATACGGATAAGGGTAAGAGAGATATTGTGTGGGTATTTAACATGACGAAGGGTTTACAGGCCATAAAAAAATCATCAACAAGGACAACGATAAAAAGGACTAAGCGAATGGACATAAGGATAAATGATATGAGGGTGTAGGTTTGAAGGAGATAGGAGAATAATGGGACCTAAAAATCGAAATCGAGCACATGCCTTCTATTGGCAGGTCGTTGAACCCATGGATCGTTCGGTCAATTATAGCATTAGCAATAGCACTCGCTTTTTGGGGATGATCCACCCACTCGAACACAGTTCCAACGTTGCCTAGCAACGGGTGCCGAGTGGTAAGCAAAAGATATTTGTATTTTGTTGTCTGGGTAACAACCATATAGTTTCAAAATATCAACACCTAGAAACCCACCATAAATATGACTTTCTAAAATCACTGTTAGTACAGTTAGACCCCACTTAACACATTGTGATCGGGCAGTTTTCGGCCGCGTACTAGTGCTAGTAACGGGTGATTTTTCGCGTAATTTCGCGCTAATGTAGACCACTAGAAAAATTGCGATAACTTCAAAAATATTGGAACCCGCATTTTAACGTGACCCGCGCTCCACTAACAATCTATCAAAAACGTATAAATACGTGATACGCTCTCTAGCATTAATTTGCTAAACACGTATTAATACGTAATCCGATTACAATGTGTTAAGATGAGTATACGTTCCATCAAAGTAGAGCGTTAAACGAAACAGCGTTAATTGGGGTCTTGCTGTATTACTTACAGTAACGGCAACAAGTGTTTGAAACAACAAAAGTACGTTGTGTAACACCACAGGAAAGAAGCAATGAAGATAAATTACTTTGGATTTCTTAGTAGCACAGCACTGCGTGTAATTTTTAGTCGAATCACACTTTCAATAAAACCACATTAAACCTAAACAGAGCTAAGTTGACAAATATTTAGCCCGGTTTTACTTTAATATAAATTAGTATAATCATAACTAAACCATATTACCCTTTAATGCAAGGTATTTTTATTTAATCGAAAAAATATCAAATACAAATATATAAGTCGTAGTTTTCAGTGTTAGTTTCAGCTTGAGTTTCAAATTGAAATACGGGCCAGATGCAGATAATATTATCGGAAAGATCATGGCGAGAGTGGATTCACATGAATGTGTTCACCAGAGTGTGTTTAGAAAGAGTTAAAAAGCAAGAAAATGTTCATTACAGAATATTGATAATTAATTAAGGAAAACTCGAGCTAAGTAATCAAAAAGAAAAGTAAACAATGTCGGTTTTGGTACACTATTATCATGACAGCATGAGTAATGGGAAAATAGGGAATAGATAATCACAAAAAAGACTTATGTTGGGGCAATTAATTATTTCTTTCGACGGAGTTAAAATGGGAAAGGTCGTACGGCAAAGATTGTCACATAGAGACGATTTAGTTGAAACGCCATTAATCAATTCGATTGTTTCAATTATATAAAGTAATCCAAACTCAGAAGCAATATGCATTTTGCTTCAGGTAGGAATGGGAAATCGACTTGAGAATAGGATATTGTGTAGAAAGGAAATTTATTAAAGTATATAAACAAGAAACTTAAAAGAACTTCATTAGTAGTTAGGGTCAAAGCATAATCAGACTAATGAAGGAGGTTTTTGTAATAAGTGCATTGAGTCAGAAAATCACAGCGATACTCATAAAATGATCGTAACGCATATTGTTTTGATATAATAATTTTGGTGTGTAACTTGTGATAACGACATATATACGTTGGAGTGTAGTTTCTTTTATTATCGAACACGTGAAGCCAGAAGTAGCGACTATTATTATTTTATTAAAACTTTAATGATTATGCCATATGCATGTGTTCAGAGGATCAATGCCTTATTTCAATCTAAGTGTTTCAAATACAAGATCTTTGACAATTCTCATCTGGTTAATAAGAATGCAATTTCAAAGAATATCTGATCATTGTAAATGTTTAAGTATTTTCGTCAAATTTTGTAATACCCATTGATAAAAAAAACAGCAGTTCTTATAAAGCTTTGAAGTGATTCATTGAATGTTGGTTCAATAGGTTTTAGTCTTTGATATGAAATAATAAATAACCTGAAAAGTTTCTCTCTTTTTGTTTTGTACAGCCTTAGAATTGTTGATTTCTAGGGATTCATTGCACAAAAATTGGAAAATCGTCTTCATATGTTGATAATATGGTTCTATACCTACGAAGAATGTGATTTCAAGTTACCAAATAGGGTTATTATATCTATTGTGTTCATGTCAGCTGGAATAATTTTAATTTGATAATATGATTTCTTCAGAACCAGAATAAAAAATATCGCGAATCCACTATTTCTGTCCAAAATATCTTTAATTCTTGATTTTGGGAATCTATCTCTTTTGGTTAGCGTATTTAGTATACATTAAGCTCTACACAATTGCTAGGTGTTATTCTTTTTATCAATTCCTTGTGATGATGAACAATTGCTGTGACTGAACTGAAAGAAATTTTAATTTATTACAATCTGTAAATTAAAACAAACATATTTTGCAAATTTAATTCGATTCAATAAAATACTAAATATATGGTTTGATTCTAATTACAGTATCAACATGTTAAAAAGCTTCTTTAGTCATGTGTGACGACATATTTATTTTAATGGTTGATTGCGTAATGTTATGGATCAAACTATAAAAGGATATTCGAGACAAATATCCTTGTTCATGCCAATTGTATTTCAATGGGTTCACCACTCGCGTACTCTGGTACGAAATGTTTCAGATATGCATTTCAACAAAACAAATTTTCATTATTTATTCACTTTATATTAGTTATTTATTACAAAAATATGTGACATATCATCAGAGCGGGAATGCGTAAATATTATAACACTAACATATGAAAAATGCAATGCCGAAATTAATGTTAAATATAAAAAATTGAACGATCGTAGAAGAAATGAAAAAGAAAATTATAAATAAAACTTATCACCGGTGAAATAAATGAATAATATTACTGATAATATATAAATACCATATTCTATCTATTATAATTAACATTAAAAAATTAAGTGGGAGAGAAGATGGATAAACATAGTTTCATGATGACGGAAGAGCAACAGGTACAAAATGACTGTAATTCATCGTCATGCCATCAACTAAATTATTCAACCAAGCTATCTTTGATGGGCAAGTCGGACTATTTCCATATATAATAATTTCTTAATTATTCTAAATGAATGATGGGAGGTTTTTACGAATAAATAGAAATTAGGACAAATTCATTTCGTGTTTGATTGAAATTATCGAGATTAATTGATGAGGGTACACAGAGTACACAGACATTTTGACACTTGCCCAAATATTGGGAGATGTTTTTACTAATTATTAAAATTTATATTAAATGTGACAAAAAGTTGAAACATTTCTCTTTTAATAACATTAAATTAACAAATGAAAATAATTTTTTACAATATTGGTTTACTGCAATTTACAATTTCGTCTATCTTCAGTTCTTTCAAAAGCTTGCTTTTCTATTCAACGCTAATTTTCATCACTGGATTTTTGGATCAGGTAAAAAAGTCCCAGAGACAATGGATTCCACACATAAAACTTTTCCTCGACGAAATCCTTTATTAGACTAACTATTGTAGCTTTTATGCAAGCCAGTGTGAATTTCAGATCCATGTAATACTCTTTCCTTAATCAAAGGTATTAATCTCGAAGCTTTCTCATCTTATATCACTCAAGCTCAAACTCTCATTACAAATTTGGATATAGCAATACTGTCATTTTTTTACAAATTCAATAATATTTAAATTAATTAGTGCATTAGGTAAAAAAAAGTCCCAGGACATTTTTACCTGATCCGGATTTTTCAAGAGTTGAACTAGAAAACAAAACATTGAATTACAGTATGAAAGAAATTAAGCTATCGGAAAGTTTTCTGTTTATATATTTACAATCTGCCCTATTGAAAGTATTTAATAATTAAAGTAATTAATTGCTTGATGTAAGTGTATATGTTTGTTGTTGCATATGAGAACATTTGATGAATCGATTCTCCGTCCTTAATAACCTAGATATTAATAATTTTGGTTATGTTGTAATGGATTAATTTTTAGTAGCTGGAGTTTTATACACCAAGCCACGATGAGACAAATCATTTATAATATAAAACAAAAATCAATACATTTATAACATACAAACTCACCAACTCACCTTGAGGATGTTTGTAAAATAGTCACTGAGATAAACCCTACACTATAGAAAATAAAAAAGTGATAGGGAAATAAAATAATGCACATTAACACAACCAATAATAAAGCATGCATGTAAACTTTCAACGTGTAGTCATCCGAAGTTGAGACAAACCCATATAAAATGTTAATTTATAGACATTTTTAAGATATTTTTAGAAAAAAAAAATGGCAGGAAAAATTTTTAATTTAAATTTTGAGGTTTCTGATCAGATATTTCGAGTAAATAAACAAAACTTGAGATTGAAAAAATCATAAATTGTATATTGTATTAATAAGGTTTAAAAAATAATCATAAACCAAATTATTTTGTGTACATATTCGAAGAATTTTTCAAGAGATGCATAAAAAATATAATAATTTAATGCAATTAATAATTTTTATTACTTCAAAAATAATTTAACTCACTTTTTTTTGAAAAATTTCCGAAAAATAAGTTATCATAAAATAAATTATTTCCTGAATATTCATAAACATTATTAATAATAATATACATGAGCTTGTAGATCAAAAGTTATAATTATAAGCTTGAATAATGATTTAATTTCCTTGTAAAATCATAATTCAACTCTTAAAACTCACAAAAACTAAATTCCAATGAGTTGATTTATGTTTCAATTTGCATTATAGCGGAATTTATCTAAACTTTGCTTGGTGTATTCTATAACAAAGTTTGTTCCAAATATCGGTTTAAATTTAATTTATTGGAATTTTCGCAAAAGATTTAAAAATGATTTGGAATTTAAGAAAAGGAACATGTAATTTATTGGTCAGGCAGTTTATTAATTTAATTAAATTAGGGTTTAAATAAATTAATAATTAATGTTGAATTAGTATTGGGGGTCTCATGATCTCAACTGCCTAAATTTAAATAAAAATGCAAACTTTTGTCATTGTTGAGTTAGTATGATTCTCTATAAGACAATTGCTAATTGACTAAGATAAAGTGATTATGAGCACTCATTTATTTAATTAACACATATTATTTTTGAGTTATCTAAATTACCGCAACGTAATATGTTACGCTGAAAGTGTCGTTTAAAACTGTTACATCATCGTCTCGCAGTTCAACAAAAATATATTGTTTAGAGTTGTCTATGTTATCCAGGAATTTTTAAATAGAAAGATATCAAAAATAAATCAAAACATTTATATCAATAACATTTCATATATTGTTGCGAGTTATCGATTGATATTTAAATTGATTTTTTTAAATAAAAAATCCATAATGTAGAAAATTAATTATTTCAAAATATCGTATTTCTAACAAAACTAATTACTAAATTCCCTTAAGTTTTTAATTTATGACAGAAATGAAATTTTCCAAGCATTTTAAAAAAAATTTACAATTAAATCAAAATTAACTAAATGTTATCTTAATCCAAATAGAAAAATTCAATTAACTTTCAAAATAATCATTTACTGTAAATCTCATCAATTCATTAATTTTCTAATTTTTTAATTAACTTTAATTGACTTTTGTTTTAATTTAAGAATAACAATTTCATAATTATTCATATTTTATCATATTTGAATAATTCTAATATCAATAAAATTGTGAGTTATCAATTAATTTTTAAATTAATATTTAAATTGGTTTTTTAATAAAAATTGATTTTTATTGAAACTCAATAAAATATAACAAAATCCATAATAAATAATTAAATAAATTTGGCAACGATTTAATTAAAAGATAGCGCCAATAAAAATCTCTTCGTACGATATATTTCGACAGCATAACTGTCATCTTCAGGTACACAAAACCAACTAAAAATATCATGAATTAATTCATATTATAAGTTAATTCATAATATTTTTAGTTGGTTTTTGTGTACTTGAAGATGACAGTTATGCTGTCGAAATATATCGTACGAAGAGCTTTTATTGGTGTTATCTTTTAAAATCCATAATAACTATTAATTTTTAAGTGATTTATTATTTCTAATTTTTAAATTTTATCAAACATTTTAGTTATCCGTTCAATATTGCAAATTATGACAGAAATGAAATTTTTCGTGTATTTAAAAAAAATTTCACAAATAAATCGAAATTAATTAAATATTGCCATAATCCAAATAGTGAATTTCCATTAATTTTCAAAGTAATCATTTAATGAAAATCTCAAATTGATTTAGTAATTTTCTAATTTTCTAATTAACTTTTAGTGGCTTTTGTTTTAATTAATGTTACAAAATTTTTTTTGATACGATAAAAGAAAATGTAAAAAAAAATTCAACAATTTTGGTATATAAATAAACAAATGAGCTCATTTGTTATCGTTTTTTCACCAGTGGAACTGACATTATTTTATGCGATGAATGTATTGGTCAATTTATCCAACTTCACTAATTCATCGACTATAAATCCCATTTTGTCCCATTTCATTTAAACAAAAAATAACAATTTTTTTTCAATCGATAAAAATTAAATTTTTGCTTTTTTTCCAAAAATCAATGGATTATAAAAATCAATTTTTCAAATCTTTTTTGAATATTTAAACAGTTCTCAGAATTTTCTCTAGTGAAATTTTCAAGAAATCGATTTCAGTTTTAGAAAATGCCGAAAAAAGAAACCGAAAGATCTTTGTTGCCAAATGAAATACGACTGGAAAATGGAGACATTCGACCGATGACCGAGTCCGAAATCATTCAAGATCAGATCAAGATCGGCACAACGCAAGTAGGGAAAATTATTTTTTTATAAATTTTTATTGGAATTTCTAAATAGTGATAAGTTATAGAAATGTTTAATTGAGATTTGTTAAAATATTTTAATTTAAATAGTTAGAATTAAATTAAAATATGAATTATTGTAAATAATGATGACATAAAAAGGTCAGTAAATTAGCATTTATACTTTGGTTACAAAAATCTGGAAAAAGTGATATTTTTTATTATAGAAAACATTTATTATTATAGAACAATGTATCATTTCTATATTATTTATCAACAATTATAAGGACCTGTGATAAACCGGTTGTATTGCAGCTTCGAAAATAATATTAATAATAAACTGCAATAACTAAAACTGCATCTTTAACTCTCTAGTACCCAAATTTTTACACAATCTAGAATTCACTTACAATTTTTCGTCTTATGTAAATCAAACCCTATATAGACCAATGAGTTAAAGTTGTTCATTATATAATCCTTTGTAAGTGGGCTAGGTTATATTTGACAAACTAGGACACGTAGTTTTTAATATTTTATTTAACACTTGTTGATTTAAGATATTGCGTATAATTCAGTGACAACGTATTTAAATTTTAATATTTAATATTGACAATCCTAACATCGGGTTCATAGAGTTGTAACTGTAATAGTTCACATGACACGTCTAAAAATAGTAACAAAAATTCAAGTACAGCAGATATGCATATTGTAAAAATTTTTATACTGAGTTTTCAATGAGCAAAAAATCATTTTTTGTTTCAAAAATCTAAAACATTGAAATTTAAAAATTTCTAAAAACTTTATAACGTATTTTTAAAAAATATATAATTTCTAAAGCCCTGTCAAACAGACAAAAGCACTTTTTAAACTACCAAGTATATAACATAGAAAATTTAATAGTTTGAAAAACGACAATGACACAGAAATTTGAATATAATGTTTCAGAAAATTACATTTTCCTCGTAAATTAAGTTTCATTGAAAAATATTTAATTTTCTATATTAAAGTTATCTAAATAATTCTAAATTATTTATTAAATTTCACTACACTAATTAAAACAACATACATTATAGAAAAAAGAAAATTTTATCGAAATTTTTCGTTGATTTAAACATGCGCAACTCATATACAATTCAAAGCTTATATTCTCATTTACTCATTTAAAATTTACTCATAAAAAATATTTTTTATTAAGAAGTTGCAAATATAAATATAGGGAAATTGCTGTCTGGTTTTCAATATGCTCTTTAGTTATCTACAACAGTCTTTGAAATATTGTTCGTCATGTCATTTTTATTGTGTTTATTTATGTCCTTCGAGCTTTCTCGAGGTTTTCCAAGTTCATAAATTAGAATAATTAATAAATTATTGAAAATAAATAAAATACCAAAAATTTCCTTAACAATCAAAATTCTTATAAATCATTTAATGTTCCGTTTTTTCCATTTTTCTTATTTGCCCGACATCGTTCCATATATTTTACGGTGTCCTAGTTACTTACATAACCTAAAATAACATGCCAACTCACTGAAGATTGCTTACGATGAGTTTGCAAACTACACATGTTAACCAGCGTAAGTGTTAGATTTTTTTATTTGATTTTTATTTAATGTGAAATACTGAAATCTCTCGAAATACGGTTTTGGAATATAAATAATTTAGTCAGTTAAACTTCGGGCTCCTTAAGTCTTGAAAATTTCACTGAGATATTTTATTAAGTTTGTTAAATATTAAACTTGTCTTATATTTCAATTTCCAACAATTCGAAATTTTATAAAAATAAAATTTTAAAAAATATGTGTTTATCAGTAAAACAAAAAAAACGACAATATTAAAATTATTTAAACGTAAAAATGAATTTTTTTATTGATTTTATTATTTAAAAATTCATGAAAATTATTTAAAATATTTTAATAAATAACAATGATTTTTGTAATGATTTTACAAAATTCTCTACTATAAATTTCAAACATCCATTTTGATAAAATTTTTATTTAACTTGGAAGTTTTCTTATTTGCAGTGGAAAATAAACTTTTTAATTTAATTCCGAGGCAATAATAATTATTATTGTTTATTATTATTATTATTATTATTATTATTATTATTATTATTATTATTATTACACAAATAAATTATTAAATAAACATGTCATTGACTTTTTAAAAAGAAAGCGCTATTCAAACACTTATTTTTCAATATATTTTGACAGATTCACTCTCATCATCAGGTAAACAATGAACCAAAATAACTTATATATTTTGAACAAATAATTACTTTTAAATATTTTAATTTTTTTTATTAACTTTAAATAAAATTAATTCACCACCATAACAAAATTTCTAATTAATATATCAAATTTTATATTTAACTTATTTGACTTAAAATAAAAAAATCTATAAAAAAATCTAAATTTCATACACGAAAAACATCATTTTATTTAAAATCATTCAAAACATTCGTACTCATAGAATTTTGCAAGGTAATCTTTGGATCGAATGACCTTATCAACTATAACACGTGCCCAATATTCATTAAAACCTTTTAATAAAAATTTAAAATCAAAGATGCCTATTTTACTCATACATGCCTTATTGTGCTCACTTATATTGGTCAATCATTTCTATTTAAATTGCTCAATAATTCGAGTACGGAAATGACGGAAGATTTGGCATTACACCCATTACATGTAAATTGTTAATCGAAATCTAAATACAATTCAACCGGAGTTTTTGACTTGTTATGTTATATAATGTTATGTAATGTTATACAATGTTATATAATGTTATAAAATGTTATATAATGTTGTATATCAAAATCTCATTATAACCAAATATTAAAAAGATAACTTAAAAACGTTTTCGGTTGAAGTCAACCCGAAATTAAATAAAGAAATAAAGGAATAATAAGCCACTATTTTTTACTTCATTTAAATTAATGATATTAATTTTCGTAAAAATGATAAATGATTAAAAATTAATTTATTGTGTCAACCATAAATTATCCATGATAATTGATGAACGATGATAAAATGACAGAATGTTAATATTAAATTTAAATTATTTAGATCTTTTCCATTAAAATCTCGGTTGGTAATAGAAAGAAATCAGCAAGTAATTCTCTTTTTAATTCGAAATATAGAACGAATAATTTTTTCCAAACGGAACTTCGTATTAAACTGTTAAGCAAAATAAAGATACGTAAATCACTTTTGAATGTATAATTTTGTTTAAGTGTAAATATATTTTTAAGATATATTATTTAAGAATGAATGCAGTTGTCGATTGCCACTGTCGATTGCCAATCATAATAATAATAATAATAATAATAATAATAATAATAATAATAATAATAACAATAACAATAACAATAACAATAATAATAATAATAATAATAATAATAATAATAATAATAATAATATTAATAATAATAATAATAATAATAATAATAATAATAATAACAATAATAATAACAATAATAATAATAATAATAGTAATAATAATAATAATAATATTTGTAATAAATAGATTTCGGGTGAAAAACAATTTAAAATAAAATTGAGTGTAATTTCCACTATTCAACACATAATGATAGACTAGTTTTAAACATATTTGTTTCTCATAATTAATATATTTTTATAATCTTTTAATTTTATATTTTGCACTATTTTGTTCATCCTGAATTCGTGAGTCTATTGATTGTACTGCACATACAGGAACTATTAAAATATTGATATTTAAATAATACACAAAAAATATTGAGATTATTTATTTATTTTTTTTACTAAGAGTAAAAAACCAAATTTTTATTTTATCAAGAATTTATAAAAAAAAATAAAACGCCAAAAGACACAATTCACTTCTGAAATGAGTGATATTATTAAATAATTTTTTTAATAAAAGCTTTTTCGATAGTGATTAGAAACAAATAATAATTATTTATATTTAGAATATTTTTCTAAGATTCTTTATATTTTCCCATCGTACTTTAGTCTAGGAAAATGAAATATTTCTAGCAGCGAGACATATGAAAGGATTACATTATCAACCTTGTTTCAGGCAATTCTCCCGGCCATTTTGCTCATTACGACTATAAATGCTTAAAAGCAACTGTTTAAGGTTATTTAGGATTAAAATTGAAAACTAATAATTAAAAAGGCAGCCATTAAAACAATTTACTTAAATTTCTACTTAAAAATGAACAATAATGTCACGTTTGGATTATACTTGAAACGATAGATCACTGCAAATTGAGTTTTGTAACATGGCTGCATTTTTAATGTTATCAATTCGCGAATTTTAATAATAAATTACGTAAACTATTATGCAGAATCGATTAAACAAATAAATGTTAAAATAACCATTTTCTAATAATAATAATAAAAATAAAAATACTAATAACAATAATAATAATAATAATAATAATAATAATAATAGAATAACAACACCAATTCAAGACATATATATTCAGCTACAATATATTTCGACTGAATAACAGTATTCGTCAGGTAGTCTTGAACTTTAAACGGTTTAGAGTAAATCATTGTTATTAAACAAATTTCTGCTTTTAAATTCTCAAAAACATTTTATCAAAAATTAAAAATTTTGCTTTTTTTAAAATCACAAATTCTACAAAATGTTTAAAAAAATTAATCTTTTTAAAATTTTACAGAACCGAGACTTTACAAAATTTAAATAAAATTTTCGACAAAAATATTTAAAAATTGTACCAAAACTATTTTACACTTAGTTTCGTCCTGCATCAAAAATTGCGCTTAATAATATCAATTTATTTCATCAGTTGACTGTGATCAAAATCTTGAAAGCGTAAATGACGGGCAGTCATTCAAATGTATTGGATTGGTGTTATTATTTTTAAATTTAGTTCATTGCCAATTTTGGTGATTTTGTTTTAATAATAATAATAATAATAATAATAATAATAATAATAATAATAATAATAATAATAATAATAATAATAATAATAATAATACACAAATCGGTCTGTAAATTATCTAGATGTCCATACATTTCTGGTCAGTATTTTAAGTAAATGGTCAGTAATTAAAGTAAATAATAACAACTTTTTATTTTATAAATCACAATATGAATTATAAAATAACCAAAAATAGGATAATGCGGCTGCAATTTTTTCACATATTAAAAGTTAATAAAACAATTTTATTTATTAATTTAAATATAATGTTAAAATCCAGTTAATTTATTATATCATAAAATTTACTAAGTTAATGAAATATTAAGTTAATAAATTATTAAAAGTAATACAAATTAATCCGAAAACGAATAATAATTTTATATTTATTAAATATGTAATGATCTACGAAAGAAATTGCCCATGGTATTGGAAAAATGTTAGTTTGCTGACTAGATTGCAGAGCTATGGTACGCATGTACGTCATCGCATTGATGGCCAAATACATATTGAGTTTCTCATACGCCTAGTTTGTAAGATATTTAATGTTTTTACATAAATTTGATAAAAGTGTTATATAAATTCTGATATTGGACGGTCTGGTAGTGATATGGTCGGATTCTAGAAATATGTCACAAAGTTACCGGCTCCAATCTTAGTTTCTATTGGGTTTCTTACTTCGTAATGATAAAAGATAAATAAGCTCGAAGCTGAACTGCCATTAGAAATCGTAATGAATATTACCCTGTAAGTTCATTTTATTCAGTTAGCTATCCGATAACCAAAGTAATCATTTGATTTTATTAATATTATAATTAGTATTTGGCTGACCTTTTGTTGTAAGTTCTCAATTTTATAATTTCCGTTGGAATTCTTTCGAACACATCATTAATAAAGCGGGTCATGACTGACATTGCTTTACCAGAAATGCCAGTATCTAGATGAACTTGTCTGAGAAATTTTTAGATATAGATCCTATAACTTTCTTTACGTTTGTTTGTATTCTTTTTGTCAAATTTCAATAGTTTCTGAGAAATTTTCGTTGCTAAATTATCAGCGTTGATAAAATCGTGAATGTTATTTTGAAGCCTGGTAATTGTCATTGGTTCAAAAAGATGCTTATGCAGCTTACCACTGAGCTTGATTCGAGACCTCAAGCTCAGCATATTGAATACATTTGTCATCCTAGCATTTAATTTTTAAATTTAATGCACATTATCAAAGTATTAGTGATGTTTGTTGCTAAAGTAAAGGGTTTCAACAATATATTTTTACCAATGCCATTTTTAGATCCTGTGACTACAACAACTATGACTAAAACACAGTAATTCAATTTATAAAAAATAAAATCAAATAAATATTTATTTATCTTTTTAAAACATCTACCGTTTTAAAAAACTTAAGCAAATGTTAAAAAAATTCAAGAAAGCTAAATCACAACTAACAAACAATTTGCACACAAAGAAAAATATATATAATACACCTATTTCAACTGAATAGCAAATCCTTTAATAAAATGAGAAAATCTATAAATTTATAGGTACACACATACTTACCTGTGTGGTGATGTGATTTTGTCGAATGAATAACAATTTATACTACAAAAAGTCTAAAATTAAAATGGCTGATGCAAATATTTCACTGAATTTTCAATTAATCTTTTTGTTGTGAAGTTATATTTACATGGCAACTTTTATTGTTAGATCAACTTAACAATTTAGGAGACATTGTTTGAATTAACAACACAAAAATGGCTAAAACGTTTTCAGAATTGACTATTATTATTATTATTATTATTATTATTATTATTATTATTATTATTATTATTATTATTATTATTTAAATAAAGTTTAATTAAATAACAATTTTAGTCAATTTCCGCAATGTTTATTCATAAAATATGATATATTTCGATTGATAAACGGCCCTGTTCACTCATAAACAAAACTTAGCTAGACTTTCGCTTTCTCTTCTTCTTCTCTGATATTTTCTTTCACTCAAATAATAATAATTTCTGTTACCGTCAAAAAACAAATTTTAAAATATCATTATAATTATTTTTATTATTATTATTATTTATTAGTAAATATTATTAAAAGTAAATAATGTGATATATCATAAAATAAAAGGGAAAATATTTAGAAAAGAATGATTTTATTTGCATTTTTCAGTAGTTGAAATTATTATTCAAATATGATAATTCAGAAAAAAATTGTTGCATATATGTTCAGCCTGTATGCCGAGCTTTATTAAATTTTTTCAAATTCTGCAAATTTCTTTACAAAATTATGAATTTTTTTCATTTGTTTGATATTTTTGTTGTTATTTATTTATTTTCGATTCTAAATTTTACATATATTTATTCAGAAAATTTTCGAGAATTTTATAAATGCTTGGGATAATTTGGCGCGTTTGTTATCGGAACCCACTGGAGACTGGTTAATGATGAATTATTAATGTCTGTCATTAAATTATTACTATAATTTTTAGCATAATGGTTAATTTATTCAAATCTTACTGGTTGAAAATATATTTTTATTTTAACCACTTCAATTTAAAAATAAATAAATAATTATGCATGTTGTTAAAAATATATAAAATTATTTTAACAAAATTTTATATTAAATGAAACACAATTTAAAAATTTAATCATAAATTCATTGTTAGTCTAAAATATCAGATTAGGTTTAAAGTATGAAGAGGTGAAGAGTAATGTATATTGTGAAAGTGAAAAATAAATTAAGGTATGCCAACATCCCAAAACCAGTAATATTAGTAAAAATACCTGTATCTACTTACGTAAAACGGCATTGATATACACCTTCTATAATGACGATGGGCAAAAAAATGTTTTTCACCTAAAACCGATTTTTTTTGTGTTTGATTTTTATTATATTTGAATTTATTACATAAATTTTGAAACAATTATTTTCTTTTTCAAAGTTATATCTTTTATGTGTTTTTATGTTGTCTTATGTGACTTGTGAAAATATTGAATTACATTAAATATATTTTTTTCATGTGTATTTACGTGTAACTTTACATAATATAAAAAACCGGGTTGATTCACTAAGTTGATTTTCATAGCAACTTACATTATAGAGAATGTATCTCAGTGCAGCTTTGTGTATCAGAATTGCCTGATACATTTGTCCTGTTTCAATGTTGTTTTAATAATTTTTTAAATAAAATAAGCATATATTTAAAAAATTAAATATAAACTTTACAGACTAATTATTTAAAAAATATTTAAAACAGTATTTTTAAATTAACACATTAAAAGTATAATGTAGAATTGTAAATGTATATTTAATATGAATGAAATATATGAAAAAAATGAAATCTGTCCTTCTGAGAATATCAATATTTTATATTTAAGAAAACTCCTCGAAAATATTGTGTGTTTAAATAATATTATAAAAGATAATGTTTTTGAATTTTGAAATAAATTATATTGGAAAGTGTTTGATTTATGAATGTAGTAAATATCAAAGCTACGGTAGGTAATATTTATATTTGTAACTATTTCTAATGCGAGACTAGTCAAAGACAATGTAAAAAACTTGACTCGAAAGTGGTTTCGATTCAAGGTGAAATTGAGTTTCTTATACAGTACTGGCGAGAGCTTAATATCAATTAATTAATTTTTTTCATTATATTATATAACTTGTTGTTAATATTTATTTTAACAGTATAAAAAAAATATATTCAATATTTATAGACTAACAAATTCGATATATGGTGTCGAATTTCCACAAATTGTTTTAAATATTAAAAAAAAGTATCATTTTTAAATGAAACTAATTTTTTAAAATTAGAAAAATTATTTAATTCAATATTTTAAAATTTATAAACGATTTAAACAAGAGTTTTTTTATTTTGAATATTTATAAAAGTTTTATTTGGGGCTTTTTTGGCATTTAATATTATTTTTTAAAATCTAATGATCAAGTAGAATGACAAATTAATAAATGGGATGAAACCTTTGAATATTTAATAAAATTTTAGTATTTTTTGTACATAGTGCCTACTTTCCTTCAAAAGGTTCTCCGTATGATGTTGTCTCCAAAGAAAATTTGGATGAATATGCTATGATAGCAGTCCTCTTTAGTGCTCTGTGTGGGTCTACATTTAAACAACAACAAAAAAAAATTATTTCTATTTTTAAAATTTTATTTATTTAACATTCCAAAATATCGCCAATTGAAAAAATGAAAACCTTATCAATGAATTTTAATCAACTGATACAAACTAATTATTTTTCCCAATTTATTGTCACAATAATTGCCGTCTCAGACTCTAATTTAAATTTGCATTAACTACCGAAAATGACAGTAATGCCCAATAATATCACATCAACCGCTAATCTAGTTATATTTTAAAAACATTCTCCTATCTGATTATTTTCAAATTAACATTTTGTCTTTTCTCCTTCCTCATTCAGAGACTGTCCGTGATAATTTGCTTGCCTTTTAAAATTATTGAAACAAATTCAATGGAGTTATTTTTACCTAAATAAATTATATTGTCACTTCTAATTCCGTTTTGATGTCTTTTATCGTAAATTTATAAAATAAAATGGAATTCATTGAGCCCAAATTTAACTCCGGAAATTTATAATTTTATACCAGAAATAGTGAATAACATAAAATATTAGACACATAACACAACAAAAACAATTAAATAATAATAATAATAATAATAATAATAATAATAATAATAATAATAATAATAATAATAATAATAATAATAATAATAATAATAATAATAATAATAATAATAATAATAATTGAAAAACACCAACTATATATTCTATATAACATTTCGACTGTTTATCAGTCTTTTTCAAGTTAGAAATCACATTAACAATAACTAAATGAAACTAAGAAAACATAAACAAATTAATAAATAATAATCGTTATCAAACCTGAAAATAAAAATATTTTAATTTTTAAAAAAATAAATAAATTTTTAAAATAACCTAAAAAGTTATCATTCCTTTTAAAAACAATAAAATTTTTAAAAACTAAATCTAAAATTCTTTGAACATCAAAAAAATTTCATCGAATACATAATATGTGCATTTGTATTCAATTATTTAGATACATTGAAAACACCTGTAGACAGAGCATTTTAAACAATAATTATAGGATTTAAAGATTTTTCCAACAACGCTTCACAAGTTATTCGATCCTAATAATTACTCAGATTTTTTGCAATTATCTTGAAATCAGATATGCTTATTTTCTTACTCATACGTTTCCTAAAGTTATCACTAAAATTATGATTTATAGTAGTGATGTATACATTTATAATGATAATAATAATGATAATAATAATAATGATAATAATAATTATAATAATAATAATAATAATAATAATAATAATATTAATAATAATAATTTAATATAATATTAAACTCTCAAATTGTAGTTTACAATACTTTATTTATTATTAAATATCTTTTCTAATAAAAATGCAAGTTAACGTAATGTATTTAGAATTCTACTCACACCACACCTAAAAATGTACGTCCCTGCATGTCCTACTGTTTTCTTATAAATTGTTTATTAACAAAAAACAAATTTACATTTAATAAAAATTTAATATGCTCAGAAACATAATAACTTGATGCGTTTTCACATAATTTTGACAGGCATTTGTGATATCAATATAACAAAAGCGGTTATTAATCTAGTTTGTAATTGTTTTTCATTAAATTTTGTGACAAATTTCTTTAATTATTTTAGATTTTAAAGTGCTTTGGGATTTATCTATTAGCTTGGAACTCCCTCCCCATTATGTCCCTTCTTCCCAGAAAACGACCTTAATAGAATCAAATTCTTTCAACTGAATAATTATTTAATTTTTTACAAACTTTAAGGACTTCAACTAAGGTTTAGAGGTTCTGCTTTATGCTATTTCTTGGCTTCCATATAGTCAACTTGAAATAGATAATAAAACGTTTCTCATTATTAGAGAACAAAGTAATCTCTTTTGTCTACACTGTATACTTTACAGCAATGATTCTAAACCTTTTACAACTGTTGAATATTTTACAAATTGTAAGGATATTTGGGGGCCAGCAATTATTATTTTGTATTATTTTTGATATTGAAATAAAAATAATAAACACGGAAATAATTTATAACAAATTTTTGAATATTGCATTTCTAAAAATTATGTTTGAAATAAAAATTATTATTATTTTTAAAAAATTAAAATTATTAAGTTATCTAATTGGTCAAAAATATAGTGAAATAATTCTACAATAGCGCAAACATTTGTTAAATTGGACAATTAAATATACTTTATTACAATTGATAAATATTGCAATAAAAAATCAACTCTAACAATATAGTTTCATATTTAACTAAATCAGATTAATTTTTCATAATTTTTTATGGAATCTTATAAGGAAAATTCATTTTTCATTTTTCCTTTATTAAATATTTGGCCTATTCCTATTATAAGCAATTTTTAAAAAAATAAGCAATTTAAAAATAATAAATTAACCCAATATAAAATTTTCAAAGAGCTTAAAATAAATAAAAATACATTATGCGAAAAGGCAAAATATTTACGTGAAATTTGTTTTTTTAAATTGGAAAGAGATAATGATATGCTTGGCGGTGTTTATGAAAATGGTTTAAGCAAGGAAGTGGAAATCCTATTTTTACAAAAGAAAATATAACAGGGGCAGAATAAGTTCTACTAAATGGGTTTTTGGTGCTTTTGAAACCGGTAGGGTTTTCTTGTTCATGTTAGTAAAAGAAATTCAAAAACTTATTTAGAAATTATAAGAAGCAGAATTCTCCCAGTAACTCGAATAATTAGTGATGGTTGGGCTGTATACCGTAGTTTACAGACTAACGAGAAATATTTTTATGATATTGTTAATCATTCTATGTTTTTGTTTCGCCTGAAGATTCTTCGTTTCATACCCAGTATATTGGAAATACATGAGCCCATGCAAAAAGAAAGTTGTGAATTCAATTTAGATCCAGATAACAATATTTGGCTGGTTATTTGAGTAAATT
This sequence comes from Schmidtea mediterranea, assembly GCA_022537955.1. Classification (NCBI taxonomy): domain Eukaryota; kingdom Metazoa; phylum Platyhelminthes; order Tricladida; family Dugesiidae; genus Schmidtea; species Schmidtea mediterranea. The sequence goes on from CM039681.1 coordinate 11,738,282, forward strand.
TTTGTTTCGAAAAAAGTTTAGTAAGTTTGAAATTTTTAAAAATGTTGTAAAAAAGATTTCTTCAATGTAATTTAAATAAATTTTACGTTATTTATAAATAAATAATTAAATAAATTTGGCTACGATTTATTTAAAAGTTAACGCCAATAAAATATTTTTCTTGTATTTGAAAATCAGAAACATGTAGAGCCGTTTTTGCATTTTATGAACAGCTTACATAAGAAAATTGTATTCACATGTGAAACGGAGAAAAAGTCATCGATTGCGTTTTTGGATTTGTTAATTCAACGCAAAGATAAACATTATGAGACAGAGATTTATAGAAAACCAACTGATACTGGTCTTTATACTTCTCCAGAAAGCTTTTGTGAATTTAAGTATAAAAAAATATCATGAAGGTATTGATTTATCGTTCATGGTCTTTATCTTCTACTTTTGCTAATTCTGTAAAAATCAGTTGATAAATTGGTTGAGTTGTTGATAAAGAATGGGTATTCTAAATCATTTTTATTGTTGATGATAAAAGAGACAGTTGACAAAGTGATTAAAAATCCTAAGGATCCATATTTTGGAAAGTATGAGTGTTATTTGTCAAATGGGTGTGAATTGAGTGTTGATTTAAATAATTGTAAAAATGGATATAAAAAAATTGAGCCTAAAAATGTGTTAGTATTGCCGTACTCTGAGGTTTTACAAATTATAAAAGGAAGTTAAGTAAACATATGGGAAATTTAGAGTATAAGATCGTCTCTAATTCGTATAAGGTACGCAATATGTTTATTAATAAATCAAAAACTCCGGTTGGATTGTGTTCTGATCTCGTTTATCAATTTACATGTAATAGGTGTAATGTCACATACATTGGAGAGACTTCCCGTCATCTCTGTACTCGAGTTCTAGAGCATTGTCGATTGAAAGGTTTGACCATATTAGTGAGCACAATAGAGGCTGTAAAAGTGAAATAGGAATGTCTGATTTTAGAATTTTGGTGATAAGTTTTAATAATTATTGGGAACGCGTGATATGTGAGGCATTGTTGATAAGGTCATTGGATCCAAAGATTAATGTGCAAAGTGCTATGACTACGAATGTTTTGAATGTTTTTAAATAGTTTAAGTATGTTAAATCATGTTTGTGTATTGTTTTTTTAAAAGAAACTTTTTAATATTATTAAAATAATTTAATTTTTAAATTACATTATTTTTTAAATTATAATATAAATAAAAATTATAATATTTATATAAATAACGTTTTAAAATTAGTTAAAAATATTTGAATATTTTTTAAGTGTTTGTTTATTAGAAAATTAAATTAATATAAAAAAATAATTTGTTTAAATTATAATTTAATTTATAATATTTTTTTGTTGGTTTTGTGAACATGAAGATGACAGTTATGCTGTCGAAATATATCGTACGAAGAATTTTTTATTGGCGTTATCTTTTAATTTACTTTATTTATTTTTTTTAAAATTACTTATTTTTTTAAAAATGGCTTTTAATAGTAATAAGCCAAATATTTTTATGAGAAAATAAATGTATTTTTTTGTTTTAAATAGTAAAATAAATCATATTTTTTTGTTAATTTAAATAGTTAAATTTACGTAAAAAGTAAGTTACCCAATATCGTGAAACTTTTTGGAATTCGTTCTGAAATCATAATTGTGATTGATGTAGAAAAAATACGAATTCATAAAAAATTAATTAATTACTTTGTGACAATCTTGATTTAATTAATTTAAAAAGTACAAGAATAAATTAAAGAATTACTAGTGTGAATAGTTATATATTTATTGAAATTCCCTATCAGGCTGATATCGGTAGTTCCAAGGGGCAATTGTTCCACATTGTGAAGCTGCTCAATTATTTATTCAGACCGCTCACTTTAATTTTATGCAGATGATTTTGATTTATGTTTGTCTACGGAACGGGAGTCCTGAGATTAATATTTAAATCCTTCTGTCTTCTGATTCTGACATGACATCAGTTAAAACAAAAATCTTATCGTTTGATTTTTTTCAATAATTTCTTTTAAAAACATTTTCCACTAATAAAATGAACTAAAATTTTGGAATAATTTTTAATTTTAAACATTTCTCAAATATTTTTAAAACTGTTATGTTAAAATTTAAAAATATTTTTTAACATTTATTTTAACTACATTTGAAAAATCATAAAATCTGATATAATAAAAACAATCATAGAACTCAGAATTAAAATTAAAATACTGGATAAAACTCAAACTTAAATTCAAATTTTGAATACAACTCAAATCTTAAAGTTATATTTAAATTCAAATTCAAAAAATAATAAAATTTTTTTTATAAATCAATAAAATCGAAACAAGATCAACTGTGTTTACTAGATTTCTTTGATAGAATTGTTTACTCTGTCAATTTTATTTACCTATCAACTTATATCAATCAATCAAGGTGAGTAAATTATACTAATTCGCTTAAAGGGATTTGTTTACATAGCAATCGGGAGGATATATTGTAAATAAATATTAAATGATTAATTTATGGTCAAAATGGCGTCAGAATAAATTGATGAAGTATTTTTAGTAATAGTTTGAAATAATAATCAAGATTTGAGATTACTATATTTATATCTCATCAGAATAGCTAAATAAAACTTTTTATGACCCTATTAATTATAAAAACATATATTTTCATAATAATGGTAACAATAAAAATAATAAACAATAATAATAATAATAATAATAATAATAATAATAATAATAATAATAATAATAATAATAATAATAATAATAATAATAATAATAATAATAATAATAATAATAATAATAATAATAATAATAATAATAATAATAAAAAAAAAAAAAAAAAAAAAAAAAAAAAAAAAAAATAATAATAATAATAATAATAATAATAATAAATAATAATAATAATAATAATAATAATAATAATAATAATAATAATAATAATAATAATAATAATAATAATAATAATAATAATAATAATAATAATAATAATAATAATAATAATAATAATAATAATAATAATAATAATAATAATAATAATAATAATATAATAATAATAATAATAATAATAATAATAATAATAATAATAATAATAATAATAATAATAATAATAATAATAATAATAATAATAATAATAATAATAATAATAATAATAATAATAATAATAATAATAATAATAATAATAATAATAATAATAATAATAATAATAATAATAATAATAATAATAATAATAATAATAATAATAATAATAATAATAATAATAATAATTGTTAAATGTGGAGCCTTCTGTTCTTGTGATGCATCCAATCAAATGGGTGTCTGTTTTTTGGTGTTGTGTGCGATAGTTGTCTTTTGTGATTGAGTGCTTGAATTTTGAGATTTGTGATTGAGATTTTGTGATTGAATTTTGAATAATTCTGTTATTTTCGGGTTTCGGAATTTTTTATGATTTTGGAGGTTTTTGAAAATTTTGTTTATCTAAATCAATTGTATTTTGAAATATTTTTCGAGGAAATTAAATTTGCATTATTTAAATAAAAGATTTGAAATTGAGTTACTTGATTATCTTATTATTATATTCACTGAAGTTGTTCAAAGTATATTTCAATAAATATCAGTCACGAAACTATGTATTCTGATAGTCTGCTCAATGCATCCGAAATCAGCCCTGCTATTGTTCGTGTATTGTATTCATTACTTGTATATGGTATTTTTAAATTTAACAACCCCGTTGATCGTCTAGGATTTGGGGGGTAACACAAAATTTATGGATTTATCACCAAAATTTGTCTTTCTTCGAAAGAAATCTAGCCGATGTTGTAATATTTCTATATTGTTTTTATTCTTTCTTTTTTTTCTTGATGAATGTTTTAACAAATACAAGTATAAAGAAGGTTTTTTAATTTTCCTAAATTGAGTTTTAATTTTTAAATTAATTTAAAAAATACAATTACCCAAACACTTGTTGGGAATTTGAGAACTAATTAATTAATAAATCAAACCCAAGAATAAACACGAAATTAAATTTTTTATTTACCAAATATTATTTAAACAAATTGAATTAAATTAACCAAATTTAAATTACTAGTAAGTTACCAAAACGTACCTTCATAGAGTGAAATAAGGTTATAATTTACAGTATGATTAAATTTTATTTAATAGAATTTTCACCCAACACAAAAACTAGTTTTTAATTTTAGTTCCTTTTGAAATTTCGGGGGGGGGATTTATCCCTCTAGTCCCCCATGCATACGCCCTTTGCTATAAGCGATGTAAGTAGCTGAATAGCGCGGAACATTTCCATGCCAATTGACGAGACGATTACGAAAATTATATAACATTAATTTGGGACTCCTAGAAAAATTTATTACAAAAATACAAATTAATTAAAATTTTAATTTTAATTGCACATTATTTTTAAGCTTTAGTTTCATTAATATTTCTTTAAGAATATAAATTGATTAATTTTAAAGATTATTAAGTGCTTGAATATAAAATTAAACTATCTAAACAATCAACACGTTAATTTTTTTCCATAAATTTAAACAAAACTCAGATACAACAAAATATTATGTAAAACGTCACATTCTCATTGATAGGATACAAAGACCCATTCAAACAAAAGTTTAAATTATAATTGACCAAGATGTAGTGTATGTAATTGATTCAAACAAAATGTTATAAAAGTCTAAAAAGGTTTAATTGACAACTCATGTACATTTAATAATATTTATATTTATTAATATTGAAACGAATTTATATATATATATATATATATATATATATTATACATAATAAATTGTAACTTGATTTACTTACAATTCATCATCGACATTTGACAGATGAAATCAGAACTCACTTACATATTTAATTGTTTTCATTCAAATGTCATTTCCATTGTGCTTTAAAGCTTTTATTTTCTTTTAAAGATTATTTCAAAGTAAAAATAATAAAAACAAAACACTGCAATATCTATAAAATAATAAATGAATTATTAAAACAAAGTATAAACATATATTGGGAAATCAGTGCTACTCAAACTTTTTACTTTACAGTCTTGAGTTTTTATAAGGAGCTAGAAATGTAAATAAATTTTTATAATCAACAAGAAAAACAAAGGAAACATAAAATAAAATAAAGAGAGAAAATAAAAAATTAACTTTTCTAAAATCAATTTGTAAAAGGTCTATAAATTACAAATGAAAATTCTTTCAAATTTTTAAATTGTTTCAAAAAAAATTTAAACGATTCCCCGTTGGAGTCCCCTTAATTAGGGTTCTCAATTTTTACAATAAATATTGAAATATAAATTCATTATGAAGCCTCTCAATTTGTCGGCAAATATAAAAGAGATTTAATTGTTTTTTGAATAAGATTTCAGGAAAGTTTTACTCAATTTTACCGATATTTTTCGCTTTTATATTTCCGGGAATGAAAATAAAATCAATATACAATAGAATATATTAATTAGATATTCCAAAAACACTTAGTAAAATAATAAAAATAAAAAATTAATTTATAATAAATAAAAGAAAATTAGAAAAATAAAATTACACAAAAAATATGTGATGTTATTGTATTGGGATATTTGATTTCTCTTTTATTTTAACTTTTATAATTAATGTAAAAAATCTCAAGTTTTTGTTCACAGTTGACTTATGGAATTGATTGATATTTGTAAACGCAATTTTGTGCCGCAAGATGAAAATAAATGTAAAATGTTTTTATTTAAAAGTTTGAAAATATTTTATTTAAAGTTTACTAAAATTTTGTTAAATTTGAATTTTATAAAAAATTTATTAATTTAGATTTTTAAAATAATTGGAATTTTTAAAACAGAGTTTGATATTTTTAATAAGAATAATTTTTAAAATTTGTTTGAATAAAATATTTTAAATCAATATAGTTTTAAGTTCAAGACTACCTGACGATGACAGTGAGGCGAAACATATTGTAATAGAATATATCTTGTGAATTGGTGCTTTCTTTTGTTATTATTATTATTATTATTATTATTATTATTATTATTATTATTATTATTATTATTATTATTATTATTATTATTATTATTATTATTATTATTATTATTATTATTATTATTATTATTATTATTATTATTAGTATTATTATTATTATTATTATTATTAGTATTAGTATTAGTATTATTATTATTATTATTATTATTTTTATTATTATTATTTTTATTATTATTATTATTATTATTATTATTATTATTATTATTATTATTATTATTATTATTATTATTATTATTATTATTTTATTTATTTGTTTATTTAAATTAAATTTTTTTAGACATTGGATAGCACAAGAAGAATGCTTACACTCTGTGAAGAGGTAATTTATCTATTTTTATCTATTTTATAATATATTTCTCAAAATTTCGTATGTATTAGTTTTGTATTAACTGAAAAATGTTTATAAAAGATTTCTAATTTTAAAAAAAAAATCATGTCGTTATTGATGCATTAAATAAATAACAGAAGTATTTTTTTCAGTCAGATTAAAACTTGTTGAAGATTCCTTCAAATTGTTTGGGGAATGGAAAATTATAATTAATAATTATTTTGACCGAAAATTTTCACATTAGAAAATAAATAATATGAAAATTTCATTAAAATATTATCTATTTGCATCGGATATCTCCATAAATTAGATGCCTTGGGGTCTTAGATATTGATTATTATCATTGGAAAAGGATGGTGGGGTATTCTCTGACATTTATGTTTCTCATAGAGGACACTAATTTTTTATTTAATGAAGATTTACCAAATGTATTCAAAAAAATGATTTCTGAAATTTTTATTAATTTCTTCTTATGAGAAATTATAAAAAATCAAAAAGTAAAAAAATAATCAAATAGTGCCAAGTTGTTTGTTATTTTTAAGGATGTATTTTTTTTCTTATGGAAGGATTGTTTTTCTATTTCTTATTATAAGTTAACTCTTTTGTGCCCAAATTATTTATATTGGGATTTTTAACCTTTTTATTTTTATTCTTATGCATTAATATATATTTTATTATATGCACAAAATAAAACAGATTTCTGTTTTACAGATTAGATAATGATCGATACTAGATTGCAGTAGTAGTAAATATCGGGAAAAGGTATTCCCATCGGTCTTTTCAGGGCAAAACAAAAATGGGAATAAGTATTCACACTGGGCACGAAAGGGTTAAAAAATTAAAATGTGAAAATGTATTGGTTACGTGGAGAGATTGACAATTTTTTGGTATAGACTGAAAAAACTTTTTCCAAATGTAAAGGTCTAGTAAATAATTTATGTATCTTACCAAAACACATTCTAGCAGTTAAAAATAATTTATCAAATAGTATATGAACTTTTTCCACTTTATCCATAATAGTAAAACAATTATATAAGCCTGTCAAAAAAATCTTTAAATTTTAAATTTTAAAAATTTTAAAAATTTTAAAAATTATAAAGATTTTAAAAATTCAAAATATTGTAGGAAATTTAAAATTTCAAATCAAGATCCAATAAAAATGCAGATAATTCAAAAAGAAATCAAATTCTTCAAATTCTATTCTTTTGTTTATTAATAAACTTGTAACTCACTGTAAACTCCTATCAAAATGTAAACTATGGACCCCTATCTCAGGAGAGTTCAAAAATAATTTTTTATAAAAATATGTTCATCTACTTTTTTTATAATTTTTACTGTAAGTAGATATCATAAAAGAAATATATGTTTCAGAAATTATTAATAACAATTACTGAAATCTTTCAACCGGTCGAATGACGTCAAAATTTGGATCAGTATCTTATTCCCAGGAAATTTGATCAGTTTCTTTTTTCAAAATATTTTTCTATAAAATCCAAAATTTTTGACCAGTAAAAAAGAAATTAATTTTCTGGAACAAATCTAAAATGTCTAGTTGGGTGATTTTAGTATATGAAAACGATTGGGAAATTTTGACAAAAATCTTCAAATCCAGATTCAGATGAAAAATGCAAATTTTGTTTTGGTTTTCTAGGAGAAAATTTATTGAAATTACATATCGGAAAATGAGATAAAAATAACATTTTGTTTTCTTGTTTTTTAATTTTCTTTTTAAAAGATTAAAAAAATTTGTGTCAAACTGTTAAACCTTTATAACATTAGGTTGTAATCTGTGTTCTTTGGAAGCCCCAGGACTATGTGAGTTGAACAGATGAAAAACAAAATGAAAAATTAGGAATTTCGCTCGACCTAACCGTTCTAATAATAATAATAATAATAATAATAATAATAATAATAATAATAATAATAATAATAATAATAATAATAATAATAATGATAATAATAATATAATAATAATAATAATAATAATAATAATAATAATAATAATAATAATAATAATAATAATAATAATAATAATAATAATAATAATAATAATAATAATAATAATAATAATAATAATAATAATAATAATAATAATAATAATAATAATAATAATAATAATAATAATAATAATAATAATAATAATAATAATAATAATAATAATAATAATAATAATAATAATAATAATAATAATAATAATAATAATAATAATAATAATAATAATAATAATAATAATAATAATAATAATAATAATAATAATAATAATAATAATAATTTTAAAAAATTTTAAAAATCAGATATATATTACAAACTAATTAATTAAATTATTTTCCAAAAAATCAACTTATTTCAGAATGAAAATTTGAAATAGGTAGTTATAGAAAAATTATAAAAAATAATTTCATTTCAAAATTAGTCTCGAGAAAGTATAATTATAAAATACAAACTAATTACGAAATTAACTAAAAATTGGTTTATCTTATCAATCATCGTGAAAGCATATGGAATTGATTTTCTAAAGGAAACCTGCAAAAAAGAAAATTCCTCATTATTATTGATAGGAAATCATAATTTATAAACATCCTATTTTAATTCAGGATTTGCCATTTTGGTTTAAGATAGGATAGAAGCGAAAGCGAGTTAAGCGAAATGAGTCAAAGTTTTGAATAAATTTGAATAAACATTTCCCAAAGGACAATTGACCAGTTGAAAGGTATGATTAGTATTGGTGGAACCTTTGGTTTCTTAAAGTGGTACCTTAATACTTAGGAAAGCTAATTAAGATATATTAACCCTTAATTGGATTGTGTAACAAATTTGCTACATACCAGAATTTCACGTTTAGATTGCCTAAAATAAATAATAACTAACCATTCATAGTGTTGCATGTGAACTACAAAGCTGTTTACCGGATTTAGTTCATAAAGTGACCGCTAGATGCGCCACAAGTCTCAATAATATATTCAGTCAAAGGAACGTTATTTTATTTTATTCAAAATAAATTAAAAAATTAAGCAATTTAGGGTTAAATTTTGTATTCTTTTTGAATAAGTTATTTAACCAACATGCCGATGAGAGCCATTCGAGATTTTAATTAATCAGAATTTTATGAAGGTTATAAGCCTCCATTTTTGGTTATTCGGTCTTTTGGGTATTGTGGCCCTTAGTATTAACACATTATATATTCAATCATTTATTTATTATTTTTCATTTAAACGTTTAACAAGTGCTAGGGTAGTTAATATAAAATTTATTTAAGGTCATGTTTGCCATGGAAACAAATATAGAAAAAATAACTTTAAATGTCATCAGAATCGTTTTAGAAATTTATTTTACAGTAAATGTTTTGTTTTTATTTTGTGGATAAATTACTAAAAAATTAGAGACAACATTATTTTCTAAATATTTTTCTGGATTGTTTTCAGCATCATTTTTATACTTATTTTCAAGTAAAATTAAATTTGTTTTAATAGGCAAAAGAATCAGGATTGCAAACACTCGTAATGCTGGATGATCAAGGAGGTTAGTCAATGATATTTTTATATTCAACTTTCTTAGGCTGATTAAGAATTAAATATTTTCTTAATAGTTGATTTTAATTATTCTAATTTTTAAATTTATTTTATTTGAAATTTTAATAATTTTGTCTAAAATTACCCAACCAGCTTTGGTTATTTCAGAAAATTTGAATGTTTTTGACACTGTGGTCTTGTTAAGCTTGATTTCTCCTATTTATATTAATTTCGGCATTTCAACCGCCTGAGTTTTCTCTTTATATTTATTTTGTGAATATCTGGGAAATTTCTGTGCCAAGTTGTTATTAGTTAATTAATTAATTATAATTATTATTTTTAATTTTATTATTATTATTATTATTATTATTATCATTATTGTTATTACTATTATTATTATTGTATTCATTAATTCAATGCCAATGTTTTCTGATTGTTTTATTCAATTTGAAAGCTACACTTCGTTTGTTCCAGTGTTAAGATAAGTATTTTGGAATTGAGTAACAGATGGAAAAATTCAATGAATGAAAAACTATCAATGATTGAATTTGCTTTGATTGGCATAAATAGTGATGTTTGTTTTAGGGTTAGTATTTTGCATTATAGTATCGTCATCGGGTTTATTGGTAGATTTCAAGATGATATTCAGATATTGGTTATGAATATTTATGTCATAAGTGCAATGCCACATACATTGTAATGACTTCCGTCATTCCTGCTCTCAAGTTCTCGATCACAGTTGACTTAGCGAATTGATTAATATTAGTACAGGCATTTTTTTGATGCAGAATGAAAATAAATGTAAAATAGTTTTATTTAAAATTTTAAAATATTTTGTTGAGAATTATAAAATTTAAAAAAATTAATTTCTTTAAATAAAAGTAATTTATTCTAAATTGTTTTAAGTTCATATCTACCTGACGATGACAATGAGTCTGTCAAAATATATTTTAGTATAATATATATGTTGGATTGGTTCTTTTTTTATCATTATTATTATTATTATTATTATTATTATTATTATTATTATTATTATTATCATTATCATTATCATTATCATTATAATTATCATTATCATTATCATTATTATTATTATTATTATTATTATTATCATTATTATTATTATTATTATCATTATCATTATCATTATCATTATTATTATTATTATTATTATTATTATTATTATTATTATTATTATTATTATTATTATTATTATTATTATTATTATTATTATTATTATTATTATTATTATTATTATTATTATTATTGCTTATGGGAAATAATTTATAATCTTGTTATAGTGCCGTTCAAAGGTCATAAAAGTCACCGCAGCATGCAATTAAATTCCATCGCGGAAATATTTATTGTTTTTTTCCGGATAAATTCTCCTTTCGTTTATCAGCAATAAATTTGATAGAAAATCTCACAAGTTATAAAAGTTATAGGGGAAACGAATTCTCGTTAAATAGTTCTCGATCATGATGGCTGATAATAAAATGAATTGTCCCGTGAAAATAAAGAGTAAATCGGTTTTGGAGTCCAACTTGAAAATTAAGGAAATGAAAACAAAAAAGAATTTTCTAGTTTAACCAACTTAAAATACAAAAGTAAAAGTTTTCAATTAAATTTAATTTTAAATCAGTTTTTTTTTAAATTATATTTTCTAATTTTGTTTTAATTATATTCATAGTTGCTTATTATCTATTTAGAGCAATTAGACAGAATCAACGAGGGATTAGATAAGATCAACGAAGACATGAAAGATGCGGAGAAAAATCTGGACGACTTGAATAAATGTTGCGGTCTTTGTATAATGCCCTGGGCCAAGTAAGATTCCTTTTCTTTGTGAGTTTAATTCCAATTGTTTACATTCTTAACAGATTTTTAATTCTGAAAAATCTTCTTTCTACTAAGTTATTCAAAGAATAAAGTCTAAATTTGTTAAACATTTTATTCTACAATGCTCCACTATCTGTGGGAGAGCGTCAAATCTTCTTTCTTCCATGTATATTTAATAGACGTATTATTTAGGTTTTGAATAAATTAAAAGAGAAGATCTCATTAGAGCTTCTTCTGAAAGAATACGCTTGATCTTGGGATATGAAAACTTTCTTTCTGTTAGGTGATTATGAACATTTTTCATTTAGTTCCAAGTGGAATAATATTTCTCAGAATAAATGCTAAGAATAGATAGTAAAATTGACTTTACACAAAATACATATCTCTTCGGTTGTATAAGGGTGCGCTAGCAGGGTAACCCCATCTTCATTGAGGCCAGGTACATCTTGAAACATTTTACACCATCTTATATTTCCTTCAATTTAGGTCTGTCTTTCCAATGACAAGAAAGAAAATTAATCTTACACAAATTGTTTTTTCATTTAAAAATTGTATCTTCCTTTTATTTGCCTTTCATCATAATGAAATAAAAAACTTACATAAACTTTTTATTCGGCTATTAATAAAATTATTTTATTTGAAATGTATAATTAAAACAAATGAAAAATCTTTGAAAATATTTTCTATAACAAAATGTAACAAAATGTAACAATAATAATTTTAGTTTTGTCATTTTTGGTTTTTGGCTGGATTTTAATGAAAAATGGCTTTAGAAGCCTTTTGTAAAATGATTTTTTTTTGTATTTTCACTTTTCTTATTTTTTAAAAATCTTGTTGCATACCGCTCAATAATACATTTTTTGAAATTTTTTCGAAGAAAATATAACTTTTTATAATTTTATTTAAATTTTCGTTTATTGCATTTATTTTTACGTATATTAATTATTTCTAACTATTAAAAATATTCAGAGTGACTAATTTTCAAAAATCAGATTATGAAAAAACTTGGAAAGGAGACGAAGATGGCAAAGACAATGGAGCCAGTCCGAGAATAGTTGTAGATCAAAACGGAAGTGGACCGACCGGTGGTTATATTACCAGGTAATTTATTCAAGTATTTGGTGCTTTTTATTAAGGTTTTAAAGAATTCTATTTATTTAACAGTCTCAATCCATTCTCATTTGTGAAAATGATATTTTTCAACTAAATTATTCAACCAAATAACATAAAATACAATAAATTTAGCTTTATTTATTAGTTTTACAATTCTAAATTATATGCATCCAAACTAAAACATAAAATAAAAAAGGGATCAAATATTTTTAAATTGATGTATTAATATATTTTTATTTCTTATGTTATGTTCTGATTAAAAACAATAAAAATTAAATATCATATATAATTAATTATCAGACACTATTTACAATAATAAGTAACAAATAACAATATTGCATAAGTGTGTTCAACAAAAATCAGAATGATGTTTGCTTATAAACTATCTTGTTCGTTTTATTTAGCATCGGCAATTATTTACCGATTAATAAAATAATAAAAATTATTAAATTATAAAAATTATAACCCTTTATTTAAAGGAAAGATTTTTTCGAGAGAAAATCAGATTTTCACTTTTATTAAAAAATTATTTTTTTAGATATTTCCATTTTTTAGATAATATAAATAGTAAACTGAGAAAAGTATTTCCAATTTTATGGCAGAAAAATAATAGAGCATGAATTATATTTTCTTTCACTTGTTGAATATTGGAGACAAATATTATAAAAATGGAGACTGCCTACATTTTGTCCCAGATTAATGTGAAACTCGCACTGGGGAAATTTCCATCAACCATAAATTCCTTGTAACATTTTTTTGGAAAAATTAAATGAAAATTTTCAGCTAATATAAATAAATATTCAACTTGAACAAAATATTTGTGTTATCCCTTTGTTTCTGCATGTCTAATTTAAAATTACTTTAATGTAACAAAAATTAATAATTTGTTTAACAAATAAATTCAAGTAAAAAATGCATTGTACTCACAAATTATAAAAACGCAAGTCGAAGTAAAAATTAAAAATACTTAGACATAAAAATATATTAGGCCTCTCTCCAAAAAAGGATAATAGAAAATAGTGAGTTAAAGTCCCAAAAATAAGGATCTCAACAAATTTTTTTTATACAGAAATTTTCTTTATATAAATTTTCTTTTTTAAAAATAATTTTAAATTATATAGAATTTATACATTATGTTGATTAAAAATTTTTCATATTTTTAAAATAATAAATTGCATTATCTTTATGAAAATCTAGCCAATAAATTACTGAAATAATTTTTTTTAAATCTTTCAAGATAATGTTTTTCGTGTGTCAGATATCAAAATGTTTGTTTGACACTGTTGAAAATTTACACAAAACTTTTTGAATTATTTCAATGAGTTTTACATTTAATTTTTAACAGAATTATATAAATAATATATTTAAATAATAGAAATGAATTCAGAGAAACAAAATAAAACTAAAAAATATAATAAACCTCGTAGCGAATTTAATATAGAAATAATTTACTGAAGTAGTAGTATACATTAAATGTTAAGCTAAATTAAAACTTGTTTAATATATTAAAACAAATAAAATTATATTAAATTAAATAAATGTTAAATCATTATTAATTACTATATGGCAAACTAGAACACTTTGAATACAGTACAACAGTGAATTTTTACTTTCAATTGTGTATAATTTCCAATTTTGATGAATTCTATACTCACTAAACCTGATCAGATTGGGTTAGAACTTCTATAAATACGCTTGATGCACAAATCAACGTCATGATTAATAAATTTGCTATTTATTCAGAAGACATTATTATTATTATTATTATTATTATTATTATTATTATTATTATTATTATTATTATTATTATTATTATTATTATTATTATTATTATTATTATTATTATTAAATCTCCTGTTTTTTCCTTCAAAAATATTGAAATACCTTTTCCATAATATTTCATCCTTATTAATGATAGTTTTTCGAATTCTCGGATTGTGTAATAAATTTAATTAATTAATTTGTTTAAATGAGAGATTAAAATATCTCATTATTCTATAAATGAATTCAATAACAACTAAAGCCGACATAGGACTAATTGGACTGGCAGTTATGGGCCAGAATTTAGTATTAAATATGAATGATCACGGATACCGGGTTTGCGTTTTCAACCGAACAATATCTACTGTCGACCATTTCTTGAACAATGAAGCGAGAAATACAAACATCATTGGAGCGAAATCTTTGCAACAATTTATTGACAATTTGGCAATACCAAGGAAAATCTTTTTGCTTGTCAAAGCCGGACGACCTGTTGATGATTTCATTGAAAAATTGACACCGTTTCTGTCAGTTGGTGACATAATCATTGATGGAGGAAATTCCGAATATAATGATTCGACTCGCAGATGTAGACATCTGGCTGAAAAACAGATTCTGTTTGTCGGAAGTGGCATAAGTGGAGGTGAAGAAGGAGCAAGACATGGGCCAAGTCTGATGCCTGGTGGAAACGTTGAAGCGTGGAAACATATCCAACCGATCTTTCAGTCGATTTGTGCAAAAGCAGAAAACAATGAGCCATGTTGTGATTGGGTGGGATTGGAAGGTGCAGGACACTTTGTCAAGATGGTTCACAATGGAATCGAATATGGAGATATGCAATTGATCTGTGAAGCTTATCATCTTATGAGAGACTTATTGGATATTGGAAATGAAGAAATGTCAAACATTTTCCAACAATGGAATAAAGAAGAACTCGAATCGTTCTTAATTGAGATAACGAGTGTTATTATAAAGTTTCAAACAGAAAATGGGAAATATTTGATCAATGACATTTGTGATACTGCTGGACAAAAGGGTACAGGAAAATGGACAGCAATCAACGCATTAGATTTCGGAGTTCCGGTTACTTTGATTGCTGAAAGTGTTTTTGCTCGTAGTTTATCGGCATTTAAACAAGTTCGAGTTGAAGCTAGTAAACGTTTTGGAAATCGTAATACGAAATTTTATTTTACTGGAAATAAACACGAGTTTCTCAATGACTTGAAATTGGCTTTATATGCCAGCAAAATCATTTCGTATACTCAAGGATTTATGATGATGAAAACGGCATCAGACCAATACAAATGGGAACTGAATTTGGGTAAAATTGCGCTCATGTGGAGAGGAGGATGCATAATAAGAAGCCGATTTTTGCAAAACATCAAGCAAGCATATGAGAAAGATGAGACTTTGTTTGTACTTCTTTTCGATGAATTTTTCCAGGGAGAAATATTGAGATGCGAAGCAAATTGGAGAAAAGTTATTTCAAGTGCAGTAATGCACGGTCTGCCTACTCCGGCATTTTCATCAGCTCTTGCGTTCTATGACGGATTGAGAACAGAAAGGTTGCCTGCGAATCTTTTGCAAGCCCAGCGAGATTTATTTGGAGCCCATCAATATCAGTTAACAAGCGACCCGAACGTGTATCTCCATTGTAACTGGACTGGGAATGGAGGAAACACGGCAGCTTCGACATATCAAGCATAATTTCGGGGAAATGAATTTTTGTTAACCTATTTATAATTTATTTTAATAAATTTTTCTATCATTAGAAGTTTGTTGAATGTTGAAAAAATGATTTAGATAACTAAAACAAAAATGTTCTAATAGATATTCAAGGTCACTTTAATAATGTCGTTTTTGCGAAAATAATACATGTAAAATATCTAAATAAAATTTATTAATCTGTATTTCTATTATTTTCGTTTAATCTTGCATTTAAAAATAAATTTATAATTACATTGAGTTAATAATAAAATTTAGAAATTAATTAAAACAATAAACAATTAGATAAAGAATTAGATGAGATTAAATTTAAAAAATGGTTAAATTGGTAACAAAAGTATATTTATTTTTAATTAGTTTTTATTTACCTTTTAATTTAGAACATAATAATAATAAAAAATAATTTAAGCTTTACAGGAAATTTAATGTTGGTCGACAATAAAATTCTAAATTGGATGTTTGGTTTAATTAAAATAGATTAATTTATTAAAATTAAAATTTTTATTTTATTAAATTCATTAAAATTTAAATCATTTATTTATTATTATGTGGCTAGTAAAGCCCATTTGTGAATAATTTCACAACATACTTTATTCATTGTATACACTGGTTTGTTGGTGTTTACACTCATTGGATTAAGATCTTAAATGTCATATATACATAAAATAAAAGATCTGTCTGTTTAAAAACAAATCCAGACATCAAATTCTATTAATTAATTAATAATGTTACTATTTTAATTAAATAAATTAAAGGTAACTGCATGATATAAAAACCATATTAATAAAATACCGTATTATAACAATAAAAATTGGTAAAATGTCACTGTACAATTTAATGTCTGAGATATCAAAATTTCCTTACAGAAAGAAAGAGAAATCAAGTTCTATCTTTATTTCGTAGTAAATATGTACATTTATTAATGACATTTTCAATCTGAAAAGGACCATAATATTTTGAAGTGGTATCTTGATTATTTTCCTTTTTAACCAATACCATATCGCCAATTTTAATCTCATTCGATATTCTTTCTTTATCACAATACGCCTTTTGAATTCCCTGATTACTTTGGATGTTTTCTATGACTTTCTTATGAATTTCTTTCATATATAATCTCTTCTACTCTAATAACAAATCATTATATAAGTTATAAACATCCAATGGTGAATTTATTCGGGGTTGCCGCCAGAACAAAATTTCATAAAGTGAAAAACCTATTGCATTTTGTACCGTAAATCTGATTCCCATCTCGATCATTGGTAATATTTCATTCCAACTGGTTGACCTTCGTTCTTTTAAAACGCTGGAAATCATTCATTTTGCAGTTCGAAATAATCTTTCAATTAACCCATTACATTGTGATTAATACGGAGATGAAAAGCTTTATTTTACTCCTATGTTCAAATTAAAAATCTCAAATAGCTTACTTCGAAAATTTGAACCGATATCTGAGTGAATATATTATGGGCATCCAAACTTTGTAATCCATTGAGTCCATATGGAATTAGCCACAGTTGGCGAGGAAATATCTTTCAGTGGAACCAGACATACGTATTTAGTAAAATAATCTGTAATACCGATAATATATCTATTTCCCCTTGATGTCATTTAAAATGGCTGAGATATTTTATAATTTTGAAGTGGCGCTCTAATTCTTCCATTTTTATTCTTGGCCAAAAGTACAAAAAGATATTTCTTTTCTCGTGTCACTAAGAATATCAGGCAAAAAAAATTCACTCTGAACACCTTTGTAGGTTTTTTATACACGGACATGTCCTAGTTGCTTATGAAAATTATTTACTATTTCCTTTCGTTTCTCATTTGGCATTACTTCACGGTAGATTTTGTCATAGAAGATGTATAACAAATCCCTTTGAATTCTAAGATTATTTTTATGTTTTAATATTTTCTTTGAGTCATTAGAAAAAGTCTGGAAAGTTTTTTCGTCTTTGCAATCACTTTTCAGATATTGAATTATTTTATCTATTTCTCTAAAGCTTCCAATTTCTTCCTTTGTCACTGTACATAATAACTTCTCAGGATTTCATCCAGATCTTGAACATGATTCATTGTAGATTTTTATATTACTCTTCTTTTGTGGTTCTTTGTGCCGTAACTGACATTGTTCACATTGGGGAAGTCTTGACAATGCATCAGCGTTGAAATGCTCTGTGTCCATTCGGTACTGAATTTCCATATCGTAAACTTATAATTCTGCTTTCCATAGACAAAATTGAGATGTATTTGGAGAATTCCACTTTAAAACCACTTCCGTGATTGACGATCAGTTCAAACGACTAACTTTCTACCTAAAAGATAATGTTTGTATTTGAGAACAAATGTATAAATCGCCTTTTGTCATACATTTTGAGCCATACTTTATTCTTCTCCATTTTGAATTTGAGAGAGTACTGATCCGATACGATCATTTGATGCATCTGTATTGAGAATAAAATCACCACTGTCTATTGGTAAACTAAGAATAGGTGTTTTTGTTAAAGCTTCTTTTTAAAACTGAAATGCCTCTTCACCTGTTTTATTCCATACGAACCCGTTTTTTTCAACATCTTTGAGAGTGGTTCCGCGTTGTTAGTATAATCTTTTATAAACTGTCTGTAGTATGGGCACATTCCAAGAAAAGTTGGTAACTCTTGAATATTTGCCGGGAGTTTTAATTTAGTCATTGCCAAAATCTTGTCCGGATCTACTTTAATACCAACACCAGTTATAATATGTCCCAAAAATTTTACTTCTTTTTTGATGAAACTACATTTATCCTGTGCTAATTTTAATCCTGCTTCTTTTATTCTAGATAGAACTTGAGGGAGTCTTTGGTTATGTTTTTCTAACGACTTACCAAATATCAAAACATCGTCTAGATAAATTACACAATATTTCCAGTTTTCATTTTGCAGAATAATTATCATCATGTTCTGAAATGTTTCCGGTGTAGCACATAACCCAAATGGTATTCGTGCGAATTCAAACTGACCACATCTGGTACTAAATGCTGTCTTTTGAATATCAGTTTCGTTCGATGGTACCTCATAGTATCCACTTGTCATATCTAGAGTGGTAAAGTACTTTGCATCTTCTATCGAGTCAAATATTTCTGAGCTGCTGGGTATTGGGAATATTGGTCCACACGTCTTTGCATTTAACTCTCTGTAATTGATGGAAATTCTTATATCTCCATTTTTCATTTTTTACTAACTACTACCGGAAAAATTCATGGAAACCTGCTCGGTTGTATTATTTCTGATTCCAACATTTCTTTCAAATAGTTTTCTACTTCTACTTCAATACCTTTTGGAATGTGTCTTGGTTTAAAAGCGATGGGCTTTTCATCAGTTGTATCTATATAGTGTTTAATAACATCCTTTTTGCAAATATCCCACCAAGCTGTACTAAATATTTCTGAAAACTCAGCTATTTTATCAAAAAACGAATTTCTTTCTTGTGGAGACTACGTTGTATCAATATTGTTCATTTTCATTTCTTATATCTTTTTTATTGCTATTTTTCTTTCATTTGTTTCACTTGTTGACATTTTATTCAATGCGTTTCTTTCACATTCGGCATCAATATCCATCCCATCTTCAATATGACCAAGTTTAGTTCCAGCAAATAATGACTTAGTTTTACCACTTTTCACTCTAAGTCTTACAATTATTTTTCCTTCCGTACAATTGACTAATGAATCAGCTAAAATCAATTTTCGTTTCGCCATATTTTCTCTATTTGCAATAAATAAACAATTTGGTATATTCAGAGGATTCTTAATACCTCTCTCATCAATTATTTCACCAACAATCATATACTCTCTAGTATCTACAAAACACAGTCTCTAACACTATCACATTAAAGCTGCATTTCAGGACTTTTTCAGCATTGTTTTCCGCACCAGGCCACAATAATGCGGTACGATCTAGTTTAACCTCTCAGTGAACGTCTTTGAGACAAATGGTATTTCTATACTTTTTAGTTCAATGCAATCGTTAACAGGGTTAAAAACAATGCCATCTCGTTTCATATAACGTAATCGAATGTAGATATTTGGGAAGATATCATTAATTATTTCAAATATTTGGTTAACAGTTTCTAAACCTATTTGTATTTGTAACAAAATGTTACTGTGACTTTGCATTTTAGTTCCGTTTGTACATTACTAATATGTACATGACTTCTTAAAACAGGTAATCCTGGTTGAGTTTCCATAATCTTTTGTAAAAATCTTTTGCTCACAGCGTTTGTATCAACCCCGTGTCAAGCATAATTCGAGTATTAACTCCCTCTACTATCCCATTGATAATAGGTTTATTAATGGCTTTTTCTGCGTGACCCTTTGAAATATTGGATGAAAATTGAAAAATTTTACGTTTTGGTTTAGCTGTTGACCCTTCAATAAAGTCCACATATTGATCTACTAATGATGGTTTCATGCTTTTGTTTACCACTGTCTTTTCCATAGAATTGACCTCAACTATTGATGATTCTTGATCTTCAAATTGTTCACATTCTTCGTCTTCGTTAATTACTTCTTCTAAAGCTCATAATCTGTTTTTATATTTCCCATATTTATTATTTACTTTGTCTCCACCATTTGAAATGTTTGGACAAAATCTTTGAATGTGACCAGATTTATTACAGCAGTAGCATTGTAAATTTTTTCTTCTAAATTTACAGTTTCTTTTCACATGACCTACCTTATTGCATTTAAAACATCGAACTTCGTTTGATCGTTTATTTTCCAATTTTTTGTTTAGAATCAACTGGTTTTCCAACTATAGATTCATATTTTCGTTTGTAATCATTTGTTGCGTTTGAATAATGCTCATTTATTATTTAATTTCCTCAGGTGTTTCAGTTTTCTCAAGTTTTCTAAAGACATTTTCTATTCTTGCATCGTTATCGTCTTCATCTTTTATTCCAGCAACTGCTTCATCGACTGATTTTGGTTCCAAATATTTCAATGCGTCAGGAATAGTTTTTGAAGCAAGATTATTAATGAAAACATTTAAAATAATTTGCTTATCTTCAATTTTTAATTTATTTGCTCGACTTTTACACTAATAGCAAAATCCACAATTTTCTCACCAATTTCTTGAGCAACATTCATTAAATTTCGAATTTTTTTGCTTATTTTTTTCGAGCATATTTCAACTGCTCTGCTGAAATAAAAATCCAAATTTCTTACTTTTCTATCTTCAATACATTCGATTTCGCTAAGAATTTTCTCATTGAACGATCTTCTAAAAAAATCGATTTTTAGATCTTCTTTTAATGTTGGCTCCAGATCAATGATTTTTCTTATCTTCTGCAAATGCTAGTCTATATTTGTCAGGCCATTTTTTTTATATTTCCCGAAATTTGAAATTTTCTCCATTAAAATTAAATCCAATAGGCACCCTGCATGTGACGCCATGTTATATTTAAATAGTAATAATTAAATTAAGCTATGAAAATAAATAATTAAATAAACATAAATTTAAATTCTATTTCATTTACCTCAATATTTAAACAATACCATAATTAAATAAACTTTAATTCATACATATCACAGTTCGGCAGTTTGTATTTATATATATTTCAATTATAAAGTATATTGAAAATTTATTAGTTTATTTATGACATTTTAATATTGAAAATTAGTTTTTAAACCAAACTAGAATAGATGGCAGCGCATGTTTTAATTTCTAAATTATATTATTAAGTTTCCTATTGTCATATTTAAATAGTCTCTTATATTTTTTAAATTTAAAACGTAAATAAATCTTAATTAAATATTTAAAACTTCATTCTAAGACAAATAATCAACAATAAGTTTTCAGTTTAATTAAGATGGACTATTATTTTACAGACATTTTATCGTGAATAGATTACTATGAAGATTAAAAGCCCAAGTGCAGTAGGGTAGTGATGCTATTATTTCATAAAATTAGTCTTTTTTGAATATGAAGTTCTTGGTCGTCACAAATCTCACCAAATAGAAAATATTTTATTTTAAATACTTAAACTCTGATTAAATGTTGAGGAGGAGGAGCAGGATGGTCATCCGGGTTTGAATTGCGATCCCATCTTCATTGCATTTCTATATCAAATCCACTTCCTATCTTTTTAATAGTGTATTCCAAATGAGGGATTTTTGCTTAAGGGATAGGAAAATATATCAAACGGTTTAACGAAACTTCACTTTTCAACACGCATAAAATGGTTACTGTCCAAGAGGACATTGGAGACCTTTCATTAGACCTACAGTATTTAAAGAATATAAGTTGAAATATTTATTCACTTGATATCGACGAAATGTGACGTGAAATTACAAATAGCTAAGACCCATTTACTCGATATCCTAATATTATTAATATGTTTTTTTTAATCTTTTTGTGATCATATAAATTTATAATCAACTTTCATAACCCGAGATGGGACAAAATGCTTGTAAATAAACCGACTGTTGATGATATTGATATTTCCGTGCAAAAAAATTGTCCAAACATTAAAACAAAAAGCCCATTTGTAATGGGGACATCGCGATTTCATAAACTAAAATGATTGGTGAAGTGGATCATAAATAAATGTATTTTCACCAAGGTAATTATCGTTACGCAAAACAATTTCAATTCCATTATGCCAAATTTCACTGAATGGGAAATACGGTAAAACTTTTTTTATCCCAATCAACTGGGAGACATATTTTGTCAGAAATACATTTGATAAATTATTATAATTTGTTAAATTATATACATGATTCAATATCTTGATTTCTTGTTTTAATGTATGAAATTAGTATAATATAACAAATTAAGATTTATTATTAATATTACTATTATTATTATTATTATTATTATTATTATTATTATTATTATTATTATTATTATTATTATTATTATTATTATTATTATTATTATTATTATTATTATTATTATTATTATTATTATTATTATTATTATTATTATTATTATTATTATTATTATTATTATAATTATTATTATTATTGGGTTATTATTATTGAAAGTCGGTTCCCTCTGACTCCTCGTGTCCTTTTCGAATCAAATAAGCAAACCCAACACAGAATAATTTTATTTGCACTCTACCACAGTTACAACTCAATCCGATTTATTTCAATGTTTTGTAATTACAATTTTGTAATTTATTTGCACCCTTCATCCACCGAATAAATTTGATTATCTTAAGGTAGGTTATCCAATGGATAATCACCTTTTCTGATAGATAACGTTTGACTTTACTTGGGTTTAGACTCTTTTACTGACCAGACTAGACTACTCGTTTGCTTAAACCACTGGCCATTTCGTGTTTTTCGCTTTTCCTTTTATACTCCTGCTAAGACTGTTTTCAGACAATTGTCAACAACATTTGCTGCCATACTAAATTATTAAAAATAATTACTTCCCATAGACCACCTTAGCCGACATTTGTAAACAACGTTTGCTACATTACAAAATTACAAATAAGGAAATGATTACCTCCCAATAGATAAGTGACGTACATTTAATATATTTTAGGCCAATTTACTCTTTTATATTATTCCGTCTACACGCCGGGTTTTCCTCATCTCTCGGGTTTCCCATTGCCTCATATTTCCCATTCACTCGGGCTTCCATAAGTAATTAAATTTTTTCATTAATTTGTTTTTTGTCTATATTATTTTCTAAGGACCCCTCACTAAATTGTTATTATTATTTTTGGACTCGTCTCTCAATTTAGCGTTCAACCATAACAATTTCACCCGATCAATACCACTTTCGAATTCTTGTAAATCTTTTAATTAATGTTGCACTTTTATCATTTTAGTGTTTTAATGATTTTACAGTACTTTTGTAATACCCCAACATTATTATATCTTTCAAAAATATTGAAATACCTTTTCCATAATATTTCATCCTTATTAATGATAGTTTTTCGAATTCTCGGATTGTGTAATAAATTTAATTAATTAATTTGTTTAAATGAGAGATTAAAATATCTCATTATTCTATAAATGAATTCAATAACAACTAAAGCCGACATAGGACTAATTGGACTCGCAGTTATGGGCCAGAATTTAGTATTAAATATGAATGATCACGGATACCGGGTTTGCGTTTTCAACCGAACAATATCTACTGTCGACCATTTCTTGAACAATGAAGCGAGAAATACAAACATCATTGGAGCGAAATCTTTGCAACAATTTATTGACAATTTGGCAATACCAAGGAAAATCTTTTTGCTTGTCAAAGCCGGACGACCTGTTGATGATTTCATTGAAAGATTGACACCGTTTCTGTCAGTTGGTGACATAATCATTGATGGAGGAAATTCCGAATATAATGATTCGACTCGCAGATGTAGACATCTGGCCGAAAAACAGATTCTGTTTGTCGGAAGTGGCATAAGTGGAGGTGAAGAAGGAGCAAGACATGGGCCAAGTCTGATGCCTGGTGGAAACGTTGAAGCGTGGAAACATATCCAACCGATCTTTCAGTCGATTTGTGCAAAAGCAGAAAACAATGAGCCATGTTGTGATTGGGTGGGATTGGAAGGTGCAGGACACTTTGTCAAGATGGTTCACAATGGAATCGAATATGGAGATATGCAATTGATCTGTGAAGCTTATCATCTAATGAGAGACTTATTGGATATTGGAAATGAAGAAATGTCAAACATTTTCCAACAATGGAATAAAGAAGAACTCGAATCGTTTTTAATTGAGATAACGAGTGTTATTATAAAGTTTCAAACAGAAAATGGGAAATATTTGATCAATGACATTTGTGATACTGCTGGACAAAAGGGTACAGGAAAATGGACAGCAATCAACGCATTAGATTTCGGAGTTCCGGTTACTTTGATTGCTGAAAGTGTTTTTGCTCGTAGTTTATCGGCATTTAAACAAGTTCGAGTTGAAGCTAGTAAACGTTTTGGAAATCGTAATACGAAATTTTATTTTACTGGAAATAAACACGAGTTTCTCAATGACTTGAAATTGGCTTTATATGCCAGCAAAATCATTTCGTATACTCAAGGATTTATGATGATGAAAACGGCATCAGACCAATACAAATGGGAACTGAATTTGGGTAAAATTGCGCTCATGTGGAGAGGAGGATGCATAATAAGAAGCCGATTTTTGCAAAACATCAAGCAAGCATATGAGAAAGATGAGACTTTGTTTGTACTTCTTTTCGATGAATTTTTCCAGGGAGAAATATTGAGATGCGAAGCAAATTGGAGAAAAGTTATTTCAAGTGCAGTAATGCACGGTCTGCCTACTCCGGCATTTTCATCAGCTCTTGCGTTCTATGACGGTTTGAGAACAGAAAGGTTGCCTGCGAATCTTTTGCAAGCCCAGCGAGATTTATTTGGAGCCCATCAATATCAGTTAACAAGCGACCCGAACGTGTATCTCCATTGTAACTGGACTGGGAATGGAGGAAACACGGCAGCTTCGACATATCAAGCATAATTTCGGGGAAATGAATTTTTGTTAACCTATTTATAATTTATTTTAATAAATTTTTCTATCATTAGAAGTTTGTTGAATGTTGAAAAAATGATTTAGATAACTAAAACAAAAATGTTCTAATAGATATTCAAGGTCACTTTAATAATGTCGTTTTTGCGAAAATAATACATGTAAAATATCTAGATAAAATTTATTAATCTGTATTTCTATTATTTTCGTTTAATCTTGCATTTAAAAATAAATTTATAATTACATTGAGTTAATAATAAAATTTAGAAATTAATTAAAAAAATACACAATTAGATAAAGAAATTAGATGAGATTATTACAAAAATAAAAATAATTGTAAGTTAATTTTCCAAAGCATTAATAATAATTTCAAACAATTACAAATTTGTATTAATTTATAAATAAAAAGTACATTATTGCCGTTATTGTTTTAATTTATCGTTTTATTAATAAATTTAAATTTAAAATTATTTTCTGTTAATTTAATTTTTTAAAAAAAAATTTTTAATTTTTTTAAAGAGTGTTTAATTTATGAAATTATTGATAATTGTAATTTTACTCAAATTTAATTTTTTTTAATAATTAGAATAATAATTTCGCAATTTGATTTATAAAGTGCTCACTCCTAATAATTAAAAATCTTGTAGCTTTTTGTGTTACAGATGTCCTTGAAGTTAAATTCAACCGGAAAATTAAAATAAAAATTATTTTTCCAACATACTTTTATGTTGATTGAGTTTGAAAATTTTTAGAATAACAAATGATGAGTTCGAAAACGAGATAGATCAGAATCTGCAAGAAGTGACCGGCATGATTGGAAATCTAAGAAACATGGCTATTGACATGGGCAGCGAGATAACTCAGCAAAACAAACAAATTGACAAAATAATGTTCAAGGTGAGACTTTTAAATGGATTTTGATTTACCCATCTGTTTTCTATGAAACGAAAAACACTTTTTTTTCAGATGGTGTGTGTGTGTGTGGGTGAATGTTTTTGATAATAAATAAAATTTTGTAAATAACTTATCAGTGAGCGATGTGGTATATATTGTTTTAATTATCAATTGTATTAAGCCAATAAAATTTCTAAATTATTAATATTTAATAATACCTCAGGCTCAACTAAATGAAGAGAGAATCAAGAAAGCTAACGACCAAGCAACGAAGCTTCTGAAATAAACCAACCTTTACTCTGAGAGACCTCAATCCCGTTGTATATGGTGTTCCGAGAATTATTATCATTTTGACCAAATAATCATTTTCCTATTAGATTCTTAGTTTTTGTGAATTTGAGCGATTATTTTCTTTAAATTGATATTTTTAGTGAGAAATAAATATTTTCCTGATTATTTAAACTTTTATTTAATCATAAATTTTAATAAAAATTTTAGAAAAAAAACGAATATTTCTTCACGATCGAAATTTGTTTTTGAAAACCGTCAATTTTTAGATCTCATTTAAATTTAGCTAATACTCATAATAATAATAATAATAATAATAATAATAATAATAACAATAATAATAATAATAATAATAATAATAATAATAATAATAATAATAATAACAATAATAATAATAATAATAATAATAATAATAATAATAATAATAAATAATTAAATAAATTTGGCAACGATTTAATTAAAAGATAACGCCAATAAAAAACCTTTCGTACGATATATTTCGATAGCATAGCTATCATCTTCAGGTACTCAAAACCAACTAAAAATATTATGAATTAACATTTAATTTAAACAAATTATTTTTTATTAATTTAATTTTTTTTAATAAATAAATATTTTTAAAAATATATTCAATTCACTTTTAAATTAATTTAAAATTTTAAAATTTTCACTTATATTCTAATTTTTAAAAATTAATGTAATTTAAAATTTTCAATTATTTTAATAATATTAAAAAAACAAACATGATTTAACATACGTAAACTATTTAAAAACATTCAAAACATTCGTAGTCACAGCACTCTGCACATTAATCTTTTGGATCCTTATCAGCAATGCTTCACATATCACTCGTTCCCAATAACAATTAAAACTTCTCAACAAAATTCTAAAATCAGACATTCCTATTATATACTCTACACGATCGTCTCTAATTCGTGTAAGGTACGCAATATGTTTATTAATAAATCAAAAACTCCGGTTGGATTGTGTTCTGATCTCGTTTATCAATTTACATGTAATGGGTGTAATGTCACATACATTGGAGAGACTTCCCGTCATCTCTGTACTCGAGTTCTAGAGCATTGTCGATTGAAGGGTTTGACCAATATTAGTGAACACAATAGAGGCTGTAAAAGTGAAATAGGAATGTCTGATTTTAGAATTTTGTTGAGAAGTTTTAATAGTTATTGGGAACGAGTGATATGTGAAGCATTGCTGATAAGGATCCAAAAGATTAATGTGCAGAGTGCTGTGACTACGAATGTTTTGAATGTTTTTAAATAGTTTACGTATGTTAAATCATGTTTGTTTTTTTAATATTATTAAAATAATTGAAAATTTTAAATTACATTAATTTTTAAAAATTAGAATATAAGTGAAAATTTTAAAATTTTAAATTAATTTAAAAGTGAATTGAATATATTTTTAAAAATATTTATTTATTAAAAAAAATTAAATTAATAAAAAATAATTTGTTTAAATTAAATGTTAATTCATAATATTTTTAGTTGGTTTTGAGTACCTGAATATGATACCTGTGCTATCGAAATATATCGTACGAAAGGTTTTTTATTGGCGTTATCTTTTAATAATAATAATAATAATAATAATAATAATAATAATAATTATTATTATTATTATTATTATTATTATTTATTATTATTTATTATTTATTAATTATTATTATCCTAATTGACATTTTCATAATAATTGAAATTTTTAATTTAATTTCAACCGAAACTTCTCTTATGTTATTTTTCATAAATGTTTTATAATTTTCTGACAAATTTTTCCTTGGTACCAAATCAACGATGCCATATTTATAGGATATTTGTTGAAAAGAAATCCTGTAAATAATTCATTCATATTCCCGAATTCATCATCATTTGAATACTAATTAAATTATTAATTTATTTGGAATTATTGTTGATAAAATTTGTCTTCTATTTTGAATCAGTCTGTTATTGTCAATAAATAGTTCCAAATCAGCCGCTAAATAAATGGGGGCATTCGACTGTTTAATAAAAATAAATATATTTTCTTTCCAAGATTATGAATGTCAGTTCAAATGGGGTTTCATTAACAGGATATTTGGCTTCAATAGTCTTCAACTTAGTGATCTCGGTTACCATAGGCTCCCCAAAGGTTTTTACTAGGAAAGGACAAAATAAAGATTTCTTAATAACAGGAAAAAAAACTTTTATAAAAGAAATTTATTTATTTATTCAGTTTCCTTCTTATTAAATTCAAAATCATAAAGCATAAATTTTACTAATAAACCAAAACTTAAACAAAAAAAGACATTAAAAAAATTATTAACACAAATGAGTTTAGTTGGCAACCAGAAATAATTCAGTGAAAAGAAATAGCAATCTTCTCTTTTCTAACGCAAAACAATTAAAAAAGTTTAAAACATAATTATTATGCATTTTGTCTTTTATATGACAATGGAAATTCAACAAGCAAAAGCCATCTAGGCTATTTGTTACCATACTTGATCGAAGCCAGGTTTTAACCCTACATAGAGAATTGTACGCGGCATTATACAAAAGATTATCTTTTCTAAATGACACAAATCTACCCAGAGTTTTGTTGCAACTGTCTCATTGGATTTTCAAGATTTTCATATATTGCTTCCGATGAGTTTAGAGCACTAATTAAAAGAAATGGGGAATGATGAATAGAAACCTACAATACCAGTTTTGCCATCGGTAATATGAATACCAACCGATGAAGAATCAACTGTTTGGGAGAGGCAAACATAAGGTTTCTTTAACCATAACAACGAGTTGTGGTGGTTCCCATAATCTCTAGCATTGCAAATAACTTACCTATAAATCTTCATCGAGTTTATCATGAAAACTGGCAAGTTCATAGAACATTCATTAAACTCTTATTAGAATAATCTGCAAACAATGACTGTTGAATAACTCTAAGGTTGCAATAATCCGCAATAATTATAATGACTCTGTAAAAATATTTCTAATTAGAACAGATAGTAAAATTCTTGCCAACGCATGTTGTATGGCTGACGATCAGTTAAGCGCGTGATTACCCAACGGCTAATTTGTATAAGATCCTTTGTTAAAACAAACATTTTAATTTTATTGTCAAAATGTTGTTTTTGAATTTCTAATAAAACAGCTCATAATTTGTA
Source organism: Schmidtea mediterranea (assembly GCA_022537955.1). NCBI lineage: Eukaryota > Metazoa > Platyhelminthes > Tricladida > Dugesiidae > Schmidtea > Schmidtea mediterranea. The sequence goes on from CM039681.1 coordinate 11,768,412, forward strand.
AATTATTTGCTCACTTGTAAATTAAAACAAAAAAAATAAAATAATGTGTTTTTGAATTAAATGAATTTTTTGTTTTGAACGTTGTTTTATATATATATATATATATATATATATATATATATATATATATATATATATATATATATATTAATATATTAATATATATCAATTAGAAATCTCAATAATGACTTGATTCTTTCCTTTTAATCTTGCTAATAATCTGGGGTTGTCACATGGATGATTTATGGTGAAAATTCATTCACAAATAAAATCTCATTTGACATTGTAAAACCCAATTCAACATAAATGGCGGGAAAATAGTAAAGATTCATTAAATTATTAGAATAAAGAATTATAATATTCCTAATTAGATTTCTTTCCTGGGGACAGGAAATATCCATTTGGATATTTTCCCCTGAAATCCGTTAATTCGTCTGAAAATTCAAAAAATGATGCAAAAAAATCTGTCATTTCCAAGATGGCTTTTAAATTTTGATAAAAATTAGAATAATTGTTTCAATGGAGTTCTTGAGATTTTTTGTTTTATTGTCTTAGCTAGCAAATCAGAAATTTAATTCTTTGACAGAAATCTTTTTCTGGGTTTTTTGTGAATATTTCCAAGAAAAGTTGATAAATATGGATTCTAAAACTTTTTATTTAACGTCTAGCAATAAATTACAAGGGGGACTCACGATCTTTGGTCGTTCATTTTTCCTTCCAACGTTCCTATATATATATACATATATATAATTTTTTGGAAAAATTAAAAATAAGTGAAATTTATAAAGAACCGATAGGACAATGATTAAAATTTCTATAATGTAAGTGTAATAAACGAGAACAATGGCGATAACGTTTATTATTATTATTAAATTGATCATTTTACTTCTCAACTAACTATGGAACATAATCAGTTTCAATAAAAATTGGTGTTATTTCATTTGATACGATTTAGCATGAACATTGTTGCATCTCATTTACTACTTCTGCACAGTAAAATTTCAGAGTTCTGTCTATGGTTGCGTTTAAATTAAAATAAATTTTGATGAATCGGCTTATGAAAGAATTTTTTTATGTAATCTCTGTTTAAACAAGCTTTAGTATAAATAGAAAATTTAGTCTTAATAAATTTTAATTAAATTTACATAATACTTGTGTGACAAGCACAAGAATATATATATATATATAAACACAAAATTCAAAGAACAATTGTTTCACTGACATTAATCAATTCTTTCTGTCGACAGTTATCAAGAACTTGAAAACGGAAATGACAGATAATCATTCCAATGTATGTGGCATTACACCTATGAAATAAATATTTATAACCAAGATCTGAATACCATCTAATTAAGACTTAAAATCTATCAATAAACACGATGACAATCCTATAATGCAAAATACAATCCCAAAAACCAACCTCACTATTTAAATTAAACAAAACTGATTCATTCATTGGATTTCTACCTTTCTTCCTATATATATATCACAATCACACCAAAGATGATGACCCTTGTTAATGCCTTATATTAAAAAAATTTAAAAACTACACCAGTTATACAAATAGTTAAAATTTTGAATTTCTAATCCAATATGTGATAAAACACGTCAATAATTTTAAAAATCAAAATCCTTTGATCAAGACCATATGTTATATAATTCGCAATTTGACGAGCATATGAAATGCTATTGATATCATAAAATGTAGTCATGGTAACAGTAACTAATTTTAGTAACCATGTCAATTAGACAATGTTAAATGTCATAAATTTTTATCATTTCTTTTTGGCCGATACTTATGCTAAAGTTAATATTTTTCAACGAGCACTTATAATAAATTATAATAATTATTATTTTTCTAGGTTGCAAAACCGTTTTATGACGGGTACTTCGGTGGTTATAAACGTTATAAGAATTATATTGCTGTTTTGCAAAAGGCGTAAAAATCAGAGTCGCAGCTGTAAACAATTGACAAAATGGCGTTGAAATGTAAGGAATTCATAAAATTTTAATAATTGCAATTTATTATCAAAAATTCATTTAAACAATTAACATTGACTTCATCTCAATCAAAGAAATATAAATATTTAAAATAAAAAATTTATATTATTTTTAATTAATTAAAATTTAATCCTGGTGGAAAATTATCTAAATTGAATAATTTCCAGAATCGGTGGAAATTCCTGGAAATTAATTTATTTTACTTAATTGATTGTGTTAATTAATTATTTCCAACACCTCGAAAACGACATTTTAGTATGGAGAAAATTGTTGGGGAATTTTTAGCCAAATAATTTGTTTGAATAGTAATTATTCATTTTGTAATAATTTCCACAAATATCTCATGAATGTCGCAAAAATGTTTTGGCATTATTTTTGTCCTCGGAATAATTACTTGCATTTGTCAATAAATTTGTCAGTAATTTTATATTTTATCAAAATAGGGGTATAGGGGTATAAATCGGGGTATCCCGATTTATAATCAGCAATTATAATCAGCTCGGTCCGCTTATACAAAAAGTTAGGAAAATTGTGAAAAACATTTAAACGTTCACCAAGACGGAATCAGGTACTACAAGATTATGCACGTGTTGAATTCAGTAAGGAATATTGCTTAATCCTAGATTCAAAAACTAGATTGGATAGTTTAATAGTAATGCTCCAACATTTTTATAAATTAAAACAAGCGTAAAAACTTCAGTTATAGATTTAAATTTAAATATAAATTTTACTGAGGCTGATTTTGAAACAGTTTCTTTAACAGTGTTCGTGCTATTGCCAGTAAAGCTAGCAGTTGAGTCATTATCTCGTGAAGATGCCAACTTACTTTACGCAGATACGACATTTAAATTTATGTTTGATAGTGTTAGTGAAATAAAGTCATCAGTGAGCACAGAAGTTCAAAGTACCTTTATGAAATGCGTATCTAATTGGCTATTTACATAAAGCTTACACAGATTCTAGTCAAATCATCAACCGAAGTTTCAATTTTCCTCGTTTATCGAAATCAAAAATTCTTAAAACTCTGTTGGATATTGTTAATCAAATGAATCTTTGGAATCAAAATACAGTTCTACTATAGTAATCAAATGAAATTTTAAATTCCGACGTCAATGAGCCTGAGGAAGACTTAATAGAATTAGTAGATAAATCAGAAAGTTCATTGAAGAAAAAGTTGGAAGAAGCAATTTTAAAACAAAAAAAATTATGCTGTTATCAGGAAAAAGCCAGAACGTACTGGTGATTTAACAAAGTGTTTGAAAAAAGAAACAAGTCTATTTGATGATGAAGGTGTGCGGGGAAAATATTTAGAACAAATTTATAATCTACTTTTAACTATTCGTCCAACCAGTGTTGAATCTGAAAGGGCTTTTTCTGCTGCCAGTGTAATAAATTTAACACTGAATTTTTTAAAAAATTATTTTTTTGAAAACTGGTTTTAATACCGGTGTCCCGGTATTATCATTTGCAATACCGAAATACCGGTATTGAGATTTCCTCCTGTATTGCATTCCTTGGTTGAATTATTTAAGCGAAAAAGGAAATATTATTATCATATTATATATTTATATATGTCTATATTTGACCTAGAGTATATAACCAGCTCCGGCTATAGGGTTCACAAAGTTCTGGATAAAAACCTTAAAAAATCAAGTAGTTTTAAATTATAATAAAAACGTAAAGTTAGAAAGAAACATGGCTTCGAAACTAGTTAAAATAGATTTTCTTTTTCATCTCCTGTGACCAAGTGCTTCAAAAATGGATCTATTCAATAGAGTTTTATTACAATATAAGCATTATTTCAATTGTTTCTCCGTTATATCACGCGATAAAATACATTGACCTTACTGACCATTACAAGTTTTCGCAGAAATTGTCTGGAAACTATAAAATTATTTATTCGAAGAATTTCACTCATCTCTCGAGTTGTCTTACGTCGGTTAGCTTCAAAACACACAATTATTTCGTTGACTCACTTATAAATAAAAAGAAATCAGAGGTGAAAATCAAAAAAAGACCTTAATTTAAATTAGATTATTAAATTAAAAATTCCAAAAATATAATTCGATTTTGTTTGTTTAATAAATATAGGCGGTTTCAACCTTTTAGTAGACACGGTGCGGTTAATAACCTGAAATTTTATGGTTATATTCCGCATTTCTAATAGTAACTTTAATTTTGTTTAATCAGATAATTTTATTTTAATATTAGGTTGGTGCATAAATTTGTCCTGATTTAAGTATGAATCTAATATTTACACTAAGTTAAGAAATGAATTTGCATTAAATATATAACAATATCTGATAGCGTTTGCTGTTGTTAATCTGAATCAGTTTAAATTACTAAATGCCTAAAAAGCCGTGTTTTTCAAAAATTGCAAGCAAATTAGATGTCGGAACAAAAGGAGTATTTGCGTCACCTTATGTTGCCCAAAAAAACCGAAATCTGAAATTTACCAATCTAACTATTTAAAAACATTCAAAACATTTTTATTAAAATATTAGAAAAAAATCCCTGTTTTCTCATACTTACACTATTGTCTCACTAGTATTGGTCAATCCCTTCAGTCTACAGTGTTCAAGAATTCGAGTACAGAGATGACGGGAAGTCTCTCCAAATTATGTGTGGCAAATTGATAAACAAGATTCGAGATTATTTTTAAACATATTGGATACTTTACACAAATTAGAAAAGGTCTTATAATATAAGTATTACGACTGCTTATTTATCTAAATCTTATAATTTAAAGCTCTTAAATTAGAAAAAATGTTTCAAGTGAATTATCATTAAGTTTTTAACAAAAATAAATGTAATCTAAAATGTCATACCATAGCACAGCGATTCTCAACCCCTTATATGTTCATTATCCTTGGATTAGAAAAATGTTTATAATTTAAATACTTGCAGTTGTTATTATTTAAAACTTGTTCTAACACTAAATAAATAGTAATAACGTGTAAAGGAGTATGCCCACTGATCTGAAACTGGAGTTTTCACGTACTCCATATTTAGAATCACTGCCACAACACATTAAATAAATTTATTACATTAAATTTTTACATTAAATCCTTTCTTGCTTTATTTCTTGCAAATTCGTTAACTTTTCGATTTAAGAATCTCGAACTCTATATACCAAATGATATTTGGACTACAAAATATAATTATCTGGTATATTCAAAAAAAAGTAATTTTCCTCGATCCCTAGTGAAAAAAATATTTTAAGACCTCTGAGTCCTTTAGCCTTCCGGAATCTTGAGTGGCTGCAACTGTAAATGAGGATAAATAAAATTAATCCTAAAAAATTTGTAGCAAATTAAATTTTAAAATATTTTTAAAATTTTAAACTTATTTTATAATTTATTTAAACTTTGTAAATAAAAACAAACAAATTAATCATAATGTGAAAATGATTTTAGATTAAAATGTAGATGAAAACGACTTCAGTCTAAGCATTCAAAACCCAAACAAAATCTAAAAAGCGACATTTATTTATGTAAATAACGGCAAATGATAAAGACAATAAATGTTTCAAAATTTTTAGTTTTAATATTATTTTGATAATTCAATTTTTTTAATTTACATTGTATTTATTGAAAAATTCTGTATCTTTTCCACCATCTTTCTATTTTCATTTTCAATCTTATTCATTTTTTTGCATTCATTTTATTATCGCTTAATCTTTTATTTGATATTTAACACAAATTTTCAGCAGTCATTTTACAGAGTTTGTAAATATTGATATTTAATATTGATCGATATTTATTTATATATTTAATTATATATTTAATATATTTAATTGTCTAAAAAAGAAATGAAAATAAAGAGTATTGAAAAATTATTTTAACTTATTTTTAATTAATTATTTTAATTAGTTGGAAAATAACTTTAACAGTACTTCGTTACGATATTTTTAACATTAAAAATAATAAATGATCTTCGTTTTTTATTAATTTCTGAAGTAAACACGTAAAAATCGTTTTTAAAAAATTACTATAATATTTTAATTAATCGATTTTTAATTTAAATGAATTTAATTAAAAATAACATGAAGGAATTTTTTTATTTTCATCGAGATTTATGTCACAACATATTTTACCTCCACAAGTTCTGAAACAAAAGCATTTCCTTAGGTAGAGATTGAGCAAAATGACAATGAAAAGAATTCCGCCGATGCAAATCATAAAAATTTTAGTTTCGGGGGGCACTGAGAAAAAATTAAATATAAAACTGTAATTTGTGCATATTTTACCAAATCCACTAAAATTGAAATTGCGAGCTTTCTGAAGAGTTATATTGTTCATAATTTATTTTTGATTAAAACAATAAATATATCCATAAATAGGTGCAGTGCCTAATTGTGCTGGGCCTTTTTGACAGTGATTTCTGCACGTAAATGTAGCAATTATAAATTTATTTCTATTTTGAGAATTTTTATAATAAAATATAACAATACAGTTTTGTCAATTACTTGTAGCATTTCAAATGTCTTATTTTTGTTTAAATTAATAGTGTAAAATTTATTGGTTTTGCTCGGAATTAAGTAAATTAATTTTGTTAATTTGAAAGGGAAAAATTAATGTATTTTGGGGAAATTAAGAAAATGTATTAAATAATTTTTACTTAAAAAGAAGTCCCAGGAAAGTTTGAACAAAAATATAATAAATTAGAAAATCTATCTATTCAAATCGAACCAAAATGCATGTTGGTATTACCTTATTTCGAGGATTTCAGAGAATTTAAGAATAAGATCTTCAAACATGTAGATAAAACTGAGTTTAAAATTGTTTAAACTTCTTTATTAGCCTGTTCACTAATAATTATCCAACTCCAATTGGTCTTTGTTTGGAGCCCGTTTATAAATTTTCATGTAATGGGTGCAATGCCGCAGGCATAGCCGACTGAATGGATTGACTCACATTATTGATCATTTTAGGAAATGTTCGATTAAGAAAATAGGTATGACTGATTTCAAGATAATTGTATAAAATCTGAGTAATTATTGGGAACGAATAATTTGTGAGGCATTGTTGATAAAATCTTTAAATCTTAAAATTAATGTTCAAAATGTTCAGTCTACAGGTATTTTGAATGTATTTAAATCAATTTTGTTAAATTAATTGATTACACTATTAAAAATTTAAATTTATCGAGTGACAAAACAAAATTCACTCAGAACTATAATCTTAAATTTAAATTATCTTGGAAAAACTTGTGAAAATTTGAACAAGGAGGAATTAAATTTAAGGAGATTTGTGGAAATTTATTGTAAAGTAGGATTGCTGAATTTATTCACGTTTGTCCAAAATGGTCGAAAAAAGTTTATGAGAAATTTGTGTGAGAGAAACCAAGGAAAGAGAAAGTCATTATCTAATTAATTATATAATTAATAAGTAAAAAAAATTGTTTTTACAAAATTTGATAGTTTTTGTGGTGCTGGTATCACCCGAGTGAATGGTTATTCAAATCGACATTATCTCTGCAATCGAAGAGTAGTGAAATACCAATTATTTCCTGATGATAGATGTTTTACTACGAAGGAAAACTTATTCATTTTAGCACTTCTATGCAATTTTTTTACACATAAAAACTATTTTTAGGGTCTTTAAGGTCTTTCAATATTATTATTTGCCGATTTAAAATTTATTAGCAATTTTTACAAAAAAGAGTAGAATGCTTAATATAAACACATTTTACACTTAATGCACACAGATTCAAACATATTTCACATCTTCCCTTTTTTGTCAGAATTAGTAAAGATTTCAACAATATTTTCTTCGGGGTCTTTTTAAGTTTTTCATTTATCTCACAAATAAGCTTCTTCAAAAATTCTTGATTTATGTTTATTTTTAAATTTTGTAATACAGAGTCTTTCAAAATGTTTCATCAATTTTAAAAATATTTAAGTTAATATTTAATTAAAGCTGTAATTCTAAATTCGTAACCGTGGATGTCACTAATATTTCAAACCAGGTCAATCCAGCACATTCCGAATAAAGGCGTTGTAAAATATAACAACAAACTAGCGTTTAGATTTTCTTTGGTGGTATAAAACCAGATAGACTATTTCCGGTTTCCGATTTTCCTCTATTACCCTTGACTGGTGCTATGAACTTTGCAAGATAAAATACTTTTCAAGAGCCAGTTTCTTGTGTCTTTCATTTATTTAGGCTCTCTTTGATTCGCTTTTATAGCTTTACCAACTTTACCCGTATAACGTTGGTCGTTTCAAAGATAAGAAGTTTAGAATCTGTAAGAAACAATATCTTTATGCCAAAATTTCACAGCTGTTCATTAACTGTCAAATATTCAGAAGCAATGTAACTTTTTGTACCGTTATCAATGAATGAATTCAAAACTAAAAAAGTGGCGCATTTTTTATGCTTCTGTCCATGCTAGTTCTGATGTCATCTCTTATTTTTAAACATATTGTTCTGAATTTGTGGTGTGATATTATTATAAAGTAATATTATATGAATGAATAAATATTAGTAATAAAAACTTACAGTTTTGAAAATTCAGATGATAAAATTTTTTTAATTGATGCATTTTTTGAATTAGAAATTTCAAGAAATAAGTTCACTGCAGTTTATAGACAAAATTCTTCTTCATTGATAGGGATTTTGATACCAGACTTGGTAAGAATCTGTTCAATCATGCATGGAGTGATAAATATTTTGAAACAAAAATTGACATGATATTCTTGGTGCAGCTTGTCGAGGAGGTCCTTGTCGAGGGGAAAATAAATACGATGAAAACGTTCTTATTGTTTCTAACAAATATGTTTTATTTAGAAATAATGGAATATTTATGTGGTCGAGAGTCTATTTCGTAGAAGGACTCAGATTCTTTAGAACAGTGGTCTTCAAATAACGGATTTTATAAAAAAAACTATATCAATAAATATTAAACAAAAAAAAATTAAGCTTTAAAATTGTTTTGAAAAATTAAACTTATATTTTAAAAAGTTCCGCAAGCTTATAATGTTTGAAGGCAACTGCTTTAGAATATAAAGCACTGAAAACATCATTATTGTTACTGATAGCTTCATTATCAATAATATGATATTCACTTTCCTTTATATGGTTTACAGTGGCAAGAATTGATACAGCTTTTTCGGGTGTGAACATTTGAAAATTTAATAACTTTCTAGAATATTTATCCAATCAAATAATTTCAACGAATAAAACATGTCGGTATTGAAAGAAATTAGCTTTGTTCGGATAGTAAATATTTATTCGTCGATGAATAGGTCTCTCGATCCGACTCCTCGTGTTCAATAATCCATAAGACAAAATCCCAACAAAGAAATCTTTATTCGCAAATATGGAGAAAATCTCCAAAAAATAGCGACATTAAACTCAGCAATTTAAGTCAGTGATATATTACAAAGCTTATTAAATAGCAATAATATTACTATCAATAGTATTTAATTTAAAGATCAATAATTTATAATAAATAATTAATATTATATTAATTGAGGAGTGTTGTCAATTTTCAACGGATTTCAAATCACTTTACAGCTATTTTATTCGTCTTCGTAATCTAATTTGCCACCGGTTACCACGTTTCCCCATAAAAATAAATTCTTACTTTATACAAATTTAGGCTAAAAAATCTTGATTTAAATAAAATTTATATATATTTGGTATTTTATGAGAACGCAAAATGGCATTTGCGAGAAATTCCCAAAATAACAAAAGAACTAGAAATATCAAAAAATAAGTATAAAGTATAAAATACATATAGCTAGTAATATATAAATATTAAAAGTCAGAATTTGAATTTTTCGGTTTTTGATGTTGGAAAAATTATGTTTTAATGTTTCAATAGCATTTTTTTATAATAATTATTTTTACTATTGAATATTATTGTAATTATAAAGCAAAACTCCTCAACTTTTATTCAATTACAACAATTCGATCACATTGTTTGGTTCATCGAGGAAAAGCGTGCTGAAGACATCATTGAAGAAACCGGGATGATACTGGCAAGCTCGAGTGCAATCTGGGCAATAATTCACCTCGCAAACACTCGGCAAAATCTCGAATCTATTATCAGCAGAGGAGCCTAAAAGTTTGAATAATTCCAAATTGCCGACAGATTATTTTCAATTACTCTTATTCCATTCGAGCATAATGTCAACCGCATACATTCCTCTTGATTGAGGACTCGGCTGAACTCGCAATGGATCTGGTCGTCTGGTAACATCTTCCATCATTTGTCTCAGCATTTTATGAATTCGTTTCTACAACTCGGTTCAATTCTATTCGATATATCCACTAGATCAGGGGTTCTCAAATATTCACTTATTACACCGAGCCATTTTTATGGATCACTTTGGTTCAACAATAATATATTGTCACAAAATCATAAAGTATTTCACAGCCATATATCACATCATGTTTGATATAATTAATTATTAATTTTATTTAAATTCTCTTCATTGACAATCCTGATAGAGCTAATAAATGTTTCCTCTGAGGTGGGTAATCGAGCATAAATATTTAGCTTTTTTTGCATTGGAGTTTCAGGAGTTCCTATGGAACAAGGTATAATAACCCTTGCTCAAGCACTACAATATTTTATATACTTTCCCCAGTTTTACAGCTCAATAAAAAAAGGAACGTTGACCAAAAACTAAAATCTTCCACAAAAATAATTGAGATTAGTTTCTTTAATTTCAATAACATAATATTTTCTATAACATTATAAAGCTTATTAAATTTGCAATAATATTATTATCAATAGTATTTATTGATATATAATTAATATTATATTAATTTACGAATCTCGTCGATTATGTTTGTAAATCTAGTGTTAAAGAAACAGATTGAAAGTAAGTCTATGTGAAGTCATTTTTTCCATTAGCGGTTATTTCGGTGAAATGTCGCGACTCCTGAGAACCCCTGTATAATACATATAAGACTCACCTCTACAACAGTCCATGGATTCAACGGATATTGCTTATCGAACAAATCGGTGAATTCATCACAGATAATCTAGGAAAACGATTTCATAAGGGTCATGAAATTACATTATGGATTACATTTTTTAATTGGCAATCATCACCCTTATAATTCATGACGGTGAAATGCGTTTCGTAATTGTCCCAACCGGAAAGAACAAATTCCCTAAAGGTTGATTATGGTTAACACAGGATTATGGTTCATAACGAAAAATGCACACTTGTTAGCAAATCTCAGCCAGAAAATCTTTGTGACAAATACACGTAACGGGTCAACGGAGCTCAATAGCACCATATACCGAATATCAAATTTCACATTTGCACCCAAATCCGACCGATAGAACAACACGGGATCAGTTATATAACGTGAGGCGATCTAGATCAGTCAAGTTCATTCGGTATTTTAGGATTAAGATTTTGATTTACTTTTGGTTCGCTGGGATAAGCTTCAACCATCCTTAAAATTTGCTCGAGATTGTCACTGATAAATATTCCTAAACCCCGAGCAAGATTCCACGGTTTAACAATCCATACTTGGCCGGCTTGTTGCTTTATTTGCTGGCATGATTTATCTTCAACACAGACTCCACAATCAACATTTAACACATGACAGTTGCAAGGACAATCATAATTCATTGTCTCATGTTCTTCGCGACTTTCAAACTCTTCCTTTACTTTATGGACATAATTAATATACTCCTTCAGTTCGGTTTTCAAATTGAATGTTTTTACAATCCAATTAGATTCCGATCCCAAAGCTGCAAGGAGATCTTTAATCGTCATAACGGTTTCTGATGGAAACTGATTAATTAATGTGTGAGGTCTTTCCTTAGACAAGGAATTAAAATTTTTGAAATGATCGAAAAGCCAACAAATGTCAGCTTCATTTTTGTTTTCTGTCAATGCAAATCGACAATCTGTCAATGTGTTTTTCACAAACACTACATCACTGTAGACCAATAAGGGAAGTTTATTTTTGTTTAATTTACCAAGGTTAGCTACTGACAAATCAGGACTGCTCTCCATGTTTCTATGGCTCTGACAGAAAATGCAATGAGTAAAATCCGAAAAATAAAAGTAAATACGGTGAAGAATTCTGGAGACATAGTTGTGATATTAGATGTTTGGACTGGTAACTGTTTCGTCCAAATATAAGAAATACAGTCACGCAAATATGGATCCAATATGTGTTCGACACGGTTAACGGTAAAGCACTCTGAAAATTGTTTTGGGAAAGACCAATTAGAGATAAATTTTAATCATTATTATAGTGAAATTTTTTTAGGCGTTTAAAGAATTTTGAATGTTTACCTTGGAGGAATAACGAAAACCTGATTAGCAGAGTAAAGGTTAGTAAATAATAGAAAACAAAATTGGCAGATAGAAAAATACCCCATTGTAGTTGTGAGATAAATCTAGCAATGAATTTATTGTTAATATAAATATTGGTACTAAATTTATAATATTATACATTAAATAGTATGTACATCAGGCTAGTTAAACTCAACCCATGTCTTGGGTCGCATTAACAATTTTACACTTGTGAAAGGCCAAGCGAAAAATTACTAAGTTTAAAACATTTATTATTAATAAAAATGCAATGCATGTATTTTGCTGTGAAGTGATTAATTTTTGCTTTTTGTTCTTAAAGATTTTGCAATAATTATAGACATAAATAAATGCGTATGTACATAGAAAAAATTTCTTTCTTAAATTATATTGAATATTTCTTTTGAATTTTAGTTTATACGGCCGCGAGTTTGACATGTCTGGTGTGCATAGTTGCAATATCTTGACATCGCTTAGAGTATGAAACTACAAATTAATTATCCAAGTTTTGTTTGCAGTTTTGTTAAATAATAAATATTGTGAAAATCTTATGATTATTTAGGTTAGTTATTATTATGAATAAAAATAAGATGATTTTTTTTATTTCACTGTAGAAAATAATTGACAAGACTTCAATATTAAAACTAGGGAAAAACAAATCAGAAATAATAAAATCAGACAGTTATCGAATAAATATTATTTATAAAATATATAGACATAAAAATATTAATAAAGAAATCGATTTCTAAATTATAATTTCATTATGAAATAGACAGATTATTATTATTTTTCCTATTATTTGTTTTTAAAATGGCATTTTATTTACTTTCATTTAGATTTTGAACAATATTAAATAAAATAAAATTTCTAAATGAAGACAAATAAAATTCTGCAAGGTGATCAAAAAAATAAATCTTTTCTCTTACACAAACTGATAATTGTTATTTTTCTATATAATTATTATTAAACAAGTCAACGTCTGGAAGACATTCTTATGTGGACCAGCAGTTCCCAAAAAGCGAGTCGTGTGAAAAATTTTGCACCAAGAAACACGGAAGGATGAAATTTTTGGAAGCCATATGAAAAATACCAATTCTACTAGAGCTTGTTTTGAATTGGTTTTCAAAATCTTTATATTAAAATTTTTGTCTATTAACTTGTCAATTTTTTTTATTTCATTTTTAAGAGATGTTTTGCTACTTGTTCGTTATACCCCACCAGTGCTGATTGGTAAATTTTATAATGATTAAAATAATTAAAAATATTAAAATTTAATTATTTTAACCTTTATAAAATTGACCAATCAGCGCCGGTGGGGTATACTGAACAAGTACCGATGTAATCGAAAAAGCGTTCTTTTGACAAATACATTTTTAATGCAAATTAAAAATGATTTTGATATTTTTTGATTGTTAATACAAATAATTTTTATTTCATTAAGTTAATAATTGTTTTATTTAAATAAATACAACTTGTTAGTTATTTCTTTAGCTTACTATGTTTTATAAATTTTATAATCGATATAATAATTAATTTTAAAAATCAATCCAATAATTTCTTATAAAAATTAGAATAAATAAATTAAACTTTTAAATTTAAAATTTTTAGCTAGATTATTTTTTTTGTCCGAATAAAATAGAAGCAATTTTTATTATTGAACTCTCATTTATATGGAATTCTGGAACTTTGTAGAACTACAGTTATTCAAAAATACAGCCCAGTTGGTGACAGTTTAAAACAAAAATTATTGAACTGATTCGATGTTTCTAAACTGACCCAGGCTCAAGTGTAATATAATGTTTTGTGGAATTTCTAGTGACAAACAAGTTTCAGAATTATTTGGCTCTCGTCAGTCCTATATAGGGAAATCGATATGCCCCCCCCAATACCAAATCCGGTGACGTTGCAGACAAACCTCAAAATTTGTCAACTTACTTGTCAGGTTTAATAGGAGAATTGTTACTGCATTTTTGTTACCCACCTTGCTTCCGGGTGATTATAATTGATTTATTTCCCGTATAATTTATAAAATATAATTCATTATGCAAAAAACGATGAAATATTTATGTTTCTTGATATTATTAAAAATGAAAATGCATATCAAATAACTTCTTTATAATTAAATTTTTATAGATTTAAAATTGAATTATTAAAATTATCAATTTAGCATTTATTTATAGGAAATTAAAAAGAATAGAATTACGGAAAGTTACAATTCACAGCTATTATCTTACCTCCAACCGATATATCTCTAATCAACCATGCAACAGAATAACACATTCCAGTTTGGGTGAAAATAAATGGAACAATACGTACTGGAAAGTAATTGTAATTTGCAATTAAAATATAATAGTAACACACGTGTTGGTGATTGTTCATCGTGTTTGATATAAGTTCCAACTTCATCTAACATGTACCACATTTTTCTTCTTTCTTCTGGAATTTTTAATGTGATGTCGTAATATCGAAGGTGACTATTAGACCAAATAAAATAATTAGAAAAATCGGATTAATTACCTCCAAAAATTATCAAAAATTGCATCAACTACACAGTCATCTGAAGCTTCGTCAGTATCAAGACTAACCATAGAGGCAATACGTTCTCTTAGCAATGAATTTTCTTTAAGTTGTGATTTTGCTTTATTCATCTCAAACGTCCATGCATTGTCAATTAGAAAAATACTGCAGTAATGTAAAATTTTGAATATAAACAAACTGAATTACTTTGTTCCATCAGATGATTTTAACTCTTTATTTGAAACGCAATTTACTTCAGTTTTATCTGAATTCAATTTCAAGTCACAGATCTCTCCTATGTCATAAATCTAAATAGTAAATTAACTTTAGAGAAAATCATAAATAATTTATGAACCTCATCATTCAATTTAAAAAACAAGTAATACCAAAAGTACTCAGGAATATCAGCTGAGTTCAATTGTGATTGGTGATCTTCGATGAAAGTTGTAAAATTGTAAGTCGGCATTGTTGAAGCGTTAAATTTAAGTAGAATTAAATAGAATATTAAAACAAGAACTTAAATACAATATCTATATCAAAAATTCATTTGGGGTAAATTAAAGTTTAAAACATAAAACTTATATTACACCGTTCTGTGCAACATATTTGTAAAGACGTATAAGAATTAGAATTCCCAATTTCTGTAGATATCCCAGTAAACTTGTAGACAGATATGTTGTACATGTTTATAATGAAATGCACCATAAATGTTAATAGTGTAATAAAAAAGTTTCGAAACTTAGATTTTATTTAACAGGTTAACTCAGCAAAATTTGATTTCTTATTGCAGTTTGCGATAATTTCTAATAATTTTCTTTAAAATTTATATTTGGAAATTATTAATCAATTTTCAAAAATTCTGCACAATTTTTTAAGAATGAAATTTATGCGTTTATTTATACTGAGTTTGTGTCTATGTGTTTGCTAGTGTCTCGGGCATTACATATATACCTACGCCTTTCCGTGCCTGTATCCAACTTTTTCTCATTCTTGTGGGGTCAGTGGGATTCGTGACCTTGACCCCATAACATACAAACATTTCATGCCCGCCAATGGTTACCCGCTGCTAGGCAACGTTTGAACTGCAACCATTGGTCACAGGACCTCCAAAGGTGAGTTCCAATGTCAGAACTGCTAAGGTTTAGTCCTATTTCGGGTTCAGTGGACTGCCGTTAGAAGGCCTGTGTTCGTCTTATCTTTTAGGTCCCTAAAGTATGCCCTCTTTATTTTACTCGTGCACGTTAATCATTGTAAAGAAACAAATTATCAAGAACACAATTTTATTTCATTAACATTTGAATTTGAGTTTATCAATCATTTATTTTCGCCTTGGGCACGTCGTCGTAAGCGCTCCGTCCTGCCTGGCCTGGCATGCAGATAAGATCGTTTGTTGGAATTTTTGGTTTATCCTGGTCGCGATACGCCAGCTGTGACGGTGCAAAGACTAAGGGGTATGTTACCGCACTCCCCTCCTGGCACGCTGACAGAGCGACTTCCAAGCCTTTTATTTGCGTCCGTTGGGCTTGATTTAACAATTTCTCATCTTTCCAGCCTTATTGTGCCGCAGTGAGTCTGTGATATACGCTTTTCATTTTAACTGGTTCCGCCCAGGTGGCTTTTATTTCTTGGAGTTCACGGCTTTGCTGTAGGAGTTGCCGATGGAGATGCAAATTTTCGCGTCTAAGCTCTTTCAGCTCTCGGCTGAGAATTCTTGTCGCTTCCATCTCTAAATAAAAATTATTTGAGAAATATTCATTGACATCGTTGATTTCAACACGTTAATTAATTTCCTTTGCCCTCGTCTCAGGAATATTAGTGAACCCCATTGTTTCTATCGAATTCATTCCCTATGAATCTCGCGACAAATTATTTATTTAATTTAATCCATTATTTTCTACTTGAGCTTTAAAGATTCACTTCCTCGTGGTAGCTAAGTTCTAAGTCATGAAGATACGTACCTAACTAGAGTAGTAGTGCTCGTCTTACCCGTTATCACATTAGAATTTATTCCGTTTATTAAAAATGAAATCAAACAGTCAAATTAATTAATAATATTTATTTCATGACACCAGTTTATTCAATTTTAAAATCCGTTTTGGTCCTTGGAATAAGCGTTTCGGCGAATATGACTAGAGAATGCCCATTGTGGGTGTTGGCTGGCATAAGCATGCTCGTCCTGTTGTCTTGGCTCAAGTCGGTTACGAAGAGCTGGCTGGACCAATTTCTCCGGCAAGATCAGCTTCGTTGGGGCGGTCATTTGTAGGAGTCTTGGGTCATCTAGTTCAAATGAGACTCCATAGTCCGGAGGAAATCCGTCGGTACTGGGGATGATCCCGCTCGCGTTGTCCTGATTTACTCGCGCCAATCGCTGCTGGCCAGAATCGCCTTCTTGTGGTAATTCTTCTCCATTTCTTCCATCTTCATCGCCGTGTACTCTTATGAGAGGATATAATTTGCATTTACCTAGCAGGTTAACAATTACAACAAGAAAATACCTCGTGAAAGTTCAGTGGAATATTTCATAGCTGCGTCACTGGGCGATAATCGATTTGGTGTACGGTCTCCTAGTCGTCTCTTTGGATCGCGTCTATTGTCGGCATATGGGTGACGTAGATTAGACATGCTTGATAGTTATGAATATTTTGATTTTTGAACCGCTTATTTATATCTGCAGGGTTGTTTTGTATTCGCTTGACCAGACAAAATCCCCCCCACATTATTCATGGTTAATCATTATCAGAATTTGGTGAAATTAGTTTTAATATATTTGTTACGAAAATGAATGTAATCTGTTTTGTATTATTTTATTTTTGTTTATTAATCTGACAATATTCTCTTTCTAGTTTAAAGCACTAATTTTCTTATTTAATTGATCATTGTTTACGGTTGAGCGAAGAAACCGCTATCTAATCTATTTTCTGGGCGTTATATTATATTTTTAATGATCTGACTCGCGGTTAATTGACAGAGTTATTTTATTACCTATTTTATTGCATTATTTTTTGGTCGATTTTCTGGATGGTTGGGCGATCTGGTTATAAATGTGTCGGGTAAATGTATATGATTTTTCTTCGTTCCAATAGTGACTCGTGACATTTTCCTAGTTATGGACATTTTACAAAGTAAATTGGATCTTTCATCTTCTCTGGTATCGGTGGATTTCACGCATTCGTTCCGGACTCATAGTAACTTTGTCTCCATATCTTGGTGAGGTCGCAACTGGGATCCCTTACCATTTCTATATTCAGAAGTGATTCGCTCTCCTATCAGTCAGGGTTTGAAGGTACACTATTTTGGACACTCATGCTGCTCCAAGTTCTAATGGGTTTCAAGGCAACGTCGAATTTATTATTGGGCATCTATATTGGACTGATTGGCGATTACCATCACGCCTGCCTTGTCGAGGTTTATCGAATACATTCATGGATCTCACTCGTGTGTCTCTGCAATTAATGTATATTCCATGGTCGGGTTCTCAATCGTGATATATATTTTGTTCTATGTAACTTCCGTCAAGAGGACCGCTCTCGCTGTCCCCTCTCATTTACTGTTAACTTCTCATGAATTATGATTGAATAACTATTTCATTCATTCTCGTTGGCTGATGCTTGAAGAGAGATACGTGCTCTTTCAATTAAAGGTTCAACCGCCTATTTCTGGCGTCAATTTTGTCTTATAAATCGATTATCTCTGCGAACAAGGACATCTCGACTACATTATATCTGGTTGTATGCAAATTACTTTATTTTCATACGAATATCATACTGATTTGTTGTTTGCTGTGATGTTTTTATCAATTTTATTTAAAGATATTCTTGTATTAGTATTCATTTAAATGGGTTTTGGGTTCATCTTAATAGTTTTCTTGAAACATAATTTAACGGCGGCCATTACTTACTCATTCAAGGGTTGGAATTCAAGTTAACTTTTTACTCATTCAACTCTCACGGGCACACGCTATAGGCGGAGAAACCGCACTTACACAGCGTGACTAGTTATGTAGGATTTTAATAACTTGTATGTTGTATGGCTGTGGGCCAGAAAAACTTCGATATTGAAGACTCATTTTATAAATATATATTTTCAAATCAACATATTATTCATAGATTCATCCTTGGTCATTCATCCATACACACGACAAAGATATTCCCACACATACGATCAAGTAGGGCTTACATATAAGGTGCTTGATTTCGTATGGTGAAAAATATTGCCGAGAGTTGCTCCTTGATTCGTAAATTTCTAGCGAAAAGTAATTTGTTCACTAAGTGAAAAGCATTAAAATTCTGTGAAAATGGATTGGTATATAAACCTATTCTGTGACCCTAACCTTGCGTGTTAATTTTCATGCGATAAAACAAAATTTGACCTTGATATTACTTGTCTAATCTAATTCTGATTTTTATTATTTTTTCGATTTTATTTGACAATTTATTCATTAACTTTTTATTTTAATCATTTCTGACTAAAATTATTTTATTTTTATTCAATTTATTCATTAACTCTTTTCTTTTCCGTAAATTGTCAATTTTCGGTCAAATCTTTTGTTATTATGCTATTTTTATGTCAATTCGTGTAGATCTTGGTGCATTTGTTGATATTTTAATTTACTTTTATGTTTTTTTCATTTTATTTTTTTGATTGTGTGTTTCTCGCATTTTGAGATGGTTATTTGATGTTTATGGGTCCGATTTTAAATCTGAATGTTGTGTTTGCGTGCTATTTCCAATCTATTTAAACAAAACCTTGTACTAGCCCAACACTCTTGCCGTAATTTTTACGTGATTTTTACTAACAGTATTTAATTTAATTAATTTTTATTATGAAATTTCTTATAGAAAAACATGTTTTAAAGATTTCATTAATTCTTTTTCATTATTTTCTCAAGATCCAACCTAGGGATATAATTATGGCACTTTGGTTTGTTAATAAAAGCCAAATTTATTCAATTATTACAGAATTATGTTGTTGGGTTTTGGATTATTTCAAGTCGGTTCTCTCTGACTCCTGGTGTTCTTTAAATCAAAACAATGAACGACCCAACGTATATTGAAACAACAGGTTTACAATTTATTATCACGCTACAATGACCAATCAAAGTTTATACGATTCTCTGCTCGGCGTTGATGCTTTGCAAACAAACAATATTCACCTTTTGATCCTTTAGTTCTGTTGACTCTCGTTTTCCTCGGTTTCTGTTTGGTTTGATCCCTTTTCGCCTTTCCGTATTCTTAATTCTATTTCTTCTTTTCCCTACTTCCCTAATTCGTTTATCACTTTTCCTACCGTCTGATTCTTCGAACCCTAGCTGAGGCAGAATGCCGATTTTCTCTGATTTTCCCTTTGCTTATATACTCCTCGAAATCAGGATGACAAATGGTTATTGCCGAGCCAATCTTTCGTTTGACATTTTCTCCTACGTGTTTGCTTCGGCTGTCATCCATAATGGTCCAACGAATCCAGATAATTAATGGCCCTACCGGTCTTCCTACGCGCGCTATCTTCTCCTTACTCTTTTCCCATTAATCATTGTGTCAAGCTAATGGGCCCAAATCTTCCTTTTGTTTGCCTTTCTTCTTGTTTACCCAGCTCGGGTTTCCTTCATCTCTCGGGTTCTCCATTGGCTCGGGTTTCCCATTAGCTCGGGTTTTCCATTAGCCAATTAATTAATTAATTAACGTTTTCTGTTTTCATACATTTGAATATTTTTCAACCCTTTCTAACCCTTTTATGATAAATCCCTAACCGTCATCTTGTTGACCATTAGCTAATCTATAACTGTCCCGTTTTTCCCATTCGATTTCGATGATTTTTCCATTTATTGATTTTTCTCGGATTTCCGGATTCTCGCCTTTCGTAATTGCTTTTTGCATTTCCTAATACTGTTTCCATCGCACTTTCCTTTACTATTAATACTGTGCACGATCCCGCTTTTATTTGCCTTTTTTCTTCGCTTACTTTCCATTTGAATTATTATCCTAAATTTTATTTAAATTTTTAATTTTAATTTACAGACCTCAACATATCTCCCCCCTTAAAAAATTTTTTCGTCCTCGAAATCTATGTTTTGCTGTGATTATGTATTATTATTATTATTAATATTACCCTTATTATTATTATTACTATTTATCCGAATTATTACTTCAAAAAATATTCCCCAAACAAATATTTCCCCAATATCTTCAGGTAATTTATAGTAAATTAAATAAATTGCAATAATCGAAAATTCATTTTCCTAAAGACCTATTAATTTCCCATTTGCATTTGTTGATATTCCCGTAGCCAAAACGTCACTCTGAAATGGATCCACGGTCCAATTCTTATTTGCGCAATTGTTTTTATTTTATTTTTGTTTCACTGAAATAAAAATGTACTATCACAGTTTCATTTCCTTTTTAGTAATACAGTTTTCAAAAGACTTATTTATGGTGTCGACTATAATTTGCCCCTTATTTTATAATACATTTTAAAATTATAAGTTTGATTTAAAATTTATAAATTAAAAATTTCAATCCTATAAGCTTTTTTTTTTTTTTTTTTTTTTTTTAAAAACCTTTTTATTTATCTATTTCCCCGGGCTTATTGTCAGAAATTTTTGGGAAAGAATTCCCAGAGTGAAACTGTTGGTATTTTTTTTTTTTGAACTCAAATTTCTAAAAGTTCCACTTGTTGATTAATCGATATTTTAATTCTATGCGAATTTAATTCTTTTTTTAATTTTTAACTAATTTATATTTGGAAACACGTTGAAATATTTTATTTTGCTTTAAAAATCAAAAATAATTTAAACATTCTAAAATTAAATTAAAACTCAAATAATTTAAACAAAATATACCATTTATTAATATATTGTTTCATTTAAATTATATATTAGTGTTATTAATTTTCAAAATCAAGAAAAACTTAAAATAAGGAAAAATAAAAACGAATTTATTAATAATAAATTGCTATTAATTTTCTGTAGTACCTTATCTAACGAGACAAATTTATTCAAAAATAGAGAAACAGATAAGGAAGCTTCAGTACTCGTTTTATCGCAGCCGCGTATCAGTCAATAAAATCTATTATAATGTGTGCTGGCAATCATTACTCACAAAGAAGAATGATTAATTGTCTACAAATCTGGGAAATTTTATTGGAAGTCATTCCTTAATTATCGATTTGGATTTTTAATGGGAAAATCATTTCAACAAAATAATGTAAGTGATTTGTAAATTGTATAAATAGAATTAAAATTTTAAAAAATATTATTAAATTCATCCCTATCAATTTTTTAATTTTTAAATAAAAATTCCTCCATAAAATGATTATATTTTCTGAATCGGATTCATTTTATTGCTTGTTTGTGTGTTGGTTTTATTATAGGAATTGTGTGTGCTGTGTTTGTATGTTTTATTTAGTTTTTCAATCCTATTTTGAAACCGACAATAATTTGTTTGATAGAACACACAATAAGCTGATGTGTTTCTTATACATGGTTTAATATAAATGATTGGGGTTGTTTTGTTTTCATTATATGTGGTTTCTATCGAATGAAACCTGGTCGTCAGCTTTATCATTTTTATTATTATTGGGCAATTTTTGATTAATGTCATGAAATTGATATTGTCAGAAATTTATCCTTATCGGCCAAAGAATTCATATAAATAGATTTAATTATATTTTGCTTTTTACTTCAATTGTCGGATATTACTAGATATAATGCCAATGAAACAAATCACCTCATCTTTTACTAGTTTATTTATTTTTTCAATGATTCTTGTGCTCATCAACCTAATTTTCGCAGAAACGACAGATCCCTTGGTAAGTGTAAACATAAACAAAATGTATCTATAATTTATATTTTCATAATATATGTACATAAGTAGTTTTAATTTGTTTCATTCAGAAAATATTGAATAAAAATGTATTCGAATAATTTTATAATTTTATTTTAATGGGGTAATTTTTTTTCGGATTTTTTTTTTTTTAATATTTTATTACAAATTTAATTTAAAACCCAAAAATTAACTATTTGTTTTAAACTTTTAAACTAGAATATCAAATTTTAGGCAACACTTTCTTTTAATGAAATTATGAATGAGGAATTTTTTGTTTTATATTTGTTTTCTATTTTTAGAAAAGGTTTAAACAAGAAGATTGGGAAAAATTTAATATTATTAGCAGAAGAAATCCTTATTTCAATGAATTATATGGACATCAACAAATTCACGATGGAAAACGATCTTGGATGAATACAGAAACAAAGAAAACAGTTAAAGATTCTCCAGAGTTCTTTTTGTTGGACCATGTTTTGGATGATTTCAGTAAAAATAAATTTATTATATAGAGGTGATTAATGGGATTTGCTGATTAATTTTTGTTATTAATAACTTATTGATGCTTATTAAATTAACTTATTTACTGTTTAATTTTAGTTCGTTAATTTGTTTATGCAACTACCTATACCACACTCATGTGTTGGGTCATATATTTTTGATTTTCTGATTTTGTATTTATACTAAAAGCAAACCTCTAATTACAGCTACTCGTATTTTTCTGACAATTTTAGCCGTATTTATACTTATTAATTTATTACGTAATTCTTAAAATCAATTACTTCCCTGCACTAATTATTTGTCGAGGGCGCCATGGTACGGAGTTTTACACAGTATTTAATTCAATTTTCTTTTCAACCCTTACTATTTTAGGCTGTCCCAGAACCTAAGTTTGAGCATCTCGATGTTATGCAATGGTTATTTGACTGCCATACTACCAGGTTTTTTTATTTCTTTTTCAGGGTCCCTTTGCCACCGCGCCGAAAGGGATTGAAACGTACCTTTGCCTGTGTGGATACAGGCAGTAGGTTTGAAAGACGCCCGCCTTGCAATGTACGCAGGGAATGGGACTGTGGCATCCAAAGTCCCGTTCTGTTGGACTCTGATGACGAATAAAAACGAATAAAACTTTGAATAAATGTTCAGCATACCTTTGTTTTTAATTTATGCTAGAAAGTGTGGGGTAATTGTGTCCCTCTTCGCGATTAGTCTTTGTTACTACTAATGTGAAATTATTCCTTACTTATTTATAATTTTGTTCTCTCGCCCCAGTAGGTTACCCATTGTTATATAGTTATGCTAATTCATTCATTACTACTCAGCCCTTTAATATTATTTATTTCTAATGTTCATTTACGGTATCATTTCATTTATTTGAGTTATTCTATTTGCTTTTGTTCATTTTTATCTATTATTCATTTATTTAATTTATCACTTTTTTGATTATTTATTTATATCAATTTGTCTATTCATTTGATTATTTACTTGGTAATTTACTTATTTTTATTTAAACTATTATTTATCACTGCCAATTATTTCTTTATATCAATTTGTTTATTTATTTGATTATTTGTTAATTTACTTATATTTATTTACTATTATTTTTTTTTCTCGAGGACGAAAAAACACTAACTGGGTCCGTTTAAATAATTTATTTTTTTAGTCTAATTGATTTATCTCACCATCGTCTTCCGATTCCTCTATTTCTTCTACTCTCATTCGAAACATCGCGAAATCGGCCTCGTGTTGAAACAATAAGATTTCCAAACGGTCCAACCGCCTTTTCAGAAGGAAGTTTTCTTCCTCCAAATCTGTTATTCTGCCTTGCATGCTACGAAACTTTTGCTTTAGTTCTTGCGTACTTGTTTTACACTCTTTGCATGACATCTCCGAGGCTTCTTGCATTCTCTGAAATTAAATGATAGTAATTTTTTTTGTATCACTCTCTATTCGCAAAGCATCAACACCTCGCTTCGAATCTCAAACAAATTACACCGTTCATCCTATGGTACTTATAAAACATGCACATTGTTAATATAAATGTAATATATTTTTATACTCTATTCATGCAGATCACAATTTATAGTCTTGTCTCATAATATGAATATGATGGTGGTTGAAGGATAGTTAGTTGTCTCTCCTTTACACATATCAAAATGGTGATGATTATGAATGTTATTGATAAGATGAGAAAACCTGTTATTAAAATGTAAATGAGATATTCACTATAGTTGACTGTCAAATCCGAATTTATCATCATTAGTTTATTTGAGTTAGGTTTTGTCGTCTCTTGGGTCGGTAATTGGAAAGGTGATGTGGTTGTATCTGATTTTCGTTTCGATTCATTGATTGTCTTGACTTCCACGAAAACTGTTTGCCATCCGCCTGGTTCGGTTATCCATCGCTGATATTTAACTGTTAATTCCCATGCCGTCTCTAAATCAGAAGTGTAAAGTGTAAAAAAATGATTACCGGCATCTAATATAGTCAGGGTTTTTTGTTTGTAGATAATAACAACTCTTTCATCATTTCCTGATTTTCTATATATCGTTACCGGTCCATTTCCAACACTCAGGGTTATACGATTTGACTCGTCTCTGAGATAGATAGACTGGGTCTCACTCTTAAATCGTGACCATTGGTTTCTCACTACCGTTCCATTTTCGAAGCATATGTTCTCGTAGTAGTTTGCATTAACTGAATAATTTTGATTCATTTTCAATTTCTCGTAGCGGATAACTGATTTTCGCGAGTTAAGGGTGTCGACATTTAACCCTTGAAATGTGATTCGCACTTTCACCAAGTCCACTGGCTTCCAATATATATTGATTCCATTTATCTCTGGTTCTATTTCGATCAAGTTTCGCATCTCTTTTGTGTGCACTTCTATCGGAATTTGCGTGTACCACTTTGACATGTTCTGTCTTAACAGCCATTGGTATTTGAAATTTGGCTTTAACTTTCGTACCGCAAATATATCTTTATCATAATTCAGTTCTACCACTGGTGCCGTATTGTCTAGTAAATCAATAATTTCTATTTGGTCTGCGATCTCGCATTTACAGCTCCATACTATATTTGTTAGAGTGGAATATATATGTATTTTCTCCATTCCTCGGATTTTGCTTACCGCATATGGTAAGTCAATCTTTTTGCCGCTCGCAACTGTTACTAACATCAGCATTATTGCTACATATAATATCTTATTGAGGTAGCTGACTGGTGTTGGATTTTTCGTGAATTTCTGTTTCAATTTTGTTTGACCCGTTTCTTTATTCTGCTTGGACCTTAAGGGGTATCTAGATTCATCTTCCTCTGGCACTAGTTTGCATCGATTTGCATGCACAATCATCGGGTTGGCCTTTTTACTCCTGAATGGTAATAACTTCAAATTGGTTTCGGTGGTGTCGCACACTTTGTAGGGTCCTTTAAATGGTCTTTGCAATTTAGGCGATAAACCTTTGAGAGGTTCCGGCCTGTTCAGATACACTAGATCTCCAATCTTTATGCCATGCGCATGTGCTTTTTTATCGTAGGTTTCTTTATATTTCTCTTGGTTATGCTTTATTGTCAAACCGGCTTTAGTCCATACTGACTGCATTTTTTCTTGCATCAATGCTTTATAATCGGGTATCTCCATATATTGAGAAATTGGTGGTTGGAATTTGAGATCAATCGGCATATTATTTTTCCTTAAATACATCAAGTAAAAAGGGGTCTCTCCTGTACTTTGATTTACTGCATTTCTGTAGGCAAATAGACACGGCTTTATGAAGTCGTCCCAATCTTTCTGTTTTCGATTCACATATGACGAGATCATATTTATCAGTGTCCCATTAAATCGTTCCACTAATCCATCAGTTTGTGGATGATATGGTGACGTATTCAATTTCCAAATTCCAAATAGGTCTGTGATTGATTTGAACATTTCGCTTTGAAAGTTCTTTCCTTGATCAGTTAACAATTTCTTTGGAGTACCATAGCGAAATATTATGTTTTCCACAAATATTCTAGCAATCGTGTCTGCTTTTTGGTTTGGAATAGCGTATGCTTCTGGCCATTTGGTAAAATAGTCACAAAAAACAACAATGTATTTGTTTCCTTTTGTTGTTTCCGGTAATGGTCCCAGAATATCCATTGCCGTCATCTCCATTGGTGCTGCGGGTACTGGCATCGGTTTTAATGGTACTTTAATCTTTTTACCAGTATTTCTGCGGGTGATGCATACTTTGCAACTGTTACACCAATTTTTCACGTCTTGTTCCATTGTTGGCCAAAAGTATTTCAATTTTAATCTCGATAGCGTCTTGCGCGTTGACAAATGACCTCCCAACGCTCCATCATGATACTGCATCAGTAATGCGTCTCTGTGCTTGGCTGGTATAATAATTAATGCTTCCCCATTTTTCCAAAATTTAAGTATTCCATTATGAATTACAAATTTGCTGTTTGCATCTGTAAGTCGTTTCCAGTCTTGTTCTTTTCTTATTTTGACCGCTTGTTCCATAAATTGTTTTAATTCACTATCGTTTTCCTGATCATTTTGAAGTTCAGACATATTATTAACAGCTTTGATTGCAGCGAATATAGTACCTTCCACTTTTTCAGGTGTCCCCTCACTATTATTTTCTGGGATTCTTGACATTGCATCTGCGTTCGCGTTAGCTTTACCTGTCCGATATTTAATCTCAAAGTCGTATTCTTGGAGGGCAATCAACCATCGTATTAATTTACTGGCTGAATCTCTGTGTTTCATTAACCACTGTAATGGATTATGATCTGTATAAACAGTAAATTTTCTGCCCAATAAATATTGTCTAAAAGTAGTAATTCCATACACTAACGCTAACGTTTCCTTTTCAATCGTTGAGTAGTTTTTCTCGTGAGGCCTCAGTGATCGGCTTGCATAGGCTATTACGTGGTCCTTTTCACCTTCAAATTTTTGTCCTAACACCGCACCCAATGCAACGTTGCTTGCATCCGTCATCAAGATAAATTGTTTTGTAAAATCTGGACATCTTAATATAGGAGTTGTTACTAATTTCTCTTTTAATGTATTGAAAGCGTTTTGTTGCATTTGTCCCCAAATAAATTTATTGTTTTTCTTTAGTAACGTATTCAATGGTTGTGCGATGTGAGAGAAATCTTTTATAAATTTTCTGTAATAGCTCGCCAAACCTAAAAATTGTCTAACCTCATCGGCATCTTTTGGTACTGGGTACTCTTCCACTTTTTTGATGTTATCTGGATTAGTTTGTAACCCTCGCCGTGATATTATATGTCCTACATAAATCACTTCTGCTTTGCCCCATTCACATTTCGATGGTTTGATTTTTAATTTTGCACTTTTGAGCCGTTTAAATACAGTTTCTACATCTTTCAAGTGTTCTTCGAAATCATTTGAAAATATTATTATATCGTCGATATATACCAATGCATGTCGAATACCTCGTAACACATAATTCATTCCTCGTTGGAATGTAGCTGGGGCTCCTGTTAATCCAAATGGTAACACATTGAACTCATACAGTCCTTTGCCATCCGAGAACGCCGTCTTTCCTCTATCTTCCTCTTTTACCCTAAATTGATTGTACCCTTTGTTTAAATCAATAACTGTGAAATATCGTGCCTCTCCCATTTGATCGAACATTTCTTGGGGTACTGGAATTGGATAAGTGTCTTTCCTCGTAACTTGATTTAGCTTCCGATAATCTACGCAAAATCGTAAGTCTCCATCTTTTTTCTTAACTATCACTATTGATGAGGAGAATGGTGACGCACTATCTCGAATTATTCCAAATTCCTTCATTGCTGTAATCTGTCTATCACTTTCATCTTGATGAACGTAGGGGATTCTGTATGGCTTTATTTTTATTGGAGTTTCGTCTAATAACGGTATTTCATGCTCAATTACATTGGTTAGACCTAAATCATATTCGTGTTTGGCAAAGATATCTCGGTATTTTCTCAGCAGTTTTGTGAATTCCTTTTTCTGCATCTCATTTAAATCATTGCTTACCACTTCAGGCTCCTTGTACACCTTGACGTTTCTTGGTATTTTACAATTTGTTTCAACAGACATTTTCGATAATTTTCCCAATTTTGTTTTTGGGTGTAGCTGAACCGGTTTCTTACTGCTATTCGTTATGGTGGGTTACAGGGTTTCGACGTTTGTTTAATTATTCCATGGTTACTCCGTAACGCCATACAAAAAGATGCTAACTGCCACTTGGCACCCGTTGCTAGGCAACGTTGGTAGTGTGTTCAAGTGGTGGACCGCCCGCAAAAATTGAGTATCATTAGCTAATACTATAGTTGCTCGGACAATCCTCGGGTTCACGAGCTGTCGATAGAAGACCTGTGCTCGCTTTCAATTGTTGGTCCTTTTGCGTCTAAATTTCTATCGTCTATCCAGCTGGTTTATCGGCGTCAGTTTGAGAAGACAAGATAATAGTGGTTTTGTTTAATTCCCCACGATGTTATTTTATTAAAGAAAAAAAAATTACTAGTACAGAAATGCAATGAGAGATGTACAGAAAACAATATATTTAACAATAGTCTGTTTCTCTATGAAGCGTATTGATTGGAGAGTCGAGCGGCTCGGCGCTTAGCTCGCTCCTTGCGACCCGGTCGTCGACTGGAGGTTGAAGGAATTGTTGGAGTAGGGTTTTCGACAGGGGTTGGCATCGCGGATGGGGTCGGATTCGACTCACGGTATGCTAATTGAGCCGGGGCGAAAACTAGAGGGTAGGTTACCGCTGCCCCCTCTTGACTAGCGGACAACGCTACCTCTAGCCCCCTGATTTGGGTCTTCAGGCTTGTCACCAATTGCCTTTCTTCGGCCCACCCCTTCTGAGCCGCGGCTAACTTTTGATACAACGGCTTGACTCTAGTGGGGTTTACCCACGTAGCCTTGAGTTGTTGCATTTCCCGGACCAGGTGTATGAGTTGATCGTGGAGATCCTTGTTTGTCTGTCGTGCTCGAGTTAACTCGTTTTGCAATAACTTTACGGGATCCATTTCTAAAAACATAGTAAGGGTGAATTGGATGACGACTAATACAAATATGAATAGTTTTATTTAAACAATTTTTTCAAAAGGATAATTATGATAATGACAGAAAAAATGAGACTGAAAAACTTTGTTATTGAATCGATCACAATGTTACTGTAACAATAATAAATGTCCACATCAATAGAGTTTTTACTCCTCCGCGAAGAATCTCTTGATCCCCTCTTCCGGAGCGTATCCCGAGACCACGAGCACCGGTCGCTTAAGGTTTCTGATCGGTCTAGGAGAAGGCGGGTAGCTGTCGGCCAGTCGTCCGGCCGCTATGTCGTCTTTGACATTGGCTAGGTAAGATGTGGCCCATGCTACATCAGCCTCGATTTGTCGCTGACGCTGTAGAAGGCCTTCCAGGAGTTCTTGGGCCTGCATTAAAATATCCCGTGACGGATTGGGTTCGTCCGCCGTCTTCCGAAATCGCTTCATGAACTGTTCCGGCAATATTTCCTCCGTTTGATCATCTGTAGGCACCTCAGGATATCGTTCCTGGTATACCCGACTCCAGGCTTGCCTCCATAGTTCTACAGTGTGAGCGGGCATATCAATCATGGTTCTAGTGTGTCCTGAATTAAAAATATATGTTTACTTTCTCCTTATATTTAATAATTCGCTGAAAGATGAAATCGCTCTCATCCTGTACGAGAGAACTCGCTAGCTTGAATTTGGGTGTTTGAGTACTTGGTGAGTACGGTTATGAGCAATACTGATAATCTTGTGTCGTGCGTTGAGCCAAAAGAGTTTTGCGGCTTAGTAAAATAATATGGTGCTACATTTTATGACTGCGTCTATCTTATATGGGGGGGTCTATTAATCGCGGAAAATTCGCATATGTATCCGTTCATTTAATAAATGTAATAAATCAACTTAAAGTATTTTTTGTTTAAAAAAAAAAATAAATTGGATTATGTAAGCGATGATTATTTTTGGGTTTTATTTTCTTGTCGAAATCGTTGACGGGATTCTTGGTTGTCAAACTCCGGAGCGGAAACGAAGTGATTTGATTTTCAGTGATTGACGAATTCTAGTCAGGCGGCATGAACCGGACGTCAAATTCGGTTCATCGATCATGGTGAATTGCCGGATGTGACAACGATTTGTTAAATTTCGATATGCCAGGATGTTTATTTTAAGCGGATAAATTTGTTTATCCGGTTCGTTCATAATTATTATGAATTCTCGTATGATCATGAACTTTTCAAGTAGGTGAAAAAATACTTATTATGCTTGGTTGTCATTCAATTTGTTCATTTAAGGATCGCTAGTTATATCGGGTTGCAGATCGGAATCTTTGGGCCATGAACATCATATTCTGGAAACTTTCTCTGCGTTCATTGGGGGACGCGGTCATCTCGTTTCCATGGTCAAAACAAAATCGGTGGTAGGTATTTCTCATGGTTAAGTTAGTTAGTTATTAATCGCTTTATTTTTAGGGTTCGCAATTTATCGACACACAATTTTGGGGGATTGCTACTCTGTTAATGCTGAGTTCGAAGTATTCCTCGTGATCGCTCTATTCCCTTATTCGACGATGATTTTTTGGTGTTTTACGGGATGAATAAAATCGCTTCATTTGCAAATTTTTATTCCAATCAATAAATTTCTTTGATCATTTGGTTTCGAATTAGTTAATCGTGATAATTTCATCTATGGTTGACCTCGGTAAGCAAATAATATAGATGTTTGGTTCGGATAATTCTTGGTCACCCATTCTATTCAATCCATGTCTCAATTCCGTGATCATCAAGTCAAAGGTCCCTCTCTCTTACTTCGTGGATTCGTTGGATTCATTTACATATGAAATTTTCATTACTCAAGCGAAATCGGACGTTTATCGATGGATTACCCATAATTCTCTGTATGAACTTACAATAAGCTCTAATCCACGTGGGTTGATTTTAGTTCGGAAATTTCATCAAGAAGGACCTTGCCTGCTGATCACGAAACTGATTCGATTTTGAAATCATTTTGTTTAATACAATACGCTTAATTAACAGTTTGGTGATTCGTAGTTTTATAAATTGTTCTTTTATTCGGATATTTATTTTTCAGTATACATATTTCGTAACTACTGATCTGATTCGGACACTCGTTATTATGGTGAAATGAGTCCAGGAGTTAGATCTCCGTTACGTTAATTATCCATTAAATGACTACTTGGTTTAATAAATTGACGAGTCAAATATTTTACCGAATTCTTTGTTTCTTTACGGTACAATATTTTACTTTGAATGGTTGGGTGAGAATCAATGGATTATTTATTAAATAACTCTTTAGTTTAATCAATTAACGTCGACGAAGTATTTACTAAATGAATGATATTCAATTAAGAATTGATGAATTATTAAATGAACACTTGATGAATTAATTTTCTTTTCTTTAAACAATACTAAATGAGTTACTTATCAAATGAATATTTTAATGAATTAATAATCAAGCTAAAATCAACGAATTACTTATCAAATCAATGCTTTAATGAGTTTACTTTACGCAATAATTAAGTTAAAATCAGTGAATTATTTATTAAATGATTATAATACTTCAATGAGTTAAATATCTTTACACTAATCAATTAGAATCGATGAGTTATTTATTAAATGAGTACTTGATTTATAGTTTAATGAATTAAATATAGTTACGTGAATCAATGAGAATCCATAAATTATTTATTAAATGATCTTTGTCAATTTATTTGACTCGTAAATTTTATTTTGTTTGAATTATCGATTTGAATTATAACAACGATTTCCATTTTAATTAACCCCAGTTCCAATCCCTTTTAATAGGCCTTAAGCGCATTTTGTGTTTACATTATATTTACTGAGTGCCCACTGGACTACTCGGTGTGATGATTTTTAGCCATGTGTAGTATGAGTTAAGTCGATTTTACAGAAATGAGGAACGAGGAAGCAATCAAATGACTTCTTCCTTATTCCTCCTCTCATCTATAGGGATAATATTGACGATCCAACTCTGCGTTCCGCACGCCGGGTCTTCACGGGCACAGATCATTGGCGATATTCCACGCGCTTACACGAATCTGAATTGTGTGTAGATTTTATTTACTTGCATTAGGTTTCGGCTGTGGGCCGGAAAAATTTCGACATATTTTAACAAATTATAGATATATATGAAACAATTTATACATAATAATGTTTATTAATTATAAGAAAAATATAACAAGTTCCCCTTCCAATTCATAAAAATAGCATAAATTCATACAATAAACCAAATGCCTCTCTTCCCACGCCGACGTCCGAGCAGAGCTCTACAGAGATGCAAGACACGGGGCGTGGAAAGAGGGTTCCAAAATCAATGATTCTCACCTAAAATTCTGAAAATTCAAAAGCACAATCTCAAATAGATTTAAAATGACAAGATTCAAATAATTATCGAAAACACGGTGTGTTTTTCAATGGTTTTTAAACAATTTTCAAAATGGTTTGTAAAAATGGTTAACTTTAATGCGAAAATGGATCAGTATATATACCTAAATTTTTGGTGTGTAAAATTTGATGTAGTAAAACAAAATTCGACCTTGTTCTTTTCTAGCAAATTCTAATATTTATTTTTATTATTTTTCGATTTATTTTTATAATTTTTTATTTGGAATTTTTATTGAATTATTACTAATCCAAATTTTTCGATTTAAATCTTGCTTTAATGAACTTTAATTGATTTTTCCAATTTCGTCGAATTTGTTGTGTTTTCTTGTTGTATTTGTGTAGATATCGTGCGGATCTTGGTGCCTTTTGTTAATATTTTAATTTATTTTTATGTTTATTATTTTATATTTAATTCTTGTATTTCTCAGATTTTATATGGTTTAATTGGTGTTTTGGGGTTTATTTGAATTGCGTGTTGTGTTTGCGTGTGTGTTTCTGATCCATTTAAACATTTTGAAGGCCGTTTACGTTCTGGCCCAACAGTTATATGGACTGGTACTATCTGATTTTCCACTTTGACAACTTCGTCACATATCGGTAAATCATATTTTTCGACTAGCGTTTGATTTGGTTCGAATATAAAATCACCATTATCCACACTCATGGTATTTGCACAATATACCATCTCCGATTGTGGTGGTATTGTCAATGTCTGATTCACAAACACTTCACCTGCCCTGTGAATTATTTTTCCTGTTTCTCCTGCTATCAAATTACCTGTCTTTAAATCAAGTGAGACTCCGTCCAGCTGCTCTAATATATCCATACCGATCAGACATTGTACTGGGCTTCCCTTCATTATGAGCGCATTGTGCGCTATTATTCGGTCTCCAATATGGAATATGACGTTAAGTTGTCCAATTATGTTTAATTCATTTTTTGATAATGACCTCACTATTTCGTCGGTAGGCTTTATTTGCATTTTCTCCTTCACGTTTAATACATTTTCCGATATTATTGTGTGACTAGATCCCGAATCAACCAAAGCTTCTACTTTATGTTTGTTCATTTGTATAAATATTCGGGGTTGCTTTCCTCTTTTTGTTAATGTCATCATTGAGTAGTTGCATGGTAAGCCTAACATATTCTTTCTCTCGATCTCTGCGCTAGAAGGCTGGATTCTCTCTCCTACCATTCCTTCACATTGTAATGCGATATTTTCTACTGGTTTCATCTCTCGTAATCGATCAACTGGATATACTGGTGCTGGTTGCATAAACGATTTTGGTATACACAATTTTGTAAACGTGTCTACGCTACTCGCATTTAACAGTGGCTCTTTTAAGATTTGATAGGTTCTCAACGCTTCTTTATTCGTTCCACTTAGTTCTTGATTGTCAACATATAACGGTGCACTATCACCCTCGTTGTCATTGTCATTATTCTCGTCCCTTGAAGGGGTTGTACTAGCGTAGCTCACCTTTTTCTTCTTTAATATTCGCGTTTTGAGTATCTCCAACTCCTGATATTGATGATGAGTAATGAAGAATCTAGCCAATAATGGTATGCAACCAATTACTAATTTCCACGACCAACCTGTGATCACGTATAATCTGTGTGTTGATAGGACCTGCGATATTATTACTTTGATTACAACACATATTACATAAATTCCAATCAATCCGGCACACGCTTGTCCAATGAACATAAACTTTCCCCAGATCTTTTTCATTGTATTATACGTCGCTTTCTTGTAATGATCTGGAGTTAACAAATACTCGTAATTTACCTTCCCACTTCCGCTTGGGAGAATTGTATCTACCATCTCCATTATTACTCTTTCTTTCTTTGATGGAAATAACAAGTTTCTGCGGGCTTTCTCAATGTCTTCGTTCGAGTAAATTCCACTTTGCGATAATTTCTCTAATGACGTAAAATTTACCAGATATTGTAATTCTGTCAATTCTAAGTTTTCCGGTGTCTTTACTTCTCGATGATCTGGTAATGCAATCCAAGATTCTGGTGTTAGTCTGTATAGTGGTGCCAACAATCTATTACACTGTAATACTTTCGGTTTCACGTCCTCTTCCAATAAGATTCGTGTTACAGGCTCCATAAATCGCAACTTTCCATTTAAATTCACTGGTAACTCGTTGGTGCATTGGTCATACTTTGTCAGTTTAACTGGTACCGCTTTACATTTATAGCTAAATAGTGCTTCACCGAAAATTCTGGCAAACACCCCATTTTCTGCAATTAACATTGGTGCTACCAAATTAGGATTGGTTATAGCCATTGCCATCCGATTTCGGAGTATTTCTTTGTTGAGATTGCAATCATTTATAATAACTTCTCGGTACACATTTTCAACAGTATTTTGACCAAAGTGAAATAAATAATCTATTTTGTTATTAAAGTAATTTGTCAACTTGATATCTCCGGCATGTATGTTTGTTTGGGCCTCTATAATCATTTTCTGAGATACATATATACCTTTATAATTTGTCTCATAGACATTTTGTCCACACTTTGTTTTAGTTTCTTTTCTCAGGAATCGCATCCCGTCTTCCTCTGAGGTTGACATTAACACTGTTGGAGTATCTTTCATCCGTAGAGGTGTGATTCTTGTTGTTGTACTCGTTGCTGGATCCATTCTTATTTTCTCGGGCTTTTCCCTGATCTGTTCTCCCGTTATTTCTTTAAAACTCATTGACTTCAATTGCACTAAATTGCACTTTTTGGTATCGACATCGTACACCAAAATTGATTCTCCTGTCTGACAGCTAGATTGTTTCATGTTGCAGAATGGATGTGTTTGTAGTTTACCAGTATCATCATCAAATGATCCATCAAATTCTCTTAATTCTGACATGTACTCTTCTACAACCACGGCTTTGTCAATTATAGCATCGTCTACTTTGTATGGCTCTCCTTGGCAATCACCATTCGACTTTATTATCCCTCGCACGGTTACAGTCTCACGGATTTTGTGGTTAAGCTTTGCTTGTAGTTTGATATCTGCATTAATTTTCAACTGTCCTGTTTGAAAGGCTGCCAAACAATTCTCCGGAATTATTTCTATCGGTCTAGGTATCGATTGCATTTTCACCATCGATGAGTGGCTCCATTTTCCACAATAAAATACAAAAGTAGTTCGTTTCACTGTACACTCTCTCACCTTTGATCTTCGAAACCCCGATTCTTGATATACATGATATTTTACTGGATTTGTCACTTTAAATTTTACTGGGTATGCATCCGAACACTCTGCTACGTTTACCAACGAGTATACTCTTCCCATTTCGGTTTGGGAGCAGTCATATGCCACCAATGAATTCGTCGTATTTATTATTCCCAATAACATAATAATAGAAATCATCAACCATGGAAATGCAAGTTTTCCCTTTTTCCTCACTGTCTCTGTTTTTGGGCTCTCAGCCTTTTGTATTAACTCTTCCCATCCGCCATGGTTTGCGATCCACTTCATCAAATATTTATTCGTCATTTCAGTAGCTTTCTTTATCAATGATTTTGAATTGTCACTTTCCAAATAACCATAAGTACCAATCTCCAATATTATATAGGCTAGCACTGTCAATATTACATCTCGATCTAACTCAGTTCGTGTTAAGTCCTCAATTACTGCTTCCTCACAAAATTCCTTTTCTTCATAATTTCTTTTAATTATCGACGGTAATCTCCTCTTTAATTCCGTTGCCAATCTTTTTACAACTCTTTTCTCCCCTCCGAAATATCATCTTCTGTTTCAGTTTCATCTAACAAATACAATTCCGTTACTAAACTTTTTAATATTCGCTCAGTTTCGCTTGATTCATCTAAACGCTCAGTTTCGCTTGATTCCTCTAAACTCAAAGATTCAATTTCCGCATCATTCTGTTTTATCCCACATATCGCAATGTCATTTTTCGTCTCAACAAAGTTCTCTTCACTTTTCATCTCATCTATGCTCGGTAGTATCCTATTATCGGTGCTCCTTTCCTCAACATCCCTTGTAACTTCATTTTCTGATCTCATTTCCTCATTTTCCATTGTTTCTAATCTCTGCAATTCATTAATTTCTTGATCAATTTCTCCTGGGTCATCTACAACTTCAGTTTTAATCTCTACATTATCATTGTCCACTTCCTCATACAGAGGCCAAAACGGTACTATTACTGCATCTTCTTCCATTTCACCACTTTGTTTTGTTGCGTACACATTATTAATACAATTTAGGTTACATCCGTAGTTTAACAAATATTCGTCATCATCCAATTCTCGTCCTTTGAACGTCAACACGATAATTCCGTCATTACCTAATATCTCCGCTGCTTTTTGTCGTATTTTCTTTGCTTTTACACTCCAATGTTCCTGATAATATTCAATCCTTTGATCCTCAATATTTAACGCTATTATCAAAGACTTCGCACTATCGTCTGCCGCCTCATAATCATGTCCTAGTTTTCGAATTACCTCTTTTAACTTTGCCTGATAACTCGTCGGTTTATTCGTATACGGTACGATGCATTCAAACAACCCTTCTTTCATGTCTCGATCCATTTCGATGCTCATTATGAAGTCGATACTCGCATTAATTTTATCTCTATTCCCTGCATACAGGGTATCCTGTAAATCTGCTAGAATCTTTTCCCAATTTTGTCTGTCTGAATTCGAAGTATTAACAGCATTAACAACTTTTACTTTATTTTTCCAGCCTGGTATCAGACCGCAATCTACTAAGTACTCCTCGTCTTCCAGACATCGATTCTCAAATTTTAGTTGCACTTGCCATCCACTGTATTGACGCAGTATTCGCTCCTTTAGATCTTTGATTTGTCCGTAGGCCTTTACACGGAATTGGCACTTCACATTATCAAGTCCCATCGTTTCCACTATGATATCATCTAAATCCCTTGTTGACCGCAAAGCCTTGCCAAACTTTTGCATTTGCTTAAGTATCTCATCATCTCTGTTTCCTTTGAATAACTTTGCACATAAATTTATGGCTCTCTTTAGTTCGCTTTGGGTTAGTGACATCACACTGAGTTCTGCGATCCATCGTTTCAACTGGGAGTTGTCAGTTTCCATTTTCTCAAGCAATTTTTCAACTCGGGCTAACAGTGCAGTCGGATTCTCATCTGATGCGATCTTTCGCACTTTCGGGGCAGGTTTTCCCTCACCTTCTGACACGGTTCTAATTATCATATGAGATTCAGTTTCTTCATCTGATTCGAATTTAGCCACTAGTTTGTTCAGCTTCTGTCGCATTTCTCGAAATTCCTTTTCCATTTTGTCTTGAAATTCCTCTCTCTGAGCATATGTCATGTTACTGGTGTTTGGCATATCTTCTTGGAATCTGATTGATTTCTTTAAAATAGGTCTGCTGAATCTCTCTGAGTTCCTTGGGCATGATCGCACCATGTGGCCGTATCCCTTGCACGAATGACATTGTATCTGTCCATTTGTATTCACTTTGTCCCTTTGTGGTGAAGGTGACGCTGACGATAATCTTGATCTGGTAAAACAGTTTCTGCTAATATGCCCTTTCTTTCCGCATCGATAGCATTCGACATCACTGCTGATCCTTTTGTTTTCTGTGAATCTCTTGTTAGGGCTGGGATTTTTCCCATATTTGAACCAACATTGATTTGAGTAGTGTCCAGACTTTTTGCAATGTTCGCATTGAGGATTATTTACCTGTCCATTTGATTGTACACTCATCGCTGATCTACCGGCTTGAAATCTAGTATTTGGTCTTAAAATTGGACTACTGATTTGATTTATTTTCTTTTCATCCCATGGTGCTCTCACAGGCGTAATTGACCGCTCACGTCTCTCCACATTAACTCCAAAAGCATCTGATCTTTTTGCACTTTTTAAATTCAGCTCTATCTTCATGGCTTTCTTCACGAGCTCATCGAAACTGGAAAAATCCACATAACATAGGGCCTTTTTGATTTCGGAGTGGACTCCGGTTATAAACTGATCTTCTAACAGCTCTTTAACCTGCTTGGCCATATCTACTTGATCGGGTTTGACTTCGAAGGCTTTATCTGCTAAAGTGGTCAGATGATAAGCAAACTCACTGACCGATTCATCTGGACCTTGAACTCGATTATAAAATTTCTGTCGCATGATTCTTTTGATATCTCCACCAACCAGTTTCAGTGCCATTGCATCCTTCAATTTTGTCCAATCATTGCCAACATTTCGTTTGTCGACTTGCTGCCAGGCTTCTCTTGCCGCACCCTTCAGATAGAGTGGGAATCTCTGAACCATAATGGCTTGTGTCCATCCGTATGCTGAGGCGTACATATAATAATCTCCCATGAAATCTGCAAATTCAACAGGGTCTCCCCCATATTGATTGACGGGTAATTTCTGACAACTTGCGAAATCAATCATCTCTCTATTGAGAGGCATAACAGCATTATCATTTGCCATTTGGACTTGTTTCTGACTTCTGAGGTTGTATCGGTTCACTTTGAGCTAAACTTCAAGCGTTAAACAATAATTTAAAATTACTTTTCAACTTCTTTTAAATCTCCCAATAATAGCCTTTTATAATCTCGTTAACACTATTTTCAAACTTCTAAGCCGACTTTCACTCACGTCAGTACTAATTCTTTTTATAATTCCTTTTTCACTAGCTTCCAATAATTTCCCTCCGACTTTCAATCACGTCGGTACTATTTTTTTCAATAATTATTTTTCCACTACTTTCAATAATTTTCCGCCGACTTGCGATCACGTCGGTACTATTTTTTTCAATAATTATTTTTTTCACTAACTTTCAATAATTTTCCGCCGACTTTCAATCACGTCGGGCTCACCAGAATATATGTTGGGTTTTGGATTATTTCAAGTCGGTTCTCTCTGACTCCTGGTGTTCTTTAAATCAAAACAATGAACGACCCAACGTATATTGAAACAACAGGTTTACAATTTATTATCACGCTACAATGACCAATCAAAGTTTATACGATTCTCTGCTCGGCGTTGATGCTTTGCAAACAAACAATATTCACCTTTTGATCCTTTAGTTCTGTTGACTCTCGTTTTCCTCGGTTTCTGTTTGGTTTGATCCCTTTTCGCCTTTCCGTATTCTTAATTCTATTTCTTCTTTTCCCTACTTCCCTAATTCGTTTATCACTTTTCCTACCGTCTGATTCTTCGAACCCTAGCTGAGGCAGAATGCCGATTTTCTCTGATTTTCCCTTTGCTTATATACTCCTCGAAATCAGGATGACAAATGGTTATTGCCGAGTCAATCTTTCGTTTGACATTTTCTCCTACGTGTTTGCTTCGGCTGTCATCCATAATGGTCCAACGAATCCAGATAATTAATGGCCCTACCGGTCTTCCTACGCGCGCTATCTTCTCCTTACTCTTTTCCCATTAATCATTGTGTCAAGCTAATGGGCCCAAATCTTCCTTTTGTTTGCCTTTCTTCTTGTTTACCCAGCTCGGGTTTCCTTCATCTCTCGGGTTCTCCATTGGCTCGGGTTTCCCATTAGCTCGGGTTTTCCATTAGCCAATTAATTAATTAATTAACGTTTTGTGTTTTCATACATTTGAATATTTTTCAACCCTTTCTAACCCTTTTCTGATAAATCCCTAACCGTCATCTTGTTGACCATTAGCTAATCTATAACTGTCCCGTTTTTCCCATTCGATTTCGATGATTTTTCCATTTATTGATTTTTCTCGGATTTCCGGATTCTCGCCTTTCGTAATTGCTTTTTGCATTTCCTAATACTGTTTCCATCGCACTTTCCTTTACTATTAATACTGTGCACGATCCCGCTTTTATTTGCCTTTTTTCTTCGCTTACTTTCCATTTGAATTATTATCCTAAATTTTATTTAAATTTTTAATTTTAATTTACAGACCTCAACAATGTTAATACAACCATAATCTAAGCTATTTTGTTATATGATCATTTTGTTGGGCCAGCACACAAATAGCCTTGAGAATTGTTTAAATGCATCAGTAATACAGCACAAAAACCCAGCACCAAGATAACTTAAAATACAATATACAACACTAACTAAACACTTTAAAATCTGAGAGAATATAAAGAAATATAAAATCAAAAAACATAAAAGTAAAATAAAATAAATACAAAATGCATCAAGAACCGCACGAAATCTTCATATAAAATAACATAATAACAAGAAACTTTGACCGTAAAATGACCATTTATATAAAAGTAAAAATAAATGAATTAATTGAATAAAAATAAAATATCTTTGGCTGAATAAATTTAATTAAAAATGTTAAAAATAAATTACCAATTTAAATTAAGAAATTAATAAAAATTTAATTTAGATAACACAAATAATTTCAATGTTGAATTTTGTTTAATCGCAATAAAATTAAGACTCAAGGTTAAGGCCAAATTATAGGTATATATACTGATGTGTTTTCACAAATTAACACAACTATTTTGCAGTAATATTTTCAACTGGATTGGAATATTGATTTTCAGTCTCACCTGGAGACTGATCGTAGTATTGTGTGTTGCAGCTATCTGCATGGATGACTGCGAACTTGTTGATTGGTAGATTAGTGCTGTCAATGCCATGAATTGTGAACTATGCTACTGCAAATTTTTTCAATGAATTATGAATTATGCTACTACGAATTTCTATAATATGCTTACAAACTTCCGACGATTATTTCATGCATTCGAGGCTTTTACCCAATTGATCTAGTAATTTTCATTCATTCCTTTTTCGGCCCACAACCAAAACAATTTGCAAGTTATTAAACTTATACATAAATATCGAACTGTGTAAGTGCTGTATAAGTCCGCCAATAGTTCGTGCCCGTGAAGGTTCCGGCGTGGGTAACGCAGGAGCCCGAACGTCAAATCTTTGATCTAAATAGCGAAAGAGAGTAGCTTGAGAGTGAGTCTTTTGGCTCAATTTTCTTGCACTTAATTTCGATAAAATCGACAAAAATCTTTAACAACAATCGGCTCAAAATCACTAACACTGAGTAGTCCAGTGGGCACTCATTAAATATAATATGAACATAAATAGATCATAAGGACAAAGAGAGGGAAAGTGTAGCGGGAAAAATAGCGAAATCGTTGCAACTGTTAAAATGAATAGCCATAGAAAAAAGATTAATCCGAACGACCAAAATCAGGAAAAATAATGTTTTAAATAATATTTAAGAATTAAATAAATTATGTTGAATTGAGACGAAAAATAAAGGCGGAACGCTGCTCAAATTTTCCGAATTGATTAAAATACTGATACAAAATAGTAAAGCAAAAGTGAAATGTTGTTCGATTGTTAGTATAATATTCTCTTGAAACCACAAAATGAGGGCGGATCGCTGCTCAAATTTTCCGAATCAAGTAAAATACTTATCAAAAAATAGCAAAATAAAAGTAGGATACGGCTCAGTGATTGATAAGATATCGGATAAGACCATAAATAAGGGCGGAACGCTGCTAAAATTTTTCGAATTAACACAAATACTTTATCGAAAACTGAAAAATACAGGTGGATTACGGCTAAATTTTTATATAAGTAATATATTTTATAAAGCTGAGGAATGAGGACGGTTTCTCTACTAAAAACTCGATAATAATAATGATAAAAGTAAGGATAATGGTAATAATAATAATAATAATAATAATAATAATAATAATAATAATAATAATAATAATAATAATAATAATGATAATAATAAAAATAATACTAAATATAATGGTAATGGTAGTAATAAGAATAATAATAAATGTAATAGCAGTAATAATTAATAAAGGTAACACATGTAATATTAACAAGGATAATACTAGTAATAATAATAGGGAACATTGTAGTTATAATAGGGATAAGGGTAAGAGATGTACTGTGTTTATTTAATATAACAAAGGGTTCACAGGCTATAAAAAAAATCATCAACGCGGACAACGATGAGAAGGACTAGGCGAATGGACATAAAGATAAATGGTATGAGAGTATATGTTAACATTCGAAGGAGATAGGAGACTAATGGGACCTAAAAATCGAAATCGAGCACAGGCCTTCTATCGGCAGCTCGTTGGACCCATGTATCGTTCGGTCGATTATAGCATAAGCAATAGCGCTCACTTTTTGCGGACGATCCACCCACTCGAACACAGTTCCAACGTTGCTTAGCAACGGGTGCCGAGTGGTAAGCGAAAGATATTTGTATGGGGGTCTGGGTAACAACCATATAGTTTCAAAATATAACACCCATCAACCCACCAATTTTATTAATTCGCCGCCATGATGGATTTCTGATTCAAGATTATGATGCTTATGCACTTGAGCGCTTTTGTAATTTAATTTAATTTTTAAATAAATATTTGTATTTTCCTTTTGTTTTTAAAATGTATTGAAGTATGCACTACTTATCTTCTAGTGTTTTATGTTTTTTTGTTTTATTTGATATGAGATAATGAACTTGGCGTGGTTTTCATGAGTGGTGGGGAGCCGGATTCAGAACACAGAATTTTACGAAATTATAATTTAATGGAACTGGAGCCTATCAAAATAGCTTGACCTCGGCTCAGGCTCCAATCCAAAAAAATGTAAAATTTAAAGAGAAATTTTCAATATTATTAAACAAAACTTACACACATACAAGCAACAACTGAGAATTTGTATATTACCTATATTACAAGAAAGATAGTTATTACATGACGCTGTTGGGGTTATAAGAAAACATGAATAAAAATAATAAAATTTAAAAATTATCAATTAAAGTTAATTTAAATTTTGTAAAAAGTAAAGATTTTTCGACCGGAAAAAGTAGAAATCGATGGCAAATTTGATTTTGAAGACGAATAAAATACTATTAGATTGAGATGAGGTATATTGAAGGGTAGGGAGTCCAAAAACAAATTAATTAATTAATTAAATTATTTCCGACGAACCCATTAAGGGTTACCGAGCTGAACGTCAGCAAAATGAGTTTCACGGAATTAGAAAAATGTGAAATAAATTGTCCGAACGGGAAAAATTGTTTCCCTAGCACTCATCCAAATTAATGGTAACCCAAAATTATAAAAGGAACTGACAACAAAATAAGTTGCCAGTTAGTCGAAGAGAAGAATCTAACGATTTTGAGAAACGAGTTGAAAGTAATGTTGGGTTATTATTCTTGAAATTCGGTTCCCTCTGACTCATCGTGTCCTTTTCGAATCAAATAAGCAAATCCAACACAGAATAATTTTATTTGCACTCTACCACAGTTACAACTCAATCCGATTTATATTCAATGTTTTGTAATTACAATTTTGTAAATTATTTGCACCCTTCAACCACCGAATAAATTTGACTATCTTAAGGTAGGTTATCCAATGGATAATCACCTTTTCTGATTGTTAACGTTTGACTTTACTTGGGTTTAGAATCTTTTACTGACCAGACTAGACTACTCGTTTGCTTAAACCACTGGCCATTTCGTGTTTTTCGCTTTTCCTTTTATACTCCTGCTCAGACTGTTTTCAGACAATTGTCAACAACATTTGCTGCCATACTAAATTATTAAAAATAATTACTTCCATAGACCACCTTAGCCGACATTTGTAAACTACATTTGCTACACTACTAAATTACAAACAAGGAAATGATTACCTCCCAATAGATAAGTGACGTACATTTAATATATTTTAGGCCAATTTACCCTTTTATATTATTCCGTCTACACGCCGG
Source organism: Schmidtea mediterranea (assembly GCA_022537955.1). Classification (NCBI taxonomy): domain Eukaryota; kingdom Metazoa; phylum Platyhelminthes; order Tricladida; family Dugesiidae; genus Schmidtea; species Schmidtea mediterranea. The sequence goes on from CM039681.1 coordinate 11,813,191, forward strand.
GTTTTCCTCCTTTCTCAGGTTTCCCATTGACTCAGGCTTCCACATTAGTAATTAATTTTTTAAAATTAATATGTTTTTTGTCTTAGATTATTTTCTAGGGACCCCTCACTAAATTTTTATTATTATTTTTGGACTCGTCTCTCAATTTGTCGTTCAACCATAACAATTTCCCCCGATCAATACTACTGTGGGGTTTATGGTTTTGATAACCTCGACCCCAGATGTAAAAGTTCATCGCGCCCAGTGGTTACCCGTTGCTAGGCAACGTTGGTAATGTAACCATGGGTTTTGAGGTCGCCAAAGGTGAGCAACACAGAGGAACTGCTCTGGCCCGACCTCAAGCTGGGTCCAACACACTACCGTTAGAAGGCCTGCGTGTGCTTTATTCACTCTGGTCCCATCCTTATCTGTTTGATCTTACTTGATCCATAACTCACTTACTTGACTCTCGTTATTTATTCTCGTTTGTACTAACGTTGTACTATTTCAATTGACCACCGAAACAAAAGAAAACCATCAAACAAAAAAAGCATGTATTCAACGATATCAATTACACTCTAGCCAAGGGGTCGAGCAGCTTGACGCTTGGCTCGCTCCTTTCTTCCCGGTCGATGGATGCTGGATTTTGAAGTAGTTTTCTGGGTCGTTACCGTTTCTCTATAAGCTAGTTGGGCAGGGGCGAAGACGAGGGGGTACGTCACCGCTGCGCCTTCTTGACAGGCCGACACTGCCACTTCCAGACCCCTTATTTGTGTCCTCAGGTTCTGGTTGAGTTGTTTCTCCTCTGACCAGCCCTTCTGTGCCGTTGTTATCTTTTGGTAGAGCATTTTTACTTTCTTCGGCTCTACCCAAGTAGCTTTGATTTGTCGGACCTCCTTTGTCAGCTGCAGGATTTGCTTATAAAAACTTTTGTTTGTTTTACGCGCGTGGTCCAATTCTTGTTGTAGGATTTTAATCGGCTTCATATCTGCAAAAAAAACGTTGTTAGATCATATTATGTTATCTCAATCTTATTTAATCATAATCATCAATTATAGAGTTTTATAGTCGTCATCATTAATAATTTTTAATAAGCAAAGAACTCGTAATCAACTAAGATTTTTTATTTAAAAGTTTTAATTAAACAAGAAACTCATGATCATCCGAGAAGTTTATTGTCGATAACTAATCATAATGGGTTTCCCGGTGATGTCCATAGGCATTCCGTTTCGGGGCCGTCTGAGCGTAAGAATGCTCGCGGTGTTCTTCGACTTGCTCCTTTTCCCTTCTCATATTACAGGGAAGGATCCTCCGCGGAACTACGACATTGATGGCCGTGGATTTTGTGTTTAATCTCTCATCGTCGAGGTTGAATGATGTGTTGTACGGAGGAGCGTATCCGTCCGTACTGGCGATTCTACCTGCTGCGATGTCGTCATTGACATTAGCGAGATAGCGCCTGGCTCGATCCACCTGAATGTTGGTCTGCCGCTGATGTTCCTCAAGATGAGCCAGGAGGAACTCAGCCTGACTCCGGATTTCTCTGTCCGGATTGTGGCCTGGCTCCCGCTTTATGGCAACAAACGGGAGCTCGACCTTCTCCGGTTGTTGTAGTGTACCAAATCTGGATTCTCTAACCTGGGATACGGTGAATCCCGCATCCTACATGGCTTGACGGCAACGATTTGCCGCATGTGCGGGAAGCGCACTGTGATCCTGGATTCGTCGATTTACGAACCGCCTAAACGGAACAATTTCAATATATTTATTCAATGCACTTGGTCAGCTGTCAAGAGGTAACTACTTAGACACGCGGCAGAAAATGATATTGTGTGCTTCATTGGTCGGTTTTCCTGGATTATTTACTTAACCTTCTCCAAAAAATCAGTACACTGTTTGGCTTATGTGGCGCGATGTCGTGCTTTAGTTGTTCCTTTGCGTGTTTCATCCCTATCATGATTACCGTAAACACAGTTCAATAGGAGGTTGTTTTCTACCACGAGGGTCGACGGAAGTGTACTGTAGGGGGGGGAGATTTCGACCTACCCGACCCAGCCGCAATGAAGAGGAGATCCGAGATCATTAGTTCCACTAGCAAAGAACCAAGTTTGACGTTATTACTCTTTTCGAAATTAATCTTTCAGTTTACTTTACCGTATACTACACTCGTAAAACGTGTACTTAATTTAGTTTCATCCGCATACTGATATATGAATTGGTAAACAATAAATAATTATTTTAATTTTTTTTTTTAAAATGAAATTTGATATTGTAAGAAAATTCTGACCAAAAATACATTTTCCCAAGATTAATATTTTCTACAAATTAGATTTTTCGAAATGGAAAAAGAAAACATAAATGTAAATTAAGACAAACTGTAGTTATTTAGAATTAAAGAAATTGATTAAACGAACTTCTGAAAAATACAGATTTTCCCGATTCTGAAATATTTAATTACAAACATCGTAACCACCAATTTATTAAAGCATTAATGTTTTTGGAAATTTTTTCTTTAGGCAATGGATATATGAGAGTATCATTTTAATTAATATTAATGATAATAATATCGGGTTTTCCTAAAGGTTCCATCATCCTTTTACCTTACTGCGTCACAAGAGTATTTTCTGCAAAAAAGGGGCATCCCATTTCCTCTACTAAAGAGGTTATATAATTCTATTCATTATTTACATTAATCAATGGTGTTAAGGATATTGAATTACTCGTTGTGCTAATTAATCATAAAATTTGGATGAAATTCTTACTAAAACTATACCTTGAATACCTCGAATAACAATCTTATTTTAAATTATCTAAATGAATGAGATCTATAATATTTAATATTAACCTGTCAATGATATCTAATTTATTAAACTATCCTATTTTAAATTATTCAAATGAATGAGATCTATCATATTTAATACTAACATGTCAATGATATATAATTTATTAAACTCAAAGAATACTGTCTGATAGGTAATATTAACAAAATAATTCGATTTACTTTAATACATTTAGAACACTAATTCAACGATAACCTGAAATTGGATTTCTCAGGCATGGGAATACGTCAATAGCAAGAGGGATATTTCATCATTCTGAAGGTTTTAGGTTTCGACGTCCAAGCTAATTATCTCCATTGGTAATTTTAAATTATTCCAATACTCGGATTATCTCTCCATCGCAAACGGGTCAAAGCAAGGTCGGTAATCCCTGTTCGATTTTATGGTTGTCACTTATGATAATCAGAAATCTATTCAACATTAGATATTCTCTTCTGAACTGGGTCAGGCCCAAATGTATATTCCTCATGACTTTTCCCTCTTTGGGTTTGATACATCTTCACAAAAAAAATGAAAGAAAAACACATAATTCTAACGATATAGAATTTTATTTTTGGCTAATTAATACCATCTGCGTTCTAACTCGGGAGTTTGGCGTTGGGATCGGGTGTTCTCGGCGTTTTCGTCTAAGGCTCGTATGGATTAATAGGATGAATTAAAAGGTAAAGCTTACTACTTGAAGAGTGAGATCTTGGCTCAAAAATTTCTTCCTCCCTGATTCTAGCAGAAACGTTCTCGTTTACTTGGTTAGGATTATAATGCATTTTAATTTTTAGTAATTAACTGCCGATCTCGATCTGTCAGTAGATTTTATACGAGCTAGTATGTCATTGCATTGATCGATTTGTGGTGTTACTGAAATGTCACGCCGACTATCGCTAGTTAGAGAATGATTTTTTTTTCAAGCTAGCTTTTATAACGAGTAGGTGTGTCTGATGGACGAGAAAATTTGTGTCATACGCACGCTTCCTCGACCGCGGGTAGGTGTGTGTGTCTGGAATCGATTTGGTTGGCCTACTCACCATTTTCTCAGTGGTGTGTTCATGTGTCCCCTTTACTGGTGAGTAACTGTGCTATTCGTATTTTATTTATTAACATTTTAGGAAATGTCAAATGTCTCCGCTAATATACTTCTATCACTTATAATATGTTAGCACTTCCAGTTTCAGACATTCATCCATGGAATTTTGTAGGGATTCTTAGGTTGCGAATTATCATTTCATTCAGCAAACAATCGCTGGCTACCGTAGTATTTCTTTCGGATATTAGTCTATGCATTGGCACGGTTATTGTCTCAGGTTAGGTTTGATTTATTTTATACTCCTCTTGTGATTCTTACATATTCTAGATATTATGCTTCGTGTGCTCAGCGCGGGCCCACTCGGACTCTTTGCTATGTCATTTCCAGATCTATTGCGAGTTATATGGTTTCAATGCTGTGATATTACGCTTATTGTTAATAAAATCTTTTAATTGTTGTTGATTGTTGTTCAAGATCAGGGTACATTATGGTTTATTGGGGATATTTTCAGAACGGTAGGTAGATCGTTTGATGATTGGCAAACTTTTTCCACGCTAATTTGATTCTGCCAATTTGGTATACCCGATGATGTTTCTATCCTAGGCTATCGAATAGTTCTGTATGGTACGTTCATCATATCAGAAACCTTCATGAGTTTTATTTGGGGATGTAAGATGTGGTCCTCGTAGACGGAATTTTAAACGCGCATTCTAACGGATCTTATCACTGAGTATTTAGGTACTGTGTTTACGGGTTCTCTCGATTTACTTGGGTAATTTTCGACACAGGGTCCAGTTTATTCAATTGAATTAATGATTAGGAACCGATTTAAAATTTAGAGTCGATTTTATTATTTTATTTTTAAAATTCGCGTTAGTTATTCGATAAGATTGAAATTTGTCGACTTACTAGTAATGATTCCGATGTCAAAAAATTTTTAGAGGAAAAGGAGTGGTGTGGTTTCAATCGGATTTACAAAATTTTAGTTTTTAGATTTCCGTGTTAGTTTTTAACACCACGGAAGCGGATTAGTCGTGGTAGTTGGATGCTACCGAGTTTTCATTTAAGATCGATCTAGAGCGATTTTTATGAGTAACAAATGAGTTAAGACCAATAATAGAATTTATCGCAGTTTTATCGTTAGAATAAATTATTGAAGCGCTTCGAATTTATTTCATTTAAAATCTTAATCTTTAAATTTTAATTCTAAATTTAATTTCGTCAAAAATCTTTACATTCTAAATAGCAATTTCCATGCTTGATTTTAATTAAAAATTCTTTATTGTAAAATTATTAGAAGTTTATAGCAACAATTTCTATTCTTTTATTTCCCCGTCACCTTCCCCTTTAATTGATCCTAGGCGCGTTTATGTTCATATTACAAATTAATGAGTGCCCACTGGACTACTCGGTGTTTTAATTTTTAGCCGTGTGTGAAGATAATTTAGGTTGAGTTTATGGGAAATGAGTGACGACGAAACAGCCAAAAGACTATTTCCCCTTCACCCTTTTCCCCTATCGGGATAATGATTTTACGTTCCAGCTCTGCGTTCTCACGCCGTAGCCTTCACGGGCACGAACTATTGGCGATTATATACGCACTTACACAGTTCGATAGGATGTGATAAGCTGATATCTTGCATGATGTGTTGGCTGTGGGCCGGAAAATACATCATAACTCTGTCCCCACGCCGACGCCCAAGCAGAGCTCATTCTAGGTTGCAAGGACGTGACGTGGAGAGATTTTTCGAACATTCTCTCACTCACATTCTAAAAAATTTCGGCTTCCACTGGTTGAAATGATCTTTCAGAGTTAAGAACGATTCAAGTTTTTCAAAAACTGAGTTAAGGTTAAAAACCGATTAAAATTATGTAAAAATGAATCGGTATATATACCTATTGTACGACCCTAACCTTGCGTGTTAATTTTGATTTAGTAAACAAAATTTGACCTTGTGATTTTCTAGTATATTCTAATCTTAATTTTATTATTCTTATAATTTGATTCGATAATTTTATTTTTAATTTTTTAATTGAATTGTTTCCAATTCAATTTATTTAATTTTTATTCCATTTTCATGGGTTTTCGCCTTTTTTGTTAAATTGTCAAATTTCGGTCAAATTGTTAGGTTTTCGTGATATTTTTATGTTTATTTTGTGCGGATCTTGTTGCAGATTTCTTATTATTTTAATTTATTTTGTGTTTTGTGATTTTATATTTAACTGTTTTCTTTCTCGTATTTTAGCATGGTTAGTTGATGTTTTATAGGTTCGATTTTGAATCTGCATGTTGTATTTGCGTGTGTATTACCGATTCATTTAAACAATTCTCAAGGCCGTTTGTGTTCTGGCCCAACACTACTTTCGAATTTTTGTAAATTTTTTAATTAATGTAGCACTTTTATCCTTTTGGTGTTTTATTGATTTTACAGTGCTTTTGTAATACCCCGACAGTAATAAACAGATAAAGAAGTGAATCAGATTGCATTGACTTGTTTGGTGATACCCTTAGAGTGTTTACGACAAGCAAACATTTGTATCTTTTGGTAAAAATTTGTGAATAAAGATTTCTTTATTGGGATTTTGTCTTATTTATTATTGAACACGAGGAGTTGAATCGAGAAACCTATTCATAGACGAATATTTAATACCCCAACAACGCTGAAAAGAAATTCATACAATGAAACTGAAGTCAAAGAATTATTTATGAAGTCAATCGCATGTGCCTAGGTATGTCAAATTTTTTATTAATTAGTCGAGATTAATGATAATCTTGAAGGTTAAATCAAAAACACTTATTCCATGAAAAATTCTTTCGCAATGAACATATAAATTTTTGTAGGGCTGTGTTTTTATAATCCTTTACATGATCTTCCATGATAGTTCTGATAATTGTCAGTGATCTTCTGGTTTTAACAGTTTTGTCCTATCCCAACCTCTTTTGTTAGATTTTTGCCAGTTTTTTTTAATTTAAAATGATTAATTATGTTTCTTTTTGGAAATTCGTTAGTTTTTAATTAATGTTTTTAAATTTTATTTACTACGTCATATATAAATTAATCATGTTTTATTTTCTGTTAACAATCATTTTAAGTTTTCTGCTTGTAGTGCTTGCATATACAGATCAAGGTTCTGGTCTACTTTTTATCGGAATTTGGTTATATCAAATTCCGATTACACGTTTTTCAAAAATTTGCCTGAACACTTGAAATTTTTATAGAGCTAATACTTGCAAATTCTTAGCAAAAAATATTATGTTATTTGCATATTTAATGTTGGTCTATAAAATGTATATCATAAAATCATATTTATTTTTCAATAATCAAATGTATTATGACACATTGAATAAAAAAAGGGCTTACATAATAAATACTTTAGAAAGTAATTTTTCTTTTAGACACATTTAATTAATTTAATTATTAATCATTCATATCCAATATTCTTTGTAAATTCGGTTGTTTAAATATTAAAATAATTGAATTTAAATATAGTTATAAAGATGAGCCTATCTAGAATTTCCAAGTAAAGATTTCTTTAGAATGAACATTTAATATTTATTTATTCTAGCTCATATATCTTTAAAGATTTCAATAATGAAATGTTTAAAGTTCATAGCTTTGGACAAGGGCTACATAATAAAATTACTGAATCGTTAAAGAACTGTTATTATTTTTATCTATATTTCTAGTTTTTTTACTTGTTGATTTAGGTGGCGATCAATCAAAAATTCGTTTAATTAATGATCACATGTTAGTTATAAATAGAAATTCAATGCTTATTTGGAAATATATATTTTTTCAAAAGGTTAGTTAGAAAAACAATTTGAAATTATTTTTAATATAATAGAATACAATTTCGGCTTGTAAAGAATATTTCTTACCAAACAGTGAGATAGAATACAGTGCAAATCAAGGAATGATTATTTATGATCAAACAAATAAAAAATCTTGTATTGTTGTTGGAGATGATGCCATTGTCAGGTTTTGGCCTGATATTGGATATCCAAATGAATATATCGACCAAAGAATTCCAAATATATACAACGATTCATGCATATTAATTGAACGAGTCTACGATAATGTTCTTATTTTCGTTTTCAAAAGCATGAAATTTATTATTGCTGACTTGAAAGACTTTGCTGACGCAGGAATAAGTTTTAAACAGTTTTCCCAACCGACTGGTTTCATTAACGGAATCAGAAGTTGTTTGAGCTCGTTTTTCGTCACCAATGCCAACCAGGAATCCGTAAGACCTCGTTTCGGTATAAAATACATTATAACATTTTGTCGCATTCAGTCATTCATTAATATCAAAATAAGCACAAATTTGAGCGAAGAAACTACAGAAATGTTCATTCTATTTGACAATAATATTGATTGCTTGAGTTTAGATGTGTTACACAATAGCAGGGTAAGCTTGTAAATTTCTCTGCGGTTAATTTATATTTTACATTTTTATTGTTATCATTAATAACGAAATTACTCTTTATGATTATGATTTTACATCTGTTTGTTATTTGCGGTGAATTATTAATTTGACCAATAAAGGAAAACTAAATAAAAATCCATTATAAGGAAACGGGCAAATTTAGGACAAAGATAATAATGGGATAAGAATTTACAACTTATTACAAGGAGGAATCAATAACCGGCATTTAGGGTCGTTCTAAATTGGTGCGCTCAACTCTGATTGGTTTATCCAGCGGCTACATGTCATTGTGATTGGTTTACATGGCTGGAATACCTCTGACACACACAAACGGAAATTATGGCAGTAACGGATTGATTTTATGGAGGATTATTCACGATCAAGTAAGCTGTACAGAAAGGATGATAACTTCAACCATAGATCAAAATTGAGCGTTTCAAATTTGATTTTATTCACAAAATTTCATAAAAAATATTTCTTTCTCCCTTAATCAGAATTAATTTAAAATTTATTATTAATGATAATTAAATTATATTATAGATAAAAATAATCAATAATAAATATTATTTATATTAAATTTTAATAAAACTGTTAATATCTGTGACTTATAATTTATTTAATAATCATTAGTTGCTGCTAGGAGAGTGAGTGGATTAGAGGTATGATAACTCATAGTGGCTTGGGGGTAAGACATCTACACAGAAATGGAGAAACCAAATTCACGTTGTTACCAATGCAGCGAAGGATGGGACAAATATGCCGCTTGAAATTTGATTTAATTTGCAAAATCTCATCAACATTTGCTTCCCATACAATCAGAATTAATTTTAAATCTGCTATTAATGAAAATTTAATATTTAATCGAAGCTAAGTATTATAAAAATAATCAATAATATTAATATTAGATTATAATAAAGCTAATTATTACTAGGGCAAGCATTATGTGGTTGCTCTTATTAATTATTGGGTTCCACCGTACATTTTCTCAGTATCGTATTGATTAAACCATGTAATAAAGATCCTTTTCAAAACGACTGGAAAGCTTCAGTGTATTTTTTCCATCAAATAACTATTTAAAATTATTTTTACTTATCCACATTTTATTCCTTCAGTTCAGTGCGTTCTTGGTCGTGACATACCATATCTATCCATTCAATATTTCCATAGATTGCTAATTTAACGAAATACACTGCCCGCAATCTGCGTTACGAGATATCGTGCACCATGTAGAGATCACGAACCATGCAATAAGTTATCGCACACCATGTAATGTGTTATCGCCCACCATAAAATGTGTTATCGCCCACCATAAAATGTGTTATCGCGCACCACGAAATGGGTTATCGCGCACCATGCAATGAGTTATCACGCACCATGCAATGAGTTATCGCGCATCGCGAAATGAGTTATCGCGCACCATGCAATGAGTTCACACACAATATTATAAGCTGCCATGTATGTATAATGTGTTATCGCGCACCATGCAATTATTTATCGGATACCATGTAATGTTATGGCATACCTTGCAATGTTCCCACACAACGTAATAAGTTATCACGCACCGTGTAACGTGTTATTGCGCAGTTAGCAAAACGTTTATTTTATTTTTAGTAGGAATTATAGTCAACTTTCCATTAAGTCTATCATAAATCCACTAAATACAATCTTATGTAATATAATTAAAACGGAAAGTCGACTATATTTGCATCTACAACTATTCTTACAAACGTACTTCGACCACAATTTCAATTTTTTATTGGGTCATTCTTGCTTAATAATTAGCAACGAAGACGTTAAATAATCGAAATCAACAAGCTTTATAAAAGCTAAAAATTGGAGTGCATTTTATTGACTGTTATATAAAGCATAAAATACAAAAGACCAATATTGATGCAATGTAAAACTTTCTAGTACACTAAAGCCATTCTAAACCAAATTACCATCAAAAAAGCGATTTGTGAGCAATATAAAAATATATTCGCAATGCAGTTAGAAAACTGGAATTTGATAATAAAAAATTTTGATATTCTCCGAAACGTCTTCTATATGTTACTGGAAATCAACCAGTTCGGTAGTCATACGAAAAAGTATATGATGGTTACGTACAACAGAAATCTCGACATTATTGATTCTGTGGCAGAAATTGAAAGAAAGTTTACAGGAAACATAGATATCAAAGTTATAGATGACGAATTGCAGAGTTTAAGTCAACCATGTTTGATAACATTAGTGAAAGACAATAACTCATTATCTATTATCGAAGGTTTGCTGATTCCAATCCCCAAATGAGTATTATTAATTATATTTTCCAGTTTTAACTGGGGACATCAAGGCAAAATTTGTTGCTAATAATTCCATTATTGGGTGGGCAAATCCTAAATTGCAGGAAGATAATCACATAATTGCTGCAATCTTAACTTCTTGCAATCAATTGGTTTACATCAGACAGAAAATCAACCCGTTTCACGCCGATATTAGTAAATTACAGACCGAGGCAAATTTTTCTGATATCAGCTTCCAAGACATTACACCGAGGTAATTTTCCATTGTGCTAAATTAAATTGCACAGATCGATTTTTAAATTTACTACAAATAATTTTTGATACAAAATTATAAAATACTTATCATATATCTTTAAACCAACCAAAGGTCATCACCAAATGCATTTTGTGCATATTAATTACTATTATTAACCATATTAGAAATCAATACCTAAATATCTCACGCAAAATTAATTTTATTCATTGTAATCCAGTTATTCTAAATTTAGTAGCTATAATGATCCTTATTCAATGTGAATCACACTGTATCATATATGATACATAGTTATGATATGCTTAATTCAATAAAAGCTCTTGATTCAATATAGCCTTGTATCATATATGATACATAGTTATGATATGCTAAAATCAATAAAAGCTCTTGATTCAATATAGTCCTGTATCATATATGATACAAGGTTATTATGATCAACTAAATTCAATAAACAACTCTTGATTCAATAAAAAGCGCTTGATTTAATATGGCTTTGTATCATATATGATACAAGGTTATTATGATCAACTAAATTCAATAAACAACTCTTGATTCGGTATAGCCTTGTATCATATATGATACATAGTTATGATATGCTAAAATCAATAAAAGCTCTTGATTCAATATAGCCTCGTATCATATATGAAACAAGGTTATTATGATCAATTTCATTCAATAAACAACTCTTGATTCAGTATAGCCTTGTATCATATATGATACATTGTTATGATAGCCTAGATTCAATAAACAACTCTTGATTCAGTATAGCCTTGTATCATATATGATACATACTTATGATATGCTAAAATCAATAAAAGCTCTTCATTCAATATAGCCTTGTATCATATATGATACAAAGTTATTATGATCAACTACATTCAATAAACAACTCTTGATTCAGTATAGCCTTGTATCATATATGATATATAGTTATGATAGTCTAGATTCAATAAACAACTATTGATTCAATATAGCATTGTATCATATATGATACAAAATCATTATGATCAACTACATTCAATAAACAACTATGGATTCAATATAGCCTTGTATCATATATGATACATAGTTAAGATATGCTTAATTCAATAAAAAGCTATGTTAAACTAAATTCAATTAAAAGCTTTAAAACATTATTAATTTAATAGCAATTAATAAAAGTCCAGATAAATCATTATGTATCTTATGATTGGTCATATTTAATAAAAAGGATCCTTATTCCATATAGGATTGTATCATATGATATAATAATAAAGATATCAATAAAGTTCTTAATTCAAAATTAATGATTTTGTATCATATATATTACAGTTATGATATTTTAAGCTAAATTCGATTAAAAGGATCTTAATTCAATATAAATAATGTTGTATCATATGTGATACAATGTTACGAAGTACCTTTATCGTATTTCTGGACCAATCAAAGATTCCTATTATGAATACTTTTTGATTCTCACAATATTAGAAAATAAAAAATATGCTAAGGAAAATAAAATTAGGATTCAAATCATTATTTTATTTATGACAAATTTTTCGATTATTCTAAATTTAATAGCAAAAAATCTTAATTCAAAATTAGTCATTTTATATATCATATGTGATACAATGTCATCTTATTTTTAAATCAATTAAAGATCTTCATTATGATGAATCCAGTTTTTACCTTTTGATTATTATATTTCATAATATTAGAAAATAAAAAATTTGTGTTAAGAAAAAGTTATATAATTAACAATCAATTCAATAAGAAAAGATTTTAATTCAATATAGTTTTGTATCATATGTGATACAAGAATATTATATATTTTTATTTTATTTTTGAACCAATCAAAGATTTCCATTATTAATTTAACAGCAAAAGTCATACAAATGATACAAATCTATGATATGTTATGCTAAAAAATAAAACACTTGTATCATATTTTTGAACCAATCAAGGATTTACATTGTTAGTTACAGTTTTGATAATTGCTTTATCACAATATTAGACAAAAATAGAAGCATTTTAATTAATATCGACATTAATTTGAGGTTTTAACTATAATTTATGTAAATAATGAAATAAACATGGAAATTATTTAATTATTAGAAAGCGTTACTAAAACATGTCTCAATATATATTTCGATGATAAATAATGTGACAAATTTATAGAAGACTCATCGAAACTGGTCTTTTGTAAGGTTTTGTAAATTATGAAATATAGTGAAACGATTGATTTATTGATTACCGTCTTTATCTTTAAACTTTGTAAATTCAGAAAAGAGTAAAAAGAAAAGATAAATTAGTCACATTAGAATGTGGCACTAAGTATTATCTAATTTTTGGTTGAATATAAATCTATTAAAACAATCAAATTTAAAACTAAAATTTTAAAAGTCACTTCAAAATTCCTCATTAATTTCTGTTTATAAAATTTATAAGTTTTAATTTTTAAATCTTTAAAAAAATTCAAATCTAATGAATTAAACTTTTTTGTCTTTAAATTGAGAAATCCCTAAAGGAATTTCAATAGTGTTATTATTCACAAGGATTTTGGCTTAACTGATTGACACTTGTCACCTAATAAAATACAAATTTTCACCTGATTTTTAAATAGTTATAATAAAATGAAAACTAACGTATTTATCTGGTGTTTATATAACCCATTATTTAGGATTTCGAAATAAATAGGTATTTTTCAATTTATTTGTTATATAATGTATATTATAAGGACTTTTTTTTGTTTTTCACCTCTGATTTCTTTATAAGTGACATAATATTTTCTACAAAATTTAGCTATGAATCAAATTTATTTAAGGTATTCAAGAATTTTAGGCTCAGCCTTTTTCAAGTGAAATTCGTGAATACTTTAAATAAATCTGATTCATAGTAAAATTTTGTAGAAAATATTAATAACAATAATAATAATAATAATAATAATAATAATAATAATAATAATAATAATAATAATAATAATAATAATAATAATAAACAATTATAACTCAACAATATGTTATATGCATCCAATGTCAAAAATTTCATTGTAATACAAATATTGGAAAATTCAAAGCTAGTTATTGGCGATTATGACAGGAATTCCTAATAAAATCATTTATGGGTATTCTATAAATAAAAGGTAACATTAACTCAATCTCAAGAAGGAAATTAGAAATCGGGGATTTTGTTTTAGTAAAAGAAATATAATTTATAGGTTTATATATACACACAACACAAACACATCACTTGAAAATCATTAGAAATCACTTGAAAAAGGCTTTGTCGAAAATTCATGAATACCTTAAATAAATCTGATTCATAGTCAAATTTTGTAGAAAATATTGTAATTTATTATTTAAATTTAATTTTCATATTAAAATAATTTTTTCAATTTAATAACATAGTAAATTCTTTCTTTTATGTGGTAGATGCGTTCCTCAGAAAACCGCATATAAAACGACATGACCTATGTTGTATAAATAGGGATACGTTCCATAATTTTTGAAAAGCAAATAAAACCAAAAAATCATTAGGAGTTGGTGGAGAAATTGAAAAAAACAAAATTACATAATAATAAATATAAAGTTTAATACCTTTTTTTGCTTTTAATATTTTTAAAAATTTGAAACGGAACCTTTTGATTTGAATGATGCACTATTCAAAAAAAAACTGGTTGGTTTTGGTTTGACAAAGATTTTTCCTTTTCTGGACCGAAAGGGTAAAACCGCATAACTTCAAAATCGCATAAAAAAAGAATTTACTGTATTTAATTTTAATCAATTTTAAATATTTTAAAAATTTTATATTAATCATATAATAATTGTTATTATAATATTTCAATTTTGTCACTTTTTTTATTGTACCAATTCCTTATCACTCTAATTTTTTATTTATATTTCTCTAAACCTGTGGACTACAAAATTTATATACTTTCGTTACCCCTTTACAAAAATTTTTTTTGAGTATGTTCTTTAGTGTTAACCATTTAAACCAAAGCTTCTTAAACTTTTGTAATTCACGACCCAATTTATGATTGCTAGTTTCTTGACGACCCCATACAAATATAAAAGAAAAATAAATTTATATTTTTTTAAAATTCCTATAACATCTTCTAATTCATAGTAAATGTTATTCAAGTTATTACAATACTCTTAATAGAAATGCAGGTACAAACAATCTTTCCGAACTAGAAGATTTTATGATATATTTATCTACGATAATTGTTATTTTATCTATATAACAATAATTTTACAAGTTAAAAACATTTTCTGTTAAATTGTATTTTTATCTCTCGCTACCCCAAATGGGGTCGCGACCCATGGTTTAAGAAGCTCTGATTTAAACAACCAGTAAATAATGAGGTTCACTATTTAATGCGCTACTAATTGGAGTTTTCTTTTAAAAAAATTGTTTTTTGAAATTAACAATTTCATTATGATAATTATCTAATCAGCTGGTATAAATGTGTTCACTCGGAATTTCAGGAAAATAAATGTTCAAGGGGATATGGATATGAGTGATATTAGCTATTCGTCTAAAACTCGCTACCAGACAGTACAATTATCATCTAGATCTCAACTAGATCAAATGGGAGATAGAATACTAGAAGATGGCAATTTAGCTGTTATTAATCCGTTTGCAAATCTAAAAGCAAATAGTTCTTATTGCTTAACTGTTGAAAATACGCCATTTGCTGAATTCCGAAAATCTATAATGCTTCATTGGCTTGGTTATCAAGTTCGAGAATTATAAAATGTGCACTATGAAATCTATTCACGTATTCTAGACCCATGCAAACAGACTTATAATCTCTCAAATTGAAGAATCTCAAATTAATCCTGAAATATCTATTCCACTATTTGTTATGGAAATTATCAAAGAAATTATCGATGAACACCCAACAAAAGACCCTAGATGGGTTAAAACCATTTCCCTACCATCTGACCAACGTTAGGGATTGTTTTTAAATATATACAGTGGTTAACAGAGATTTTGCAGAGTTCACCTGGTGTAATAAGACGTTGATTTTAACACAACAACTGGCATCGAAACGAGAAGCTATTCAAAAAGTTTTATTGGTTTTACTGGAAAATAATTTCGATTTTTTCGGTTCGATGGGAAATGTTCCACCGATGTCGGTGTATAGATGTTTATTTATGCAGGATGATGAAGCAGATAGGTTACAGATCTATGGGGACTGTAAGGTAAGTTGGCCATTGATCAATTGTGTTGGCCTGGCTGGAGAAATGCTAGAATTCGTTAGTGTCCTCAATCAAATCATGACTAAGTAAGGTTTTTATTAATGAATTCAATTAATTTCTTCATTCAACATTATAGAATAATAATTTTTAATTTAACACAAATTTATTGATTTATTATTTTAGACAAAAGAAAATTGATAATTTTTTTCTGATATTGTAAATAATTTTTATTTAATTATTATTCTTATTTTTATTTATATTTATATTTTAATTATTAATAAATAATTAAATAAATTTGGCAAATTATTTTTTATAAATTTAATTTTGTAATAAATAAATATTTAAAAAATATATTCAAATAACTTTTAATTAATTTAAAATTTTATTTATATAAATATTATAATTTTTATTTATATTATAATTTTTAAAAAATAATGTAATTTAAAAATTCAATTATTTTAAAAATATTAAAAAAATTTATTTTCAAAACAATACATAGACATGATTTAACAAACGTAAACTATTTAAACACTATTTTTAAAATTAAAATATAAATAAAAATTATAATATTTATATAAATAAAATTTTAAATTAGTTAGAAGTATTCGAATATATTTTTTAAATATTTATTAATTACAAAATTAAATTAATAAAAAAATAATTAGTTTAAATTAAAAGTTAATTCATAATATTTTTAGTTGGTTTTGTGTACTTGAAGATGACAGTTATGCTGTCGAAATATATCGTACGAAAAGTTTTTTATTGGCGTTATCTTTTAATTTTAATTTTTATTGAAATATATTTTATTATTTTTATTTTTATTAATATTATTTTTTGCAAACTTTTCTCAGTTTTGAAATGCCTAAATTTTAAATTCTGTTAAAATACTTTATATTGTTTCCTCTGTCGTATAAAACATTTAAATAAATATATAATGCCATTGGATATATAATGGAGTATATGAGTTTATAAATTGCTGCTGTTATATTTGAGGACTCTAAAATATTCTCTTAGATACATTTGGTCCATCATATCTACGATTGAATTAATTAACAAATGCATGATCTGGTAAAAGATTGGCATTAAGATAGAATTGAAAAAGCTGAAAATACAAATATCTCAATGATTAAATATTCGATTGATTTATTGATTGCTATCAATATAATTATTGAAATAATATATACGTATTATACTACAATATATTTCGACTGTCATCGTCAGGTAGATATGAACTTGAAACTATAAAGGATAAATTACTTTTAATTAAACAAATTTTCTAAAACTAAGACTTAAACAAAATTTTAATTACTTCTCAATAAAACATTTAAATTTTAAACAAAACTATTTTACATTTATTTTCATCCTGCATCACAAAATTGCGTATACTAATATCAATCGATTCACTAAGTCGACTGTGATCAAGAACTTGAGCGGAAATGACAGGCAGTCATTCCAATGTATGTGGCATTACATCGATGACATAAATATTCATAACCAAAATCTTTCAATAAACACAATTCCCATTCTATAATGCATAATATAAACCCAATATTTTAGAAAATAAATTTTTTTATAACTTGAGATTTATAAAAGCAGTATTAATAATTTTTAGTAAAATATTTTTACAATATAAAATAAGAAAGTTGTTTAATTAAAAGTAATTTATTCTAAATAGTTTCAAGTTAATATTTAACTGACGATGACAGTGAGTAGCCAAATAAGATTCTTTGGGTTAACCATGCCTTATTTAAGGTAACAATTGACTATATTGCAATGCACTGGATCACATTCTCTCTCTTTTGAGTGTCATGTTCCATACCACTTACACTTGCGTGAGAGGTGAACGCAATATTTTTCTAGTTTGATCTATTTTCTTTATTCTTATCTATTCAGACAATATTTTGCTTTAAATTTAACATAATTAACATTTTATCAAAAATTTACCATTTTTTGAATTACTTACTGTTTTTTTTTATACTCTATATTTTTGTTTTAAAAAACACCTCATTTGGTTCTATAATAATAATTTTAGTACTCAGTGCCAGGAAATCGAAACCATATTTAGCAAAACCTGTCAAAAAAACTCGTTTTGTAAAAAGTTAACGTCTTTGGAAATAATAACTCAAAAAGTTCTAAATTGCTATTCTAAGTAAATTCAATGGCTATTTAATAGGTTTCATTAATACCGACGTTCATAAATGAATGTTGTGAATATTTGAATGCCAAACGTGACGGACTTATCGACATGGAATATTTTGAGAATATTCCACCGGAACACAGCTTTAATATAAAACAAATTTGTCAACTTCAGACTCGAATATTGACCGTAAATGGCTTTGAAAGATTTTCGATTAATTTCTCAATCTCCTTTAGAACTGTCTTCGTGCTTCATTGTTGTATAGGAAAAAATTTGAATCTGCATTTGTAGAAAATAATTTCAGTGGTTCGTATAGATCTAATTCTATGACTGCTCCTTGCTGGGTTACTGAACCGAAACCGATTGGGGTTTCAGAATCTATTATTAATCTAGTATTCTATATTTCTCTGCTCATCCGTAATTCTTCAAACTCCAATTCTAGATAATAAATCTTGTCGATTTTGCTCGAAATAGTGATTGTGATGAAATATTCGAATCTGTGTTAGATGTTGTGGCAGTGTACCTCAATTTCTTCAAGCATCGCATTGAATGGATGGAGTCACATAGCGAAAATCAAACTGAATTGGAACATCTTTATGAAATGTATCGAGATATACGGTTTGATCTGATAAATAAAATAGGTATATATATATATATATATATATATAATGTGTTTTTGATAAAATCCTAAATATACACAGATAATTCCCAATAACTATTTACCCATAAGTCAGACCTAGATAAAATTAAAATATAAATTTAAACTATATTATTTTTTTAAAAATATTTTTAACTCCTAAATCATTATCGTATTTTGGATTGGATTTAATAGTAAGGAAGACTTTGGCATTTGTAAATTATCTGGTATTAACCTGCAAAATATAACCTAACTTAAACTGGGTTCTTAATACTAAAATAATAAATTTTCATACATTTTTAATTATAAATATAAAATTCTCTTTCATTTATTAATCGTATTAATTTTTAATTTAATAGTGTTTTATTTTAATTTGATAATTTAATATTCTATTGATTATTAAATATTCAATATAAATTTTGATTAAAGCTTAATTATATTTCAACAAGACCAACAATAAAAATATATGAATATGAGCATAGGAATGCGGTATTATATATGAATATGAATGCTGTTAGAATGAATATGCAAATAAAGGGTTAACAAATGAATATAAGAACGTAAATGTGAATATCGTATGAATGTTCTGTTAGTTTTGGTTGAACTTTTACGTGGAAATTTATTGATTTTTAATTTGTACTTAAAATATTTACTTATAATATACATATTAGTGGAAGATGGGAAAAATATCGAAAGAGGATTAAAGCTATCGGATAAATTTATGGATTTCCATTGGATTATTACTCTATGTGATGCACTTGATAATTTATCTAAAGACGGTAGCAAAATGCATTTAGAATATTATCTACACAAATATTGTGATGATGGATTTTCTGAATTCGTTTTGAACTGGTATCAAGAGAAATTAAAAGAGAATAATATTCCAAATAAAGGAAAATTATTAGCTAAAATCCAAAAGATATTACAGAAAATTCAAAGAATAGAAGATGGGAATATTAGTAGTAGAATGAATAACAGCAATAGTTCTTTGGTAATTGGGAAATTTCTTGATAAAGCCGAAATTCAAAACACAAGGTGGCTTCATGAGATAGAAGTGGAAAGTTTTGGACAGGTAAAAATTTTTATATAAATTAAAAATTTCATCTAAAATTATTTTACTAATTAATTAAAATAAATTGCAGATGAAAAAAATATTTAAATAAAAAAATATTTCACATAAGACTTTTATTAAATAACATTTTTCAAAAATTTCCTTAAATAACAAAAATAAGTTTTTTGTATTTTCATTTATTTCTTTTCTCAATTTTTCACTTAAAATTAAAATAAAAAATTGCTGAACAATTTTTATCTTAAAATCTAAAGAAAATTACCCAAATATTGATTTTTTATATTTCTTTAAATATCTTAAATTAACTGAAATCAAAATTCTTAATATTTTGATTTAATTAATTTTATACACAAAAATTTCATTATATAAATTTAACCTGAAAAATATTTTTTATTCAAATTCTTGACTTCATAATTTTATACTCAAAATAATCTAAATTATAATAAATTTTACAGAATTTTTTCAGATCCAAATATATTTTTATAAAACTACATTTGAAAAATATTTTAATTATTGGTTTTAAAAAATTTAAATATTTTGATATAAAATTTTGTTTTAACAATTTTATGATCTTAAAAAATTTCTCATAAAAATATTTTAAAATTTATTATCAGATCCAAAAATAAAATTGACTGTGAAAATGTTTTTGTAAAATTTTCTTATAAAAAAATTCTCTTGATTATTGATTTAAAAAACTTCAAAAACAAAATTTTTATATTTAAATAAGTTTCATATTAAATTTTATTCTAAAAAATTTTAAAATAAAATTATTTTCTAAGATTTGAAAGAAATTTCTTTTAATTATTAATTTTTAAATAATCTAAAAAAGAAATTTTTAAATTTAAATTTTTTAGGATAATTTGAAAATAATTAACTTAATAAAAATTTCTCATAAAAATATATTTTTTAAATTATAAAAAATATTATCAGATCCAAATTTAATTAATTTTTTTATTTAATTTTTTTTTAAATAATTTTATAATAAAAATTTTTTTAAGATTTGAAAAAAAACCTTTAAATAATTTTTAGGATAAAGAAATTTAAATATTAATAAAAATTTCTCATAAAAATAATTTTTTTAAAAATTATTGTTAGATCCAAAAATTTAATGATCTACAGTTAAAATATTTTTGTAAAATTTTCTTTGAAAAAAATTCTTTTAATTATTGATAAAAAATTAAAAAAAACAAAATCTTTAAATTTAAATAATTTTCACATTAAATGTTATTCTAAACAATTATGTAATAAAAATATTTTTAAGATTTAAAAAAAATTCTTTAAATTATTGATTTTTAAAAAACTAAAACAAATTTTTAATTTAAATAATTTTCATTTAAACTTTTTTAAGAATTTTTTAGAAAATTTTATTCTAAAAAAATTAATTTAAAAAATATTGTGAAATCCAAAAATTTATTTTCAAAAAATTTAATAATTGAAGGTGAAAATATTTTTGTAAAATTTTCTTTAAATTAATTCTTTTAATTATGGATTAAAAATTTCAAAAACAAAGTTTTAAAATTTAATTAAATTTTAAACAATTTTATAATAAAAATATTTTTTAAAGATTTGACAAAAAATCTTTTAATAATTTTTAGGATGAAGAAATTTAAATTTTAATAATAATTTCTAATAAAATACTTTTTTTAAAAGTTATTGTAGATCCAAAAATTTATTTTCAAAAAATTTAGTAATTGATTGTTAAAAAGTTTTGTAAAATTTTCTTAAAAAAATTCTTTTAATTATTAATTAAAAAACTTTAAAAACAAAGTTTTAAAATTTAAATAATTTTCATATTGAATGTTATTCTAAACAATTTTATAATAAAAATATTTTTAAGATTAAAAGAAATTTTTGATTTTTAAAAATTCTAAAAAAAAATTTTAATTTGAATAATTTTCATTAAAACTTTTTTAGGAAATTTTATAAAATTTTATTCTTAAAAAAATTAATTTAAAAATTTCTCATAAAAATATTTCTTTTAATTATTAAAAATATTGTCAAATCCAAAAATTTATTTTCAAAATAGTGAAGGTTAAAATTTTTTTGTAAAATTTTTTTATTAATTCAAAATTTCTAAAAATTTACTTGCCAAAAAATTTCTCATGATCACTGGTACCTTCATAGGCAGCAAATACATTGGATAAATTATGGCGAGCAAAGGAGACATTACTCTCTCACAAAAAGACATATCTTAGCCTCGCCAAACTGAGCTGCCTAGCTTCAGAACAAGATTTAAGTAGAGAGGAGAAAGAGTCAATGATAAACGGAATTGATGAATATTTGCATTACATTCAATTTCAAGTGGGGCAAATTTCATTAAATTTGCGTTTTTTCAATTTGAGTTTTGACAGGAAGATATCCCCCCGAATGTTGTAAAATCGATGCTAGAATATAAAGACATTTCCTCTCAACCGATACTTCGAGTTGAACAGCTTATTAAATTATATTTAGCCAGTGCAAAATCGGAAAATGATTGCTCTGTGAAATATATTGTCCGTGCGTTGGAGTTACTGAGTTTCGCTCGGCAGGCTAAACACGTGAAAAAAGGCAATTTTAAGAATAAAGAAGCTAATAATCTTGCTATTGCAATTTGGAGCCATGTTATACTTCAGGAAAATAAGTAAATATTTTATATTGCATTATTTATTTTATTATTTTACTTCTATTAATTGAGTTTTAATTATTTTTCAGTAATAAAATATTTTTTTATTATAATTATTTTATTATTTAATTTTTTTAAATTTATTTTGAGTTAATTTTCGATTTATTATTTATTTTATTAATAACTTTAAAAATGAATTTTTAATAAAATCGATTATCAATTTATATGAAATAAATATTTCTTGTTGATTAAAATTAATATCAAATAATTATAAAATTGAAATTTTAATAAAATCGATTATTAATTAATATTGAAATAAATAGTTCTTTTCATTAAAATTAATATCAAATAATTATAAAATTGAATTTTTAATAAAATCGATTATTAATTAATATTGAAATAAACATTTCTTGTTGATTAAAATTAATATATAATAATTATAAAATTTAATTTTTAATTTTTAATAAAATAGATTATCAATTTATATTGAAATAAATATTTCTTGACGATTAAAATTAATATCAAAAAATTATATAATTGAATTTTTAATTTATTTTTAGTAAAATAGATTATTAATTAATATTGAAAAAAAAATATTTCTTTTCAATTAAAATTAATAAATAATAATTATAAAATTTAATTTTTAATTTAATTTTTAATAAAATCGATTATCAATTTATATTGAAATAAATATTTTTTGACGATTAAAATTAATATTGAAAAATAAATATTTCTTTTCAATTAAAATTAATATATAATAATTATAAAATTGAATTTTTAATATAATCGATTATCAATTAATATTGAAATAAATAGTTCTTGTTGATTAAAATTAATATCAAATAATTATATAATTGAATATTTAATAAAATCGATTATCAATTAATATTGAAATAAACATTTCTTGTCGATTAAAATTAATAATTTATATGAATATGACTTTATAAATGTATCTACTGAGATTTTGTCAGTAATATATAATATTATAATTGCTGTTAAGCTGGAAAGAAATAACCGAGGACTCAATCAATTCTACCGTCATGGCAACCGTTATAAATGCTGCTATTGAATCTGGTAAGTACACATATAAAGCGATAGAATGCATTGATAGAACACAATTCCACAGGAATCGATATCGGACAGTTATTACCGGAAATGGACGATTTGTGCAATTGTGAACCGGTGAAAGAGATTACACAAGATCTAAACATAGAATACCTGATCAAGAAATCATATGAAACATTGACTGCAGATTTCAAGAAGAGTTCTCCTCTCCCAATGGAAATTGTCGCTTAAGTGCGAATATTGATTTGTAGATATAAATAAATGATCTGTGTTGTCTATTTGATTTTATGTTTGAATGCTTAGTCAGCATGTAATCGCCTGCACCCAATCGATCTATATCATCAAGGAAATATTTAGCTGAATCGGTTAATTGAAACTCACTTGACCGGTTGAAGCATTCCTGACACCGGGATCCGCCCCTGATCGTTGAGTAGCTTTTAGCAACTCCTTATAACAAAGTTCAGTGACTTCCGTGGCTTAAATAACACCAGAACCTATTTTAGCATCTGCTGATCTATCCGGATCGCCAAAAGAAATATTTAATTTTGCCATAGCTCGTAAAATTGCTATCATTGATTGAGTTGTCTTGTAAACAGCTGGATTATACTGCTATTATCCTGAATTGTCAATCCACCCTCGTGAATGATTTTCATTTGTTTAGCCATAGTACTATTACCGGACTTGCGGGCCACTAAAAGTAATAATTTAACATCTTGCTGTTTGGAATTCATCTACTTCAAGTTTCTTAATAATATTAAGACTTTTATTGAGAGCTTCGCGTTCAATTTTATTAATCTTTTCAGTTGTGGAACATATATTCGTGATTTGAATGTAGTATAATTTCAAAAAAATCTAATTACAATTTTCAATGTTTATTTAACAATATAAATCCAAATGTTGCACAATTATTAAATCTTTTTTTAAATCATAATAAATTTTTATATAAAAAATAAACACAATTCCAATTCAAGATCTAACAGTTATGTTTATATAAGTTTCAGTTTCTCAAAATGTTATACTTATCAATATTTTGGATTCCTCCAATCAGTATTGATTATTCATTATATATTCTTTTGACGCTTACGACTGCATCTTTTGTTATTGGGATAGTAAATAATTATCCGTAAAGGACGCCCATAAAAAATAGTCAATTTTTCACCCCACCAAATTGTACCTTTTCATGTGCACTTTTTTGAATACAGCAAATTCTTATAGTCTATTCGAAATCCTAAGATTAAATGAATGTAGCATAATACTATGTTATAATGGCCTACTCGGGGTTACTAAATGTAAAAATCCTATAATAGCTTTTATTATGTTATTAGATTATGTTTAATTAGATTTGGTTATGATTAAGCGAAAGATTATGTTAGATCCCAGCCGAGTCTCCAATAAAAAAGCTTACACTTTAGAGGTTCAATGGAAATGTTCCCCGGTCATTCAATTTTTTTCCAAAGTAGACTTGACTGACCTACCCAATCAACTGAAATGAATCCATGTTATTTATTCCTCTAAATCAAAGGCATACATTTATAACCCTCGATCTGTTGAATAATTTAAAGATGTTGATATTATTTATAAAAAAATTGCATCGCTTGTACTGTTATTAAACAAAAATACTTTCTTTTATTCATTTTTATTTAAATTTTAAGTGTCAAATCTTTTTGCCCCACTCTATATAATTAAATGAAGTTATAATTCATCAATGATAAACCATCCATTACGGATGTCCCCCACAAATAAGTAATTTTCCCATTTTCTCAAGCACCCCTCCAAAAATAATTTATAAGCATATAAGCTAAATTTAATTTCAACATTATATGTAGTAGTCACAATATTAGTTGAAAAATAGAGAAAAAACATACACACATAATTAAGATGATCAAATGAGAAAAATAGGGGACATGAAACATGACGCTTAATTATTTACCATATATAATATATAAAAAGGACAATGGAAAATTTTTTAAAAATCATTAATCCATTATGTATAATATTTAAACAACCAATGCTGCTGGTTAACCCTTCCCAGTGTCCCCATTTGTCCCTTAAAATTTATTTAATTTGTCAAGAGCTCACTGCAATTTATAATCTACTGAATAATATGTATAATTCTTCTATAGGGAAGTAAAAGTAAGATAGCTTATTTGATAATATTTCAAAAATTGCAAGTGGTTAATAAAATAATAATCAATAAAGTAACAACAAAATCAATTAATAACCAATCTAAAACATTTACAAATTGTTATTAAAATATAAATAAGCCAAAATTTTCTTATATTTATTATATAAAAGAATGATAGAAAATCTAATCTTCCTTATCTTTGCCGTGTAAAAGAATAACTGAGCCTCTCACCATGCGCAGCTGGCACTCAGAACTTCGTATTAAATTTGCAAATTTTTTTATTTCAATAAATAATTCATCGATTTTTTTCTTGGTTTTCTTTTGAATTAATGTGAACTTTAATTTCAAATGCTCCTTTGACGGACTGTACATTATCTAGACAAAATAACTCTGAAATGATTATCAGATCGGGACATAAACATATTCCAGAAATAACATAATAATAATAATTTAAGTAAACTTTCATTTTAAGACTTTACTGACAAATTGTAAGTAATATTTTGAATGATAATTTCTTTTATATTTCTCTATATTTTCAGCTTTATTTAAAAAAAAATGTATTTGAGTGTTTTGAAATTTAATATTTATTAAACATATCCATAATAACTCCGCAAATTTTTACACAGCAACATTTACTAAAAAATATAAATTTTTAACCGATTGTTCATATTAACCATGATTTGTCAAAAACTGGTATGTTAGATTAAAAAAATATTGGGTTAAAATGCAATAAACTACGCGCAATTAAAAATTAATAAAAAATTGATAAGCATTTATTTATGGATCTGTTACACTTATAGCATACTGGAACAAATAAAATTGAATTTTCAATCAAAAAATTGACAATCCAATTGTAATTTAGAGATTTATAAAGAAATGTTGTTATTTCCATATGCCAAAAAATAAATTCAAACTATTATTTATTAATCAATTTCTTATCAATTTTTAATTGCGCATAGTTTATTGCATTTTAACCAAATATTGGTTAACAGCTTTTATTCGATTTTTTAAAAATATATTACGATTATTAAATCCTATATAGTCCGCAAATGTTTCTGATTTTTTTTCCATATACATTTGAATGATTTATTTTCCCGAATCATTTTGATTTAATTACACGAGTTTCTTTTTGTATAAGTTTAAATCTACCTCTTGCTGTAATTGGATTCCCATCTAGTGACATATCTAGGGTGATTTCATTACGACCTTTTATAAACAAAATCCATTAGTATTAACTTTCTTTTCTTCAATTCCTGATTTCTCAGTGTTGTTACTTGGGGATACGATTCAGTCGTTGGTATTGTTTTCATAAATTCTGTCAAATTTTTCAAAACAAAGTGATGGTCTTAACTACTTCTTAAGACCACAAAACTGACTGGTTCTATAAACTTTACCAATATATTCCTCATAATCTTTTCCAACTGTTGTAAATGTCTCTTAACCAAAATTAAAGATTCGAATTTCCTCATAAACAAAACTATAGAAGGTAGATGTGAGCTATCCAGCACAGAGCGTTCTGATTGGCTGACGGAAAAAGATGAATCATCATGTAGAGGGTAAGTCAGGTGTCACGTGGGTGTGACTCGTGGTCTTTTCAGGGTAAAAGCATAAGTGATATATTTTTCAAAAAACCAAACCAACAGAAAACCCCTACATAAATTTTTTTATGACTCATAATTTTTTCGAAAATTTGTCCACGAATTTCCCTAAAAATTATTTTTTAAAACAAACAAATTTTTTCTATACGTCGTCTATGTGTGTTAAGGTTATTTTATAAGATCTTTCCACATTTTTTATCAAAATATTATTATTATCATTATTATTTTAAATATTATTAATATTATAATTATTATTAATATTCAAAAAATTTACTCAGGCATCTATAAAATGCCTTAGTAATACTTTCACTGGTATTGAAATTTCCTTTGTACGTCATATATTTTCTATCACTCGTGTATGTGTGTAAGGGTCATTTTATAAGATCTTTCGAAGTTTTTACAAAATATTACTAATAGTATTTTAAATACTTTATTTTTTTTCCAAAAATTATTAATTTAATTCTTTTCAAAACTAGCATTGGAGCCAATAAAATGACTTAGTTAAAAGTATGAGTTATAAAATTTATTTTACCCAGGGATGTTATGTTATGGTTTTGTTTTAATTTTCGAATAAGTATAAGTCATAAAATTTTTTTCCTAGGAGGTATTGTTTTGTTTTGACTTAGAAATATTTTGAAAAATGACTCATGCTTTTACCCTGGCATGACCTCTTTGAGCCGACGTAGAACAAAGACCATCAACCACATATACGCGCGACACACCCATGTGTCCCCTGAATTACCCTCTACACGACGAACCATCGTTTTCAGCCAATCAGAACGCTCTGTGTTGAATAGCTCACATCTACCTACTAACTATGTATACATATTCGTTTATCAATAAAATATTCACAATTTGAATTAACGCTATTGAAACGCTAATTTAATAAAACAAGACCATTAAGCTTGAAATTCCTATTTTATTCAATAAATGTTACTGTGTAAAAACTGTACATTCTCGTGTTTTGAATGTTTTTAAATGATATTAAATTTTAAATTATAGTAGTTAATTTTTACACACTGGTTATTATTTAAAAAAATCTACATAAGGAAATTCTTTCAATGTAATAACGTATAAATAAGGAATACAACAAATTAAATTGATAATAATTCAAATTAATTTAATCAATTACTTTAATTAATATATTTATTTATATATTCACAATATATACAACAGCTTTCATAAATTATGGACAGTATAAAATATACTAATAGAAACAATTAATTTATAAATAGGAAAAGTGTATTAAGCAAAATAGATTAAGCAAAAATTAATAAGTGTGAGAATAAAATAAAACACTACACAGCAATGCTTTATTAAAAAAATACACATAGAAGAACAAAGATTTTGGACAGCAGTCATTTATTACGGACATATTTAATAATTAAAATATACAATTTGGTGATATTTCAAAAGCTTTATCACATTTAACTTTTCCTGGAGTACGAAAGGAAAAGTAAATTTTAATTTATTTATTAAAATCCTAGTTTAAAACATCGTTAGAAATTTGAAAAATGATAGATTATCGAAAATTATGGAAAATGTAGAAAAGCATTGAAAAACATAAGTTATAATTGAAAGATTAAATTTAAAATTAAATATTTTAACATATTCAGAAATTGAATAAAAAAATTGATCGAACTCAGTCATATAAAAAATATTCCCAGAAATTATTGATAAATGAAAACATTTTAGAAGAGATTTAAAAATCGGCATTTAAATAAAATTAAATAAATATTACTTTTTTGAAAATTAATCATAAATGACCTTGAAAATTATTCATAAAAATGAAAATATAATGAAACATAACTTTAAATTTACCATCTTTGCTGCCCATAATTTATGAAAACTGACGCACAAATATGAAATATTGTATGACGTATACATTTTAATAGACAGGGAAATTATATGCTAGTGGATAATGACAATCCAAAAATGTTGATTGTGGTATTATATTATTCATAAAACGAATTTATTTTTTAAAAACTTTCACATTCTAAATTATACAGTAATCAATATTTTCTCAAAAAGTCTTTTGCACTGATGAATCAACTTTCCATATAAACGGCTTTTGTTAAACTCCTAATGAAATTATCCCATTTCTATGTCACAAGTTCAAAAAAAATATGAATGGATTTAAATCTTGCTTCATATAAAAAACAATTTTACAGCCGAATGGAGCTCTTGCTCATTATGAGTGTCAAGTAAAGTAATAATAGACCAAGAAATTTTTTGGAAAAAGATTGATAACTTGCCTTATCCCTGTTCGACTTTTTTTATTTGGGAACATCTGAAAACTAAAGTATACACAAGAAAACTAAAGTATAGACAAGATCTGAATGATTTTACCAGGGCTGAGTAGCTAAAAACACGACTCCAACTCCAATTCCCATATTAACGAACAACACGACTCAAAAAAGTTTAATTTTGTCAGGTGGTTTTCCTACATATTATAGTTATTTTTATGTTATAGTCGTAAAAATAAAACAAGATTTAACTTTATTAATTTTATATTTGAATTTGTTCTTAAACTTTAGAATACTATTGAATATTATTTAAACAATAACTTAATTAATAAATAAAATGATAAACTTTAATTAAAACTCTTCGACAATCAAAAAGGATTAATGACTATTGCATTGTCGAAAATTCTCACTTTTATATAATAATTTTAAAATTTGAAGTGAAGAAATTTATTATATTGATTATTTGTTTGGCTTATCGCCATCTATAAATATGTTTATTTTGTATTTATTATATTCTATTCTATAATATTTTAGTTTAAATTCTTTTTTGATACTCTCCCATTTTTTAAAATATAACAAAATATCGAATTACTATCAAAATTAGTGAAAAATTATTTTATAAATTATTATAAATTTCATAATTAAAAAAATGCATTTCATAGAAAAAATGGTCGGAATTGCTTATTGTTCACGACTCTGACTCCGACTCAAAAGCCCTGGATTTTATTGAATCATAGCCAGGTGAAATATAGACCAGAGATGTGTAAGAATGTCATGAATTACTTTTATCATCGATTGCATATGTGCATTAATTTCAATATGGTAATTAAATATTGTAGTGTATTTTCTAAAATATTCTATAAATATTATGATTTTGTTTATGGATTTATTTTCATTACGACTATAGATCAATTTTTTTCACAAATCTAAATTTATTTACATATTTTTTGGTGCTATTATTTATAATTTGCTATTTATTTGTACAAATTTCTAAAACTTACAGCAAAAGCATAATTGGAGAAAAATATAGTTTTCTGAAATTGTGAAGTCGAATACGCCTTGATTATATTTTTACCTTTTGATGGCAGCACCAATTTCCTGAAAGGAGAAATTATTGCTAGTCATATAAAAAAGAGAAAAAGTTATTTCTTCGAATGATAATTCATGGTAAGAGTAACACAAAATGAGTTCGTTTAAGTGAATTTCAGGTAAAAAATTTCTGCTCATAACTTTGCAAAATTTTATTTTATTAAAATGAAATTATTAGTTTTAATCAATTAATTTCATTAATCTTCATTTAATTTTGACTATAAATCAATATTATATATATTTGACAATGTCAAATAAATTTGCAGAAACACAACGATAATATTTAAAATATATTTGTACTAAATTCATTAAGTTGATTTGACCAGTTGATCACGGAGAATTCGATATCAAGATTTTGCGTTTGTTCAAATCGGATAATGTTGTAAGTAGAATCGAGTTGAGAAATTATGTGAGGAATATTTTCTGGTTCAACTATTAATTGATCTTGATTAGTTACTGACAATTTTTTTAAATCAATAAATCGTGATCCGACTTTCCAATATCTTTTAATTGGACATTCTTCAAGGATAATTCTCGAGTTTTTCCGTTGATGACATTTTAGTATATCAATGACATTTCTTCAATTTCTGACGCTTTTAGGAGAATACAATAATTTGTTATCCGATCAGTTCGAACAGTTTAGATTTTGAAATGAGTTGATTTTGTTTCAAACTGACATAAATATGTAGAAACGAGCATTAATTTTTGAATTTTGATGGGAACAATTATCGATATATGGTTGACGATCTTCAATAGTTGTTGGAACATTTTTATATTGAAAAGACTGTCGATCATGTTAATGGTGAAAATATTTAAACAAAAATTAAACATTTGTTATTTTTAATAAATCTTTTGTAATTTAATTACAATTTAGTAAAACTAATTAAAAATTAACTGTTTCAGGCACTACAAAATTAAATAGTAAATGAAAACAGATCAAATGTGAAGAAGAAGATAGATAACTTTACATGATAATAAACAAAATATTAATTAATTTATTAAATTGATATGGTGAAAAATAAATTCCTATATCAAATAACTCGTTAAAGTAATCGGAAGGCAATATTCTAACAAAATGGAACTCCTACAAAAATTGAGATTGTGTTCTAACATTCAACATGTTTGTTAAATTTGAAGTATGAAAAGATGACTTTGAAAAATAGTAGATTTGTGTTTAAAACATTATTGATTTTAGATGGTCAATTTCGAATTAAGTTTTTAAAATTAAAAGGTTGAATTTTATATAAAAAAATTGAATTATCGAAAAAATTTGTAAATTTTATGTTTCTTTATGTACATCAATGTGTGCTTGGTAGTTTTCTGTAAAGTTTGAAAATTGCTTAATGTATTAGAGTAAGAATGTTATCTGTGAATTATGATTGATTGAATTTATCTCAATATCTATCTTTTATTAAAAATGGAAATAACTATAATGTCTTCAAAAATAAATAATTCTGACTATGAATTGCATTATTGTTATTGCATCAAGAAATATCTGGATGTGAGTTCAATTCTCCGTTAACTGAAGGATTCACGGATGAGCAACAGCTTAATACGATTCATTTATGGGGAACTAAATATAAGTCTTCAAAAGATATAGAGAAATGGTTATTAGACTTTATGCCATTAAAAGTTGAATGGATTATTGATGATAAATGCAATCTAAAATTTGATTCTATTACCAATTGTTTTAAATTTTTCGAGGATTTTACTGAAGAATATGAAGTTGATATTAAAGAATCCCATCCAGAATTTTGTTTGCTAACTGGTATCTGGAAACAGGTTGTTAATTTGCCAGATGGAACGGAAAAAACGTTTATGAGATTTACAAATACTAACGATGAAAATACAGAAATCGCCAAAGTAGCAGAGACCGCTGAAGCTGCCGAAATGACAGAATTTTTCCAAAGGAAACTTATTTATCCCCCATAATAATTTTGCAAAATCAAAAAAGAATTTTTCTCATATGGAAGATATATATATATATAACTAAAATAAAAAAAATTCACTTTATACTAGCTTTTAGGATCAATTGTTCATTGTTACTAATATTTGCATTCAGGAGCACAACAGAATACACTTCTCCAAATAACCTTTTACTCCTGGTTTGATCTCCTAGAAGTAGATTAAATATTCAATGGCAAATACCTCCAGCGTGTTAGAATGTTATAATATCAAAATGAGATTACAAAACTCAAATCCGCCAAAATTCTCATAGAAATAAAAACAGAATCGACTTTAATTGGTAAAAGGTCTTTTATAATTTAATGTAATACATTCAAATTTGTGAGAAATATCACATTTATATCTGACGAATTTTACAATAACTCATTAAAAGCTTCGGTAGTAAAGACTAATATGTATGATATATTCATCACACACACACACATATATATATACATATAATTAACTAAATAAATATAGCAATGATTTAATCAAACACGTTTTACAACATATTTTGATAGGTTTTTGATCGGGTAAAAAACTAACCAAGATAATGTGGCTTTAATTTAATAAATTTAATACTATTAAAAATTCGAAATTAATATTAAAAAAGTCCTTATAACACACACATATATATATATATATGTGTGTGTTATAAGGACTTTTTTGTTTTCCACCTATGATTTCTTTATAAGTGACATAATATTTTCTACAAAATTTGACTATGAATCAGATTTATTTAAGGTATTCACGAATTTTCGACACAGCCTTTTTCAAGTGATTTCTAATGATTTTCAAGTGATGTGTTTGTGTTGTGTATATATAAACCTCTAAACTATATTTCTTTTACTAAAACAAAATCGCCGATTTCTAATTTCCTTCTTGAGCTTGAGATTGAGTTAATGTTACGTTTTCTTTCTGGAATACCCATAAATGATTTTATTAGGAATTCCTGTCATAATCGCCAAAAACTAACTTAGAATTTTACAATATTTGTATTACAATGAAATTTTTGCCATTAGATGCATATAACATATTTGCTACTTCTTCTTTTCAATATTGAAAATATTCTTTTAATTTGTTCAAACAGTTTATTCACATCTGAAATTGTCAATTTATCTCATTAGTCATTTTCATCATATATAATTGTTTTGCCAGAAATAATGTTTAAAATGATTTGTAAAATAATAAATTACTAGAAGTTCTTTGCTTGTTATGCTAACTTTATGTTTGGACATCGCATGAGATCCAGTAACATATTGTGTAGATATGCAAATTAAAGAAATGAAAACTTTCAATCTTCGTGATAATTCGATTTTATTTTCTTGTATATGTTTTCTATTCTATTTCAGTTTTACTAATACAATTTTTACTAACTATATTCTTAGTGATTAAGTAGTTTACGGTTTATTTTAGTAATTTTATTTTTTTTAAATCCAAGCACGAGAAGCGTGAAAAACTTTTTTCTTAGTATATAGTTAGTTGTCGCAAGCAGCGTAAAATAACCATAAAAAATAAGCAATAAAACTGGCAATGAAGATGAGATTAACAATAACACAGTTTCTTTGGATAATCCATGAAACAGAAGTAAACTTTTTAGAGATTTTTCAAATTACTACAAGATTTAATTAAATCTGCAAGCCTGGTTTTGAAAATGTAAATAATTCGCTTCTAATTTTGAATTATCACAAACACAATTTGATCAGAATTATCATTAAAAAACTTTTATAAAACGGCTTATTTTTTTTCTTATATTTTTTACGTTTCTAGATTCACCACTTTAAAGTCAAACGATGATTTTTCAGAAATATTTTACTTGGGGTACAAGACAAAATTGATCCAACGGTTTCGATTTAAATAGATTGTCACCAAATCAGAAATATAATTCATGATCAAAGACATTCGAACTGATGATATATTCAGGAAACTGCTGTCATTGACAGTAAGGTTGTAGACTATATGCTATATTACTATTGCATATCTGAAAAATACACCAACTCAGTGTATATCACAGACCAATACGATTCTAGACGAGCTCTTCAATTTTTAGAAGGAAAGGAAACTTTCTTTATTTGTTTAAAATATGTATATTCGTTTTTTGTTTTAATGAAAAGTTTTATAAAATTTTATTTTTTAATATTTATATTTTTATTCAATCAAAAAAGCTTAAGAACTTTTTATTAACAGCGATGCCTATGAAACATATCATAATTTACATAGGGAAAATATCGAGACCACTTTTGTTTAAAGAAAATGCTTAAACACTTTTTGCCCGTAAAAAATCTCATTCAACCACAAAATTTATATAGAAATTTTCATACAAAAAAAGCAGAGAACACAAATTAGTGTTTTTATTGAAAATTTATTCTTAGGCTATTTTATAGAGACATTTATTGTTTTTTTAAAATTTAATTTTGAGACTTTTTTATTGCTAAAAAGTTCTTAAACTTTTAATTGAATAAAATTTTAAAAAATTAAAAAATAAAATTTATTTCATTTAAACAAATAAATTTAAAAAATTAAATTTGGGGTTCACCCGATATTTATAAATATCTAGTATATTTGGCTTAGACACACTGCTTATTCCCCACTACTCAACTTACACGATTTTATTTATCCTACAAAATAATATAAAATATGTACAATAATGATAAATATTATTGACAGTTGGTAATTTATAATAACTATTTATTTGTAAGTTTTTAAGTTAAATATTATATGTACATATATATCTTAATTATATACTTATTTTTATTAGTTTATTTATGTTTGCCGGAATTAATGAATTTTTAAAAAATGGCAAGACATTTTAAAATTTTTATTTTTTAAAATATTTTCTATATCCCACTCAAAATCTTTTTATCAGGGGAATTTAGCAAAAAATTCTTGATTTAGTTATAGTAATTTTTTTAATTGAAGTAGGATTCCTTGTTTAATTCTATAAACTTTTTGATCGATTCCGTTTGAACTCTGCAGTTAATAGTACTTTATCCTTCAGTTGTCACAACTTCATCGTAAATCATTTGAAATTTAATATAATCGCCCTGAATTAATGATTGGTGTCGATAATTTTTGTCCATGCGTATATTTTTTATTATATGAATGTGGTGTGTAGTGTGTATATGCATGTGTTTGTATTTTATTTTTCTCACTCAAATTATTTTTTTCTTTCATACTAAATTCACTTAATTTATGCCCATGGCCACAATTTTTGTCATTGCTTATTTTTTCCATATGTAAATTAATTATTTCTTAATTTGTGATAATACCGCATTATGACTAGTGTAAAATACTCAGCCTGAGATTAATTAATATATCGTATCTCTTTTTAAAGCGGAAATACAAAAAACTGTTTTTTAGGGGAAAATAAATAAGTAAACAGGAATTTTATAAAATGAGCTTGCGCAAGGTTCTAGGAGCCATTATATTGTACCATTGAATTCAACTTCAATTGAATATATTCTGTTAAACGACGAAACACATTAGGCATTTTAATGTGTAACTTTCTCATTATTTTGACTTTCAATTACAACTATAAATTTAAGATAACATTATTGCTGTTTGAAATTATCTTCATGAAGGTAAAAAAGAAACTTTCAAAGTTTGTAGGAAATTTCTAAATCTAGAATCTACATAATTCATATTGATAGAGACTAAATTGGAGAATGCACATTAAGAAAAACAAAAGTTCCAAAATAAGAACGATATAAGTTTTAGGACTTGATCGATAACTCATTCAGAAGAATATTTATAAAAACTAAAGGTAATATTTAGAATTGCTTTTATTTTTAGCAGTTATTGTTAACTCAAGCATCTGTTGATATAAATATTTTGCTAATAGCGCCTTAATTACACATACTTTCGGTTGATGGAACACTGAAATGAAATTACATAATATTCGAAATATATTTAATAAACAATATTTTTTTTCTGAGAAATTCAAATTCTACACAAAAAACTAATATTGAAATTAATTCACTTGTTTAATTTGTAAAAAATGATAATAGCTACAGGAATCCATTTGATAAAGAGAATTTACAAACTTACAAGGAAGATCCCTTTAATTATGATTTCACAGACCCAGCATTGGCTCAAAATTTTAACGTTTTTTGATAACTTTATCAGTACTAAGGACTATTTATATCGTGATGTATTTGATCGAGTTAATTTATTTGAAATTTTTTATAAATTTTTATAAAAGTATTTTTTGTTTTAAAATTTTAAAATTTTATGATTGAAATTTTGGTTGTTAAATAAATGAGATGTGTTAAATTAGGTGAATGATATTTTTGTAAATTTTTTGTTTGTCTGAAAATTTTACTTTTATAGTTTGTGTTTAAATATGAAATGTACGATTTAAATATAAAACTTTGCGGATTGAATGCATTTTTTGTAAATTTAAGATTTTAAGATGATTGAAGCTATGTTTACTTTATGTAATGAACAAGGTGTAGAAACACATCAATTAAATTTAATAGAAACATAGAATTATTTGATTTATTCAATGCAACAAATGGAATTCTTATGGCCACCACACGCCAATTAAAGTTTTTCTATCTGAATTCGGATAAAGAAAAAGGCCGGATATGAATAACTAAGATAAAGTAGCAGATAATATAAGACCTACTGAAACGAGTTGGTGAAGGAAGTATAAGTTATACTTCATCCACCAACTCGTTTCAATAGTTCTTATATTTTATCTGCTGCTTTATCTTAGTTATATTTCGCATCTTCCATCAATTCTCCTTTTGATATATCTGTTTCTTTCAGTTTTGAATGTAAATTAACAATCGTTAAAAAACCCCGTTGCGCTCCGTGAAATGCTTAACTCTATTCTAAGTTGAGATGATTAATGGTGGTAAGTCCTGTTTGATACCCAGTTATTGTATTCTTTCCCTTAAAACATTTCCTCTTAAATTCCGGCGCCTGTCTGCCAATATGCTCTTCGAGTTTCCAAAACTATAGATCCAACAGTTAAGATTGCTTCTCGGATTAACGAAATACTACAGAAGGTTCATTAAAGACTATGTCAGAATCACAGAACCATTATATGCCGCAATATCTGGATAGGATAAAGATATAGTTTGGATTAAAGAATGCAATGAAAGTTTCCAAGGACTTGAGGAAAGTTTGTGCCAGGCGCCTATTCTCAACTATTCAAAATTAAAGCAGAACATCTATCTTAGACAGAAACGCTATGTTTAGAGTGAAGAAAGAAGTATTAGTATGATAAACCTTTAAGAAAACATGAGAAACATTTTACTGGTTAATTATTTTTAATGAAAAATTGAAGCTTATTTGAAACTTCTTTAGTTTTTTCCAAAGACACCAGAATCCATCAAAAGTAACTCAAGATGAATTGATTCAAAGTTCTACAAAATTTACTATTTAAAGTAGTTTTTCACACCATGAAGAAAGTTTCCATGTTGCGGTCAAATAAAATATAAAACAATTAAAATTTAATACATTAATAATGACTAAAATATAAATTCATAAATATATAATAAATTAAATCGATATTTATATAATAAATTGATATAATAAAGGATATTGAATTAATAATAATATTATTTTATAGGAATGAGCAAGAGGTTAATGAAAAGAGAAAAATCTGGGTAGTACTAACTACGAGCCAATCATATAAAAAAAGATCAAATAAATTTACCTTGACGGAAAAGTGTCTGATTCTGAATTTCCTATATCATTTTCCAGTATTAAAGTTTTCGAGTCATGATGATCGTGACAATCCTGTACAACAAAATTAAGGGGTTTAACAAAATGTATTTATATTGCTATATTTGATGAGTATAACATTTCAGATGCAATAATATTTGTTGAGAATTTGGTTAGTCTGTTCCCTTAGCCCCATGTTGTTTAGTAACTTGGAGAATGGATTCAAAATTTGAGTCTTTTCTCCAAGTAACAACAATAATAAAAAATAATGATAGAAAAATAAAAACAGAATTTACGATAAAGTGAATTAAAAAGAATCAACATTTTTATTCATTTTAATTTGAAATTTGTGAATTTTTGCATTTTTTGGTAAAAGTGGTCAATAAAAGATTTGTTTAAATTTGTATTGTAAATTATAAAAAATTGAAATTTTGTAGGTTTTGTAATTTGTGAGTATAATTTAAGAATAAAATGGTGTAATTTGAAAAATAAATTTTGACTTAAAACCGTTCTAAATGTTGTTAATATGTTCGATTTATAATGAAATTCCTGAAGTTACAGTTCTTAATAGATTATCAGGGCCTGTTTATGAAAAAGGCTTAATTGATGAATACTTAACAACCAGTGATTTAAACCCAGTCACTGGGGTACAGTTTTCTGGAGATGACTTGATTGAAATTAGAGTTATAATGCACGTGAAATCGAAACTACCCAGTTTTACATCCATTCCAGCCTTATTGAAATCTTTATTGAAATTTATCATGAAACAAGAGAACCAGGCTCTTAAATGTGAATTGTCTCACGCTCTTTATCAATACGATGTTTCGTGTAGAGTTGTGACTCGTATAACCAAAGAGTCTAACACAGCTCGAGAAGCTTTGTCTACTCTTAAACCACAAGTTGGAATTATATCTCATATTGTTTCTCCTCAAGCTGCACAATTCGATACAAGTGAAGCAGGAAAAACTCTTCGTTGGATGGATATGTTAAATGCTAAGTTCCAAGTCGTATTAAAACTGCACTTGATAAAATCCGAACAAATATTCATGAATGCTATATGGATGAATATCATAACCTTCTGTTTGATGGTCTAGTTTTGGGATATTTGATAGCAGCGTTGGGTTCAGGTCATAGTGAACAATCAAATGAAAAAGCCTGGACAAATTCTGACACAAACATTCTCATCCTCAATCAAGTAGCATCAACCCATCTGAATCAATTCAATAAAAAATCACAATTGGATCTGTCGATCGGGGTTCTTCCACAGCTGCGATGTCTCTGCATCCTCGTGGGCCTTGTTGCAATTGATAATAAATTAATTAAAAAGATGATGGAATTCATGAATTCATAATAAATAAATTTCCAATAAAGATTTATCTCAATATAAATATCATATCAATATTATCAAATAGAGCTGTGATTCAACTATAAAATAAATTCCACAGCTTTTGAGAAAAAATGTGTTTTTTAATTTCATAATTGGAATTTTTAACCAATTTTGAAGCATTTTTAAAATAAAAAATCGATATTTTTTAAAATTTCATTTTTAAGTTTTTTATTCAATGATTTTTTAAAATATAACATATTTGAAATTTTAATTGGTCAAAGGCCATGTTTTAATAAAACAATAGCAATTCTATATTATTTAAGCTTTAAGTATGATACTCCTCAATCAGCTTCGAAGTTACTCTTTTGATCACATAAATGTTTGGTTCCCGGAGTCAATATTTGTGTAAAAGTCTTTATTAGAAACACTTTATATCATAAACAATAGGAGTAATTGAATTTTTATTTGCATCACAACGACTTTGATTTTGCGTGATTTTTTTTTATAAATTTCTATTTATTTAAAGTTTAAACGGTATTTATGATGCTCGTTTTCTAGTCTTAACAGTCACCTAAAATTGTGTGAATTTTATC
The DNA here is from genome assembly GCA_022537955.1 of Schmidtea mediterranea. NCBI lineage: Eukaryota > Metazoa > Platyhelminthes > Tricladida > Dugesiidae > Schmidtea > Schmidtea mediterranea. The sequence continues at coordinate 11,853,279 of CM039681.1, forward strand.
AAATCATTTTTATGATTGTACAACGGTAAGCAAATTTTGCATGCAAAATAATTTCTACCGTAATTGTATGTTACATCTGAGGTAATACATTTTAATTTTTAATTTATTTACTTTATATGAGAAAAATTTGTAATGCTCTCATAGCCTAGGTCAAAATAAACATCAAATGCATCCAACCAATATATATTTGAGAAATCGAAACGACAGACGTTTTTGACAAGAGAATGAATAAGCATAGGAACAGGATTGGTTACCACCTTCGAGATCGGGGGTAATCACCGATCTTAAAAGCGTTGGCAAAAACTTAGCGAGAAAATTCTTAGACTAATATCTAATAACTGAAAGAAGAATTATAAATTTGAGTAATATCCCGATAAATAGAGGTTAGATAGATATGTTTCATAAAATGTGGAGAGAATGCTGTTAAAGGTTTCAAAGGGAATCCACTTAACAGAATAAGGTTGGAACGTTGGTAATTAGGGAAGAAATCCCAGTTAAACACTATAGAATGATAAATCAACTTAAGACCTTTTACCGATGAACCACAAAGGTAATGATGTGTAGTTATGTTAATGGATATAACTTCTATCTAGGCGGTATTTGAGATAGGAACATGGGTGTAAGGGAGAACAAATATTATTAGGAGTGTTTAGGAATAATTACTCACAAATCTATCAAAAATTTTAGAAAAAATGAAAACAAGCGCAGTATACAAATAATAATTTCCGTTTATCTAAACAAAATAAATATAATATATTTTATTCATTTAAACAAAAAAAATATTATATGATTTTATTAATTTAAACAAAATAAATATTATATTTTTACATTCATTTAAACAAAATATATGTTATATATTTTTATTCGTTTAAACAAAATAAATATAATATATTTTATTCATTTAAACAAAATTTATGTTATATATTTTTATTCGATTAAACAAAATAAATATAATATATTTTATTCATTTAAATAAAATATATGTTATACATTTTTATTCATTTAAACAAAATATATGTTTTATATATTTTTATTCATTTAAAAAAAATAAATATTATATGATTTTATTAATTGAAACAAAATAAATATTATATGATTTTATTCATTTAAATAAAATATATGTTATACATTTTTATTCATTTAAACAAATTTAATATTATGCATTTCAATTAATTTAAACTCAATAAATATTATACATTTTCATTCATTTAAACAAGACTAATATTATATAATTCCATCAATTTAAACAAAGTAAATATTATTATATATTTAAATTAATTTAAACAAAGTAAATATTATATGATTTTATTAATTTAAACAAAGTAAATATTATATGATTTTATTAATTTAAACAAAAATAATATTAAACATTTCCATCAATTTAAACAAAATAAATATTATTATATATTTAAATTCATTTATACAATTAATAATATATATATATATATATATATATATATTTCAATTAATTTAAACAAAGTAAATATTATATGATTTTATTAATTTAAACAAAATTAATATTACATATTGCTTTCATTTAAACAAAATAAATGTTTGAAAATGAATATAACTTGCCTTTCATTTAAAAATAACAAATATTATTTATTTCCATTCATACTAACAAAATAAAAATATATTTGGAAAATAAATTAAAAAATAAAAATTTACCATGGAAAACATTATAAGTATATGATTTTTATAATTTTCAATTATTGAAAATTTATTTTTCTTAATAAATTTAATTTAGGATATTCAAAATTACAGAAAACAATTTCAAGATTAAGAGTCAAAATAATCTGCGCGAATTAAACTGAATTTTGAATGGTGACAAATGTCAGCACAGCACAAATCAGCATCTTTCAAAGGTTATACAAAATAAATTACCAATGTAAGGCAGATTTCATCTTGTCTACTAAATTTTGCTTCCAATAGAATATCCCCATCCACAGCATTTTCAAGGTGGAACCATTTACTTTCATTCTATACTCGAAAAATTATCAGTGTTATAATAATAAAAATTATTTATTTTTATTATTATTGTTATTATTATTAGTTTTTATTATTATTATTTGTTTTTATTATTTATTTTTATTATTACTAATTATTATTATTATTAATAATAATAATAATAATTATTTTTATTATTATTATTATTATTATTATATAATAAACATAAATAAAAAAAAATAATAAAATAATAATATTAATATTAATAATAATAATAAAAACAAATAATAATTAAAATAATATTATTATTATTATTATAAACATAAATAAAAAAAATAATAATAAAATAATTAATAATAATATTAATATTATTATTATTATTATTATTAATTATTATTTCAGTAAATATATATATTGAAATTTATATTAAAATTTATAGAAATCTAAAACAAACCAGCATTGATAGATCGTGCAAAATTTTTGTATCTAAAACTAATTGACCCATAAAATCATCCTTTTTAATGACATCTCTATCATAAAGTTCCTGAACAAAACACTATTAGCGCACCAAAATAAAGTGTTTACAATTTTTAATATATCTTGAAACTCGAATTCTGCAATATTGACTTTCTCGTTCCATTGAGGAGCCAAAGTGTTTTTTATATATTTACTTTTGTAAATTTCCGCTCCATTTCTTTTAATTTTGAAATATGGATCAGAAGATCCTGAATTTATTAAAAGATGAACTTCCACTTTTATCAATTGCATTCATTATTTTATTATAATTATTTTATTGGTCAAAATAATTCGAATGTTTAAAATTGTAATATTTTATAATCTATTTTCGTTTTCTACCAAAAGATTAGTTTTATGGACTGTTGAATAAAAATGTTTACGTGTGAATCAATTTTAAATTCTAGTGATGCATTTCTTTAATAATTTGACAATAATTGAAAGATAAACAACTTAAATTTAAGTTATTGTCAGAAAATGTATAAATTAGACCTTTTTTTATAGATGATTATGAGATTTGCAAATCTTATTGATAATCTAGTGCAAGTAAGAATATAAGAAGTAAAAAGTACACAGTGTGCACTCCAGAACATATGGATATTATGTAACAGTTAAATATTAAATATTAATATTCCCAAACCCCGGATTTATTTAATTTTATGTTTTGTTTAAATCAATTATTATGTAATTTTCAAATTTTATTTCAATCCTCATTTACTTCACTCAACTATTACGAAATATGAAAATTTGATAAGTTTTGTATCACCAATTTTGTCATACAAAATTGTTGATTATTAAATGCGTCATATTTAATCCTTGTTTTAATACACCTATTACGCAACCACCATTTCGAATGTTGCAAATAAATTTATTCTACGGTACAGCTCAACTCTTTTCATAAAGTTTTAAAAGATTAGACGAATATTCAGGATAACAATGGATAAATAGAATTTTATTCTCTACAAAACAACAGTAAAACAATTCTAAAATCTCAAGTCCTACATGTCACTTTAGACTCAAAACACGTGTGTATACTAAGATTCGCAACAGATGGAAGGTGAGGAAATCACAATATGGTCGTTTTAATAATGATAATAAGTAGTTATCATTTGACTCATAGGTTTACACTACACTACCTTTTATTGCTTGCATTTTTGTTCTATTATTTGTGTTTGTTAGAAGTTGCTAATACATCTTCTAAATTATCTTGAATAACATTTGCATTAAAAGAACTCATTTCCCAAAAATTTATTTCTAATTCAATATTGTTAATATTATTTAAACAAACTTTCAAGTATTGATCCAAATAATTTAAAATAATTTATCCGATAGATTCAATATTAAAATATTTATAAAAGTTGAAGAATTTTATATTTTAATTTTAATCAAAGATAATTATTCCAATTTATTTTAAAAAATTATAAATTATAAGTTTCATTAACAAAAACTTAGTTTATCTTTTTAAAATTATTTTAATTCATTTAAATATGTCTGACAACTAATCCGAAATATTCGATTTTCTGATAAAAACACCTTAAAGTGTTAATTGATTATAAGTAAATTTGATTTTAAAAATATTTTGAAAACAACATAAAATAATTAAACAAATAAATTACCAATTAAATCCATTTTTGAAAGATTTTTTGCGCCTTTCACTTCAAGTCTAAGCACAGGCTTTTCTGTACAAATATAATCATTCAACGAAACCAGTATATCAATAAGTAGAATAATTTAAAAAAATTTTTAAAAATAATTATTTTAAAACCATTTTATATTAATTTTGAATTAATTTTTTAAAATTACAAATTAATTACCTTCATAACTTGATTGGTTATAAAAATGTATCATAAAAAAATATCAAAAGCAATAATAATAAAAAATGATAATAAAAATAAAAAATAATAATAATAATAAAAACAATTATGATAATAAAAAATTATAATAAAAAATAAAGTATTATAATATAATGACTTTTTTTGTATTTTACGTCTGATTTCTTTTTATTTTTATTTATAAAAGACATTTTATTTTCTACAAAGTCTGATTTAGAGTTAAATTTTGTAGAAAATACAATAATGTATTATAAAAAAATAATAATATAATTACTATATAACAAAAAATAAAAATAAAAAATAATAATAATAATAATATTATTAACAATCAATAATAATAATAATAAATTTAAAATAATAATAAATTTAATAACATTAAATAATAATAAATAATGATAATAATAATAATATTAATAATAATAAATAATAATACTAATAATAATAATAATAATAATAATAATAAATAATAATAATAAATTTAAAATAATAATAAATTTAATAACATTAAATAATAATAAATAATGATAATAATAATAATATTAATAATAATAAATAATAATAATAATAAATAATAAATAATAATTATATTAATAATAAAAAATTATAATAATACTAAAATTAAAATAATAATAAATTTAATAACATTAAATAATAATAAATAATGATAATAATTATATTAATAATAATCAATAATAATAATAATAATAATAATAATAATAATAATAATATTAATAATAATAATAAATAATAATAATAATAATAATAATAATAATAAATAATAATTATAATAATAATAAAAAATTATAATAATAATAAAATTAAAATAATAATAAATAAAAAGTAATAAGAAAAAATAATAAGAAAAATAATAAGAAAAAAATTTATAATAAAAACAATATCGAAATCAAGCAATCATTAAAGGAATAAAAAATAAATCAAATTATTGACATTAAATTCAAAACCTGATTGTCCATTTTCCTCTCCGTTGTCATTATCCTTTAAATGAATTAAACTTATTTTACAAAATATTTGAAATAAATTATTACTTTTTCGTTGGTATTATCATCAAGCTTGCCAATTACAATATTGCCTGAGTATTATCATATCAAATAAATAAATTGGTAAGTCACAAATAATAAATTTCTAAAATAAAAATACTTACTTGCATTTTTTACTGCCTCAACTGGCAGAAAAATTACATTGAACACAATTGTACCCACAGCTTTTTCTGAACTATTGCTGATACAAATTGGTGTCAGTGAACTTGAATAATTAATTAGATTTTTCCTGATCTAGAAATATTGTCAATAATAATAATAATAATAATAATAATAATAATAATAATAATAATAATAATAATAATAATAATAATAATAATAATAATAATAATAATAATAATGATAATAATAATAATAATAATAATAATAATAATAATAATAATAATAATAATAATAATAATAATAATAATAATAATAACAATAATAATAATAATAATAATAATAACAATAAAAAAATAAGAAAATATATCTTAATAATTTTAAATAATTAAAAATAAATAGTAATAATATAAAGAATAATAATATAAAGAATAATAATATAAAGAATAATAATATAAAGAATAATACAAAAATCTAAATTCAGATTCTTCTATCCAAATCTGAAAATTTAAACAACTAAGGCGTGGTAATTCTTAATATTGATATAAATATTTGTAACAAATATAATTAATTTAATCTAAAAATGCATTAATTTTAATATTCACATTTAACACAAATAGTTGTTTTAACTATATTATTTTTAAATAGGAGTTTTAGAACTCCTTACAATAATAAATAAATAAGAAAATAAATCTTAATAATTTTAAAGAATTCAAAAAAATAAATAAATAAATATAATAACAATAATAATAATAAAATTTAATAATTAAGTTTTTATACTTATTTGTTAACATTTTTTTTCTGAAATGCGAATGAGATTTTAAATTATTGAAAAAATTTAATGAAATTGAATTAATGACTTTTATTTTTAAAAGAATTTAAGTTTATGGTTTTTGTTTTAATTTATTAAATTTGTGATGTTAAGAAATCTAATTTGAAAATTTGTTTAAATAAATATATTTGTTTACTACAGTGGAGTGAAAGAAAATATCAATCAGAGAAGAAGAGGTGAAAGCGAAAGTTTAGTTAAATGTTTGTTATAAGTGATCAGGGCTGTTTATCAGTCGAAATATTTCATATTTTATGATGAAAAATTGCGGATATTAGCAAACATTGTTATTTAAATAATGATAATAATAATAATTAATAATAATATTAATAATAATAATAATAATAATAATAATAATAATAAATGAATAATATTAATAATAATAAAAAATAATATTAATAATAATAATAATAATAATAATAAAAAATAATATTAATAATAATAATAATTAATATTAATAATAATAATAATAAATAATAATAAAAATAATAAATAATAATAATAATAATAATAAATAATATTAATAATAATAATAATAATTAATATTAATAATAATAATAAATAATAATAATAATAATAATAATAATAATAATAATAATAAATAATATTAATAATAATAATAATAATTAATATTAATAATAATAATAATAAATAATAATAAATAATAATAATAATAATAATAAATTATATTAATAATAATAATAATAATTAATATTAATAATAATAATAATAAATAATAATAATAATAATAAATAATAATAATAATAATAATAATAATAATAAATAATATTAATAATAATAATAATAATTAATATTAATAATAATAAATAATAATAAATAATAATAATAAATAATAATAAATAATAATAATAATATAATAATAATAATAATAATAATAATAATAATAATAATAAATAATAATAAACAATAAAAAATAATAATTATAATAATAATAATAATAATAATAATAATAATAATAATAATAAATAATAATATAATAATAATAATAATAATTAATATTAATAATAATAATAATAAATAATAATAAATAATAATAATAATAATAATAAATTATATTAATAATAATAATAATAATTAATATTAATAATAATAATAATAAATAATAATAATAATAATAAATAATAATAATAATAATAATAATAATAAATAATATTAATAATAATAATAATTAATATTAATAATAATAAATAATAATAAATAATAATAATAAATAATAATAAATAATAATAATAATAATAATAATAATAATAATAATAATAATAATAATAAATAATAATAAACAATAAAAAATAATAATTATAATAATAATAATAATAATAATAATAATAATAAAAAATAATATTAACAATAATAATAATAAATAATAATAATAATAAATAATAAAAAATAATATTAATAATAATAAAAAATAATAATAATAATATTAATAATATACTCACAATTATATATTAACGTAATAATAAAGTTATCTTACATTATTAATGGGACATAAAGATATCCCAATAACTTCATGAAGTCCATCTTCATTTAGTTTTTTCTCATTGTATACAACAAACATAAGCGAAACCTGATATTACTTATCTAGCAACAACAGATTATCAAATATTAAACATACTTTTGATAAACTATAAATAAAAAATTCTACAGACTCATTCCATTTCGGATACCGGCTTTCCTTGATTACTTTAGAAGAAGCAACCTAAATATTATATTGAAGTCATCATTGTTATTAGGAAAAAATAATTTTATAATATTATTATCAAATAATATTCAATTTATTTGTTTTACTTTTATTCTAAGGAAATTTTAAAAATCTATAAAAAATTTTTATCTTGTTCACCAATGACAGTTTTTAATTTTACCTTTCTCCATTTTTATAAACAGTCGATCAATATTTTGTTTTATATTTTCCACGAATATTCGGTACTACTTTTCTTTACAAAATTTAGCATTAAAAAGTTCATCTTAAATAACAATCATGTTTATTTGTATTTTCTTAAATTCATTTGCCAAAGATTCGGGTTTCATTGAATAACGTGTCATCAAATTATTTCAATAATCATCCAAAATTATTAATAAATTAACTCGAAAATAATATATTAAAAAATATTTAATCAATTTTAATAATTTATATTCAATCGATAAAATAATAATACAAAATATCATTTAATGAGATTTAATGCAAATTAGTTCAGAGTAAAATGTTTAATGTAAAAAATTTAGCTTTTTATCTCAAAAAACTGAAATGCCGATTCGGAGCGTTTCGATAGAAATTAAGCCTTGTTTGAAATGATCTTGCTGTCGTGTAAACAGAAACAAGATTATAAAATAGAAAGGAATTACCTTGTGCTGATTAGCGAATAAAACACAGTAGGAGTCAACGGTATTATTATATGTATTGTTTAACAAGTTCTGGGCGGCGATTATATCGATGTGTAATATGCCGCTGTCTATTAGTTCAGTAAAATTTGAACAAATGAATAAAAAATAATCACCATTAGAACTATCAAAATAATCGCTTTCTTTTTCTCGCATAATTGGATCCAACTTTACGTATTCTAATTTCATTGTTGCGTCGATTTGATTGTCGTTTTTTGAGATATTTAATCTGAATTTCACAGTAGATATATTTATAAAATCCAATCTATACCCATCTAGAATTTCTAAAGGATAGTCTTTAAGTTGAAGAGTAAAAGTTGCCAAAGTTTGAATACCAATGGCATTCTGGGACTTTAGTTTGACAGTTACCTAATAGAGAAAAGGATAACATTAGAAAAAACTCCTATTCCTGTAATTCGAATGAAATCATTAAAATCAAATAATTATTTTTCAATTTTTTTTTCAAATTTAAAGTTGACTGATTGAAATTTCAAAATATTCTAAATTGAACCACGATCATAATTATACATTTAAAAATTAAAATAATAATTGCAAAAACACGAGAAAGTCAAGTAAACGAAACATATTCCAAGGAAATTATCCTCATAATCAGTCTGCATCACAATCTTTGTCAAATGTTATATACAGAAACAATAATAATGTAATAGTTATAATTTATTGATTTAATTAAATTATCTTAATAAATTTGTTAAAGATTGAATGTTAATTGTATGGGGATTGTGATTTAATTACCAATGTATCATATAAAATTCTTTCCCGCTTTTTATATAACATTTTAAAATCTTTTTAATCATCTGTTGCTTTGCATATTTTTCTATGTTCAATGATGTTACTCACGCCTCTCAATCGGCAATATTATTAAACCCATGTGCAGAGATGATGGGAAGTATCTCCAGTTTATGTGACATTGTAACCATTACATTAAAACCTACACACTAGATTAGACATTAAAAACCTATTGGGGTTTTAGATTTATTACTAAACACATTTATTAATTTAAACGATTTTGACACAAAATCATTAGGCAATTCAAATACTTTTTAAGTCTCTATTAAAAAAACTTGTAAACAACAATTGTGTAAAACATTATGTAAAATAGTGTTTTTAAATGAACACATTAAATGTATGTTATATGTTTTATAAATTTTAATATGAATGAAATATGAACGAAGAATTAAATTTGTTCTTCTGAACATATCAATATTTTACAGTTAAGAAAAACTCCTCAAAAATATTGTGTATGTTAAATAATATTGGAAAAAGATATTTTTTTGAAATAAATTATTTTAGAAAGTAATACGGTAGCTAATAACGATAATATAAATAACGTTTGACACTAAACTTATTCTTTATACTTCTTATAACATCCCGTCAACTTATAGGTAGTTGTTTATTGTTTTGTCTCAATATTAAACTGAAGGAAATTTAAAAATTTGTGAAATTTAGTGATCAAATAGACCATTCAATAGATCCTTAAGTAATCATTTACTAACTTATTATTCAAACATCATAAAATAGTAGTAATGGTGAAATTTCAAAAAAAAATTTTTTTATCTGTTTTTTATTTTTAAATTAAGTTAAATATTGTCATTATCGATTGTCAATAACAATTTCTTTAATTACTAAACATATAATTTTACTGACAAATTATAAGTAAATTTTAAGTTAAACTTCTTTTTTGGCTTCATCACTTTGCATTTTGATGTGAATTAAATAGATAAACATTTTTTAAAATAATGTTTAATTTAAAAATAAATTATTATTTGTTTGAATAAAGATTAAAAATGCCTGATAACGATGAGACTGTGGAAAAATATCATAAAATATAAAACAGTTTGATTATTATTATTATTATTATTATTATTATTATTATTATTATTATTATTATTATTATTATATTAATAATATTATAAAAATAATATAAAAAATAGTACATATTCTTCGAGAATATTTTGAACAAGTAGAACAACGGAAAATAAACTATCGGTTTGGAAAGTGTTCCTAAACTCAATAGTTTGATTTCCCATGCAAACTGTGCACAGATTTATTTTAGTAAAATTATCTAAAGAAAATATGTGAAAATATGAAAATTGGCAAATGAAATAACTTTTCAAATCAGACGATTGATTAATGTTAATAATTCTGACAATCAAAACGCCAATAGCTGAAAATCAAATAACAATATCAAAGGTATAGTGCAACAATAAAGGTTATCAAACAATGAGAAATGATCATCAAAAATACACATTGACAATTTATGATTTCATATTAACTAATGCTCTGAAAGTGCTCAAATGAACGATTATGTGAATATATTGGCTCTTGTCTTAAGATTTTTTTTCCATTTATGACATAAAAACAATAATAAATATATTAAAAGGACTTTTTTGTTTTTCACCTGATTTCTTTATAAGTGACATAATATTTTCTACACAATTTGACTATGAATTAGATTATGTATAAAATATAATAATAGATTTTATTATTTCTTTTAATTGTTCAATGTCGCTATATAATTTGCAAACTGCTCTCTATGTTACGAACCTAATGTCCGGTTTTGATTGAATGGATGTAAAAACAATTTAATCACATATCCTGTCACTTACTTAAAGTTACAACTCTTATTATAGTTGGCAGTATTAAATAAAGTCATTTCAAAAGAAATCTAGTTTCCAGGGTTTATTTGGTCTTAACCATACTTCTTTTACGGTAATATTATTAAGATTTTATCTACGGTCGTTCTAAATAATTGCTTAAATTATGTCGTAATCTACATTTGTCAAATGACAAGTTCTTAGTCCATATTCCCATTGTAATCTTTAAAAGTCCTTTATGATCCCTCTTCATATAAAATTCGCATACAATTCTATTTTCTTGGTAAATAAATGGGCCTCTTTAAAATCTTCGACAGCTTTAAATGTTCATCAAATGAAGAAAAGATGGTAAAATATTAGTCATTAAATATTAGTGGTCTTTTCTTTTTCAAAAACAATTTATGTTATTTGAAATTTTAGTCGACACTTTTGAAATCAATAGATTACCATATTAAAAAGATATTACAGAGAAGATTTCTTCAAAAAATGTTTAGTGAATAAACTAGAACTTTTAAAAATACATTGAAAAATTTAATTGAAAAAGAGCTCATTTTCAAAACGGAAATGAGACGGAAAAGAGAAAATCCCAATAGTAAACATTAAGTGCCAATTCGATGAAGAATAACCAATAGAAAAAGGCAGGAGCTAAAACTGCGACGAATACCGTCAATTGGCAAATAGAATTCAAGAAGAATCCAACATTTACATCACAGTTGATACCTTTGTAGCGTGTCCTCTTACAACTTGGGACAAAAAGAACGACGAGCTTCTAAGAAATGTAAAGTTCAAGTTTGAAAATTTCAAAGACACAACTCAGGATGATTAAGTGCGTCATCAAAGGCTCAAGGAAGACCCACGAATACCAATATAGATTTACATACATAAAATTGAGTTCGGAAAAGATTGTCATTTGGTAATACTCCCAAACACGCCATACTTATTAGGAAAAATAAACCTACCTACCAGAATTGTCCAGCACCTGTTTGGCCAACAGAATTCATGGTGTTTTTGCTTTGTTATATTTATAAATATTTGCTTTTCATTATCACATTTATACGAGTAAAAATTAAATTCTCAAAATTCTTCATGTCATTGAAAATTAAAAAGCAATTAGAGGTGAAAACCAAAAAAATGTTCTTTTAATTCTCAAAATGATTTTAAAGCAGCATTTGAAAGCCATTATTATTATGCCCCAATAATATTTGAAAACTTATAAAAGCATTTATAAATAAAATTTCATTTGTTATACAGCTAATTTTTTTGTCCCCAGATGTTATACTATATTCACTTAAAAACAAAGTCAATATATGCTTATTTTTCATTACCATCGATTTATATTTTATGTTAAATACAAACAATTATTGATTCCTAGTGTGAAAAAGAAAAATGAAAAAGAAAATTGAAAGCAAAAAAATCAATTGCGTACTTTTAAATGTAAATTAAGTTATTGAATTGTAAAACCACAAGAATTTTACAACGATTTTATACATGTATAAAATATCAATCAGAGCTCCGTTCGATAACATTGAAATTATAGTCTATGGAATTTTACTTCTAAATACTTCAGATTGATGATGATATATAATTTAGTATTTGACATTTTTGGAAATTTAATTATTATGAATTCAGAAATCAATAATTACAATATTATTTCTACATACGAGTCATTAATTTTGAAAGTCAGTTGTTGTGAAAAAAATGAGTTAGAGCTATTTAGCTTTAATTCGTTTCTCGATAAAAGTGACTTGTGTCACTTTCAAAATTAATGGCTCATATTAAGTTCCAAAAAGGTTGATATTATTTTCAATACAATTAACATGAAATTAGAAGAATTGATTGTGATGAATGGAGAAACAATTGCCTATCTGTTTAAGAAGAAAATACTACATCACTATGGTAACTTCAATGGTTGTTATGACATTGATCATAAAAACAGAAAGAATACTGCGTTAATAGAAATGCATCAAATGTAATTTAATGCATGTAATCTCTGTACTCGAGTTCTAGAGCATTGTCGATTGAAGGGTTTGACCAATATTAGTGAACACAATAGAGGCTGTAAAACTGAAATAGGAATGTCTGATTTTAGAATTTTGTTGAAAAGTTTTAATAATTATTGGGAACGCGTGATATGTGAAGCATTGCTGATAAGGTCATTGGATCCAAACATTATTGTACAAAGTGCTGTGACTACGAATGTTTTGAATGTTTTAAATAGTTTACGTATGTTAAATCATGTTTGTTTATGATTTTTAAAACATTTTAAAATTTTAATATTATTAAAATAATTTAATTTAAATTATACAATATTACATTTAATCTTTATAATCTTTATATAAAAATTTTTTTTAAAAATTAGTTAAAAGTATTTAAATATTTTTTAAGTGTTTATTTATTAGAAAACTAAATTTATATCAAAAAATTAGTTTAAATTATAAGTTAATATATATTTTTAGTTGGTTTTTGTTCCTGGAGATGACAGTTATGCTGTCGAAATATATCGTAAGAAGAGTTTTTTATTGGCGTTTTCTTTTAATAATAAATAATGATAATAAAAAATAATAATAATAAAAACTAATAATAATAATAATAAAAATAATAATAATAATAAATAATAAATAATGTATAATAATAATAATAATAATAAAAATAATAATAATAATAATAAATAATATAATAATAATAAAAATAATAATAATAATAAATAATAAATAATGTATAATAATAATAATAATAATAAAAATAATAATAATAATAATAAATAATATAATAATAATAAAAATAATAATAATAATAATAATGAAATTATCAGATAAATAATAAAATAAGCCCTTGCTGCAAAGTAATTATTATATTGATAAAATAATATTCGATAATTATTTCAATATAATTATAACTTTAAAGCAAGCAATTCTTTTATTATTTACTTATCTGATATTTTCATTTACGCTGCTACCAAGTAATCACCGTTTTATGTTTTAATAAATATAATGTCATTTATGCTATTTTAAAGTTAATATAAGGGTTGGGCCATTAAATTTGAAAAGGCTCAATGATAATTTATGTTAGTCAGTGCCTGTGGGCCGCCCAACCTTGCAGGAAATAATCAAATGGCAAGCAGCTATTTATCGCTAAAATTTTACCCGATACTCCAAACAGACATTGTTGATCGGACAGGAAATAACTCGTTTTTTCCATCAATCCGAAATTTGTGAATTTGAATTTTTGTTTGATAATATTTGAATGGATAATAAAAGTAATCCAAAATTTAAACCGGTCCATTAAATTCGATACGTTATTAAGCAAAATGTTGTAATCCAATTTCGGCCTGAATGGACAATGAGATTCAATTGAGTAGAGTAAATGGAAAGCTCTCGAGCTTTAATAAACTTGGCAATGATTTTATTGTAATTTATTTCGACAGAATCACTGGCAATCGGGTAAATAATGATTTAATTTATATATAATGTTCAAATCATTATTTTTTTAATTTTTAAAACATTTTATTAATAATAATCAAATAATATTAATAAATTTTATTATTATTAAATTTATTATTTATTTTTGTATAATTATATTTTATTAATTTTATTTTATTATTTATAATTTATTTTATCTTTATTATTAATTAATATAATTATTTAAATTATTACTAATTTATAAAAATATTATTTATTTATTATTATAACTAATTATTTATTTATTTATTATTATTATAATTATTATTAATTATTATTTTTAATTAATATTATTATTTTATTATTAGTATTTATCAATTTTATAATTATTTATAATTATTATTTTATTATTTATTTTTATCTTTAATTATTTGTTTTATTATTTATTTTTGTATAATTATATTTTATTAATTTTATTTTATTATTTATAATTTATTTTATCATTATTATTAATTAATATCATTATTTGAATAATTACTAATTTATAATATTTATTATTTTTAATAATAAATAGCATATTTAAAATAATTAATAAATAATAATAATATTATTTATTTATTATTATAACTAATTTATTTTTATTTTTATTAATTAATTTTACTATTATTTAATATATTTATTCATTATTCATTAATAATTATTAACTTATTATTATTAATATTCATTAATATTTTTATTATTTACTATAATTAATTTTTTTATAATTATTATTTATTAATTAATTTTATTGCTATTTATTTATAATATTATATTTTTCATTTATTAATTTAATTATTTATTATTTTTTTATTAAATTTATTAATTATTATCAATTAATATTTATTATTAATTTTATTATTAATTAATTATTTTATAATTATTTAGTATTATTATTTTTATTGTATAGTATTTTTTTATAATTAATATTAATTATTTTTGTATTATAATTTAATTTTATTATTTAATTGTATTATTTATTATTAATTAATATCATTTATTTATTATTATTTATAATTATTTAGTATTAATTATTATTTTTAATTATTATTCATAATATTAATAATTATAATGATTATATAATTATTATCCATTTATCATTTATTTCTTAATAATTTTTTTGTTTTATCATTATTATTAATTAATATCATTATTTAAATAATTACTAATTTATAATATTTATTATTTTTTTAATAATAAATTGCATATTTATAATAATTAATAAATAATAATAATATTATTTATTTATTATTATAACTAATTATTTATTTTTATTAATTATTATTATTAATATTCATTAATATTTTTATTATTTATTATAATTAATTTTTTTTATAATTATTATTTATTAATTAATTTTATTGTTATTTATTTATAATATTATATTTTTCATTTATTAATTTAATTATTTCTTATTTTTTTATAACATAATTATTTAGTATTATTATAATTTTATTTTATTATTTAATTGTATTATTAATTATTATTATTATTATTATTATCACTTTATCATTTATTTCTTAATAATTTATTATTTAATTTATTATTGATTAATTTTTTTTTTCTTTATCATAATCATTCCGTACAGAATCATCTATTGTATATTTACATAAGCAATTTGCACACAATTTACCGTAAAGCATTCAAACGGCTCCATATAAAGCAATCTCAGCTAAATTTCAAAAACATATATTTTGTGCGCTAATAATAATAATATTGGTAATTTGCATTTAATCATCTAAATAAATAGAAAACACAAAATAAAAAGTCTTACGATTTCCTCTCATTGAAATACATCGAAACCTGGCTAATATGTGGAAATGCCACAGCGGTATCGAGAGTAAGTTTTAAATTCACGAGTCCGCTGATTATGAAATCTTTTAGAATGATTTTACTTTCGTCGCTAAACCTGAAATTGATAAATATGAATGAATAATGTCCTTGTGAGTGAATCGACTAATAGAAATGCTGATTGGAAAAACTGGAATCAATACAAATGATTTTAGGATTTCCGTGGGATGAGATAACATTTTGCCGCATTTATTATCCATCTAACTTCCAAGGGTGCATTTGAATGACGTGTGAAAGGCATGGAGTTGAGAGAGGAACCAAATGTTCTTTAGGACTTCATAGGGAACCCGAAAATGAACTGTTCTAGGAATGGGGCTCACCTTTCCTCTCAGACATCCTGGACCAGTATTATATAGTTACGAATGCCCAAGAGTAGTTTAAAAACCATGCGGGCATTGTTACTAAGCACCCCCCACTCCGAGAACCATAGCAAAACACAATAACAAAAAATTCATAATTTTAACTGACAAATAAATAGTTTAACAATTATATATTACTAATAAATAATTATTTCATTCAAAAATATTAAAAATAAATTTTTAAATTTTCTCGATTTTGATTGGTGGAAAAAATTGGTAAGTTTCAACCTATTAAAATTCGCTTATTCATCACTGAAAATTCCCGTTCATTTTCAATTGATTAAATAAATTGAATTCGAATTATTTGTTAAAGGAAAATAATTGCAACTTCACTTTTTGTGTTTGCATAACAAATGGACCTCAGTCCCTTTCAAATGGAAATTGACATCGAATTCCAGTAAAACCGAATAAAATCGAGCATCTTTGACAAATTTAATTAATTTCATAAGAGATTTTTCAGTTAAATATATTGGTGGACCAGTCGGCAATGTAAGATCCGAAAATTTTATCCCAGATGCGTATGGAGTCGAATTACCGAATATAATTCTGTCTACTTTAATGAATTCTGAATAATTTACATGTATTTTTTAAATAAAGTTATTTTAATTTGTACCGAGGAAGTCTGGAGTATTTAACTGAATAATTTTGTTGATTTTATTTCGAAAATAATTTTCTGTTCCTGATATTGAAAAAAGCCACCTTAAATAATTTATAGGAAAATAATGTGATAAATATCGACAGACCATCTTTGAAGTAAAGTGTTAAACCATTCTAAACTTTCTGAATTTTCTGAGACTTTTGAAATGTTCACACTGCCATTAACAGTATTTGTATGACTAATTACGTACAAAATGCCTATAAGAACTGATAATATTGTTAAGCCAACTAAATACTGCTGGTTATAGTATAAAATCCATGCTGACAAAATTCCAATAATAACTAAATATTTATTCGATGTTTTGACTAAAATTCCTTTCTAAAGTTAAAAGCATTATGTATATTTTAATTGAACACTAATAAAATAAATTAATCCTAAAGTTAAATTTAATTTAAAATTATCTTAAATATAAAATATTAATACTAATTAAAAATTTACAGAACAAACAATAACAGTATTAATGCCCTTATTATTAACAAAGTAAATTTGAATCATTAAATTTACAACTCGTTTTGACATAAACATTATTTAAACAATAAATTAATTTTTGAAAATACTTATTGAAAAATATTAATTCTATTTCAATAATTGAGAACATATTCAGCATTCCCCAACTTCAATATTTAAAATCGACTATTTATTTAAAATTCGGTTTTCGGAATATTTAAAATTGATAAAAAGAATGGATATTATTTTATATATGATGATGCAATAAAATCAATATTTTCCGGGGGAAATGGGTATGTGCCGATGCCAATTGGCGAGACGAGTAGGAAAATAATAATTTTGGGCCAGCACCGAATTTTTTTTAAATGAATTGGAAACAGAACACAAATACAACATACAGATTTAAAATCAGACCCATAAACACCAACTAAACACCTGTTGGGCCAGAACACAAATAGCCTTGAAAATTGTTTAAATATATCACTAATACAGCACGAAAACCCAGCACCAAGATAACTTAACATGCTACATACAACATCAACTAAACACTCTAAAATTTGAGAGAAAATAAAATAAATACAAAATGCATCAAGAACCGCACGACATTTACATAAAAAATAACATAATAACAAGAAAATTTGACTGAAAAACGACAAGTTATATAAAAGTAAAAATTAATGAACAAATAAAATATTTTTGGGCTGTATAAATTTAATTAAAAATGTTAAAAATAAATTGCCAATTTAAATTAAGAAAATAATAAAAATTTAATTTAGATAACACAAATAATTTCAAGGTCAAATTTTGTTTAATCGCAATAAAAATAACACGCAAGATTAAGGCCAAATTATAGGTATATATACTGATGTGTTTTGACAGATTTCAATCTTATTTTTCAGTATTGATTAAAAATCTTATTTTTCATTGCTGTGTACAACTAGCTGAGAACCGTGGTAAGTGTTGTGTCTAAGCACGACGGCTGACAGCTAGCCTGCGATTATTGATTGTGAACTAATTAATGAAATGCTTATTCTGATATTGTGACTAATGCCAGATGAATTTATGAAATACTTATTATGATTTTGTGAATTAATGCCGGATGAATTAGTAATTAGTTCACAGCGATTTTTATGAATTCCCATTGTCGTAACGATGGACTCGAACGTCAAATCATTGAGCTAAATAGCGAAAGGGGGTAGCTCGAGGGTGGGTCTTTTGGCTCAACTTTCTTGCACTCAATTTCGATAAAATCGTCATAGACTTTTTAAACAACAATCGGCTCAAAATCACTAACACTGAATAGTCAAGTGGGCACTCATTAAATATAATATGAACATAAATAGATCATAAGAACAACGAGAAAGAAAGGGTAGCGGGGAAAATTGCGAAATCGTTGCAACAGTTAAAATGAATAGCCATCGGAAAAAGATTAATCTGAACGACTAAAATCAGGAAAAATAATGTTTTAAATAATATATAAGAATTAAAAAAATTATGTTGAATTGAGACGGAAAATATGGGCTCAAATTTTCCGAAATTATTAAAATACTTGTAGAAAATAATAATGTAAAAGTGGAATGTTGTTCAATTGTTAGTATAATATTCTGATAAAACCGTAAAATAAGGACGGAACGCTGCTCAAATTTTCCGAATCAATGAAAATACTTTGTCGAAAACTTAAAAATACAGATGGGTTACGGCTAAATTTTTATGTGAGAAAAATATTTTATAAAGCTGAGGAATAAGGAAGGATCCCTACTAAAAACTTGTTAATAATAATGATAATAGTAAGGATAATGGTAATTATAATAATAATAAAGACGAGAACATTAAAAGTTCATAAGGGCAAAGAAGTAAAGTATTACAGAAATTAAAATTAATTAATTATTTATTCAAAGATTTTGCGTTCAGGATCAATGGTTTTCTAATAATTATTTGAAGATTAATTATAATTCTTTATTTTAAAAAAAACGAAAATTGGAACCTCTTTAGGATTTAAACCGCTTTGAAGATCCAATTTCAATTTAATTGATTTTTAAATACAGAATTTTAAATTTTATTGATAATAAGAATCTATAATTCTAAATGGCTATCGCAAACAGTGGGGGTAAGTTTTCCAATTTTAAAGGTATTATTACGTATTTAAATGAATTTCAGCAAACGCTTCAAATGTGTGCGGGTGGATGCGGTCAGACCCCATGGTGGATACAGAAAACTGTGTAACTTTATAATACAATTTTGATGAAAATTTATTCAGAATTTAATAGAATTTATGCCGTTCCACGGAGCAAACATTGGTTCTGATCGTGTATAATAATGCATTGAGTACTTTTCAAAAATTCAGAAATACTATATTGACAAACCTTGGAGTTATTAGAGCTTATGGCAATGGCGAATTCTTTGGAATGGCCAAATTAGTAAGAACTTTTTGTAGAATTTTCATCATTTTTTGATTTGATTTTCTGTATCCATATCAAATCTATTCTCATGAGTATAATAAAGAAATTTAGTTACAACACATATCAGTAAAATTTGTCCTAAATCAGAAATATGATAAGTTCACCCTGTAAGCCATTCTCATCCACCTAGAAATTTCTAAAAATATAATGTAAACCATTGAAACATAAAGTACGGCTACCAAACCAGAGCCATTTTCCTTTTCTAGCTGGCATCATCTTTAGAAACATTGACCATCACTTCATTAAATTCTGCTTTCTAAAAAAGGAGCTTTTCAAAATAATGCATTTGAAAATCACTTCCATGACTTCTGTGTGGTTATTAAAGTTTTAATAACCGCTATTCTTTAATATCGTTAAAAATTTACTATTATTTTATAATTTATGACATTGATGAGGTTTAGTAGCAAACTTTATTTTTTTTTAGAATATAATACAATATTATTTCATATTAATTATTTTAGGCGTCGATACGTTGTATTGAAGGTCAATTTCCAGCACAGTGGGGTCTAGGAATATTAAGTTTTGATAATAGATTCAATGCTCAAAAATGCTGCGAAGCACATACAGAAATCCGAGAACAGTTTTGGCTAGGAGGAGTTGAAATGTATATTCTGCCATTGTGTACACCTTGTAAAAGTTCATTAAGTATGATTTTATTAATTTCTTAGCTATAGTTATTGTAAATTACATTTTATAAAATTTAATATTTTCATTTATTTATTAATAATATTTAACATTTTTATTAAAATAATACATTTTAGTAAAAAACATATTCTTTAAAATAAACAACAATCAATTCTAAACAACTTGTATTTCATTTATCTAGAAATTGTCATTAGTTAATTGATTATTGAAACAGTTTGTTTACAGTCATATACTTAGATATAAATCGTTTCCAGATTGAATCTGCTATAGACAAACAATTTTTATGTTACATTCACGGATATTAGTTGTGATTGTAAAGGAAAATATCAAAGCGCAATTTAACTAAAAATTGTGTGCTCGATTTTGATTTTGATAGATATGGATTGAACCAAATGTATTTCATAGTTGTCCAATATTTTTACTGCAGTTCTTGTATGCATCGACTACTTAATAAATTTTCATTTTATAGCTAATTGAAATTGGAAATGATGTATAAACACATTCATAAAGTTAGACATTCAATCTTAATACAATTACCTTTTATAATTTTTAAAAAATCAATATTTTGTATTATAAACAATACCAACTAAAAACAATCCTATTACTGGTATTTATTAGAGTATTACAATACTGATAAGAAATATAACATAAAAGTTTTCTTCACAAAAGGTTTTGAAGTAATCACATTTGGCTAGGATATTTTGAGTGCAAGTGTAAACAACGACCACCATCTATTTTTCTCTAAAATTTACCAAAAACCTATGAAATGTTAAAATTATGGAATTAAGAAATCATTCAGAAATTTCAATTTTCTATTGATGGATCTTTATGGTGCGGGGCTTCACTCTGAATGAAGAGTACCCAATCTGTATTGTTTCAGAAAGAAATGAGATGATCCTCAAGAACTTTCAGATAAATTTTTGCATTCATTCTTAAATTTATACTCAAAAAATTGACTTTCAAATTCCTCATCACTTGTATATCCAAATTTTATGTAATTTTGTGAGGGAAGTTGAAAATTACAGAAATTTTTAAAGTTGTTTTAGAAAATATTTTAAATTTAAAATATGAAATTTCAAATAAGCAGAAAATGAAATATTGGTTTAAAAAACAGATTTTATGATGATATTTTAAATAAATTATGGGATTTTATTGCCAAAAATATTCTGCCAGGGTGATTATGGACTTGCCGAACTTTGATTTGTGATGGCAGTTAAATTATCTAACGGCAGAAGCAGTAATGTATCACAAGTTGCTATTCACGTCGAAAATATCAGATAGCTTTAACGGATAAAGCTCTTATAATAAGGGCATTAAAAAATACTTGTCTACTTAAGTGAGGAGTAATCCTGAAAAGTTTAGAAACTCATGCTCAACACTATGTAATTAATTTTTAGAGGTGATGTATTTGAAAAATCTACAAAAGTCCAATTATTTGGTCAATCTTTCATATGTAACACAGTTTCAGGTTCAATCATTCTATTTCTAATATTTTGTAATTATCGAAATTTCTAAGTAGTAACAATTTTAGCACCTGTGTGAAACCTAGGTGCACCTGAGGTAATAGAGCCAGTATCTGAAACTTTCTTCCAGATTCTGAAATAGTTAAATCAGAAAAATAAGACATAAATTAACAATATATATTTAAGTTTTAAAAAACTCGGATAACAATATTGACCCCGGTCTAAACTTGCAAACCCATTTATGCCAAAAAATTGTCTGATTAGCCTACATATATCCAGAGGAAGATTGATGCAGAAAACATTTCAGATGTTAAACAGGACTTAAACTGCAAGCGCTCAGTAAATCAGACACTCCGCTAATGGTCTTCATGAATTTCGACAGATGACAACATCCTTGACATAATCCTGGAACCTACTATTTATTTTATTGAAACTAAAAGTTCAAATCTAAGCCCTGTCACCAAATCGGAGTTAATAAAATTTATTTATCCTTGTTTGCTAATTGTGAATTTATGAAAAGCAAAATTAAGTATGTGCGAGAATTCTGGTAGGCAAAGTTTGACCAGTCAATGATAATAAATTCGATTTCTTGGAGCCTTTTGAAAAGTTTTTAGCATGCCTGGTAATCAAATGGTTTTTGATTCTTTCATCAAAAATTTCCTGAAAAATTATTCTTCAAGTGAGCACGTAGCCATTGATGATCTTTAAAAAGTATTTTAACAATTCTAGGTTGCAATTATATATTACTTAAACTTACTTATTTACCTGATGCAAACTTTGCCGAAAATTCGTGAATACCATAATTACATCTGATTCATAGTCACATTTTGTATAAAATATAATGTCCTTTATAAATTACTTTTCAGAGTTATATTTTTTCAATTACTGGATTACTTAGAAAATTTAGATTTATTAATTTATAAATTTGATGCAAATTACTTTTACACCTGTCTCAGCTGAATTACACATCTTATAATACAAATTGGCGCGTAAATCCAAATTGATAACGAAAAAAATCATTAAAACTAAGGTTCATTGAAATTTATGCATCATCTTTTTTATTGATTATTTAGCTTTTTAGGTATTTTTTTGAGATTTTTGAATTTATTTCTTAAAATGTAAATCAGTTTAATTTTAAACCAAAATTTATAATATTTAATTATAAATATGGTGAAACAAGTGTAGCTCATATTTTATTTATAATTGTAGTGATTGAAAATTTTCAAAATGATATTAAATTGAATTTATAAAATTTGATCTCTGCGCAGGTAACAGTGAAAATAAAACAACATTGTTTAAGATGGAAGTTATATTGTAGTTTCTGATTTAAAAAATTTTTAACACTAATCCTTATGTTAAATTTTCACTGATTTATTTTTGTCCATCGTATTCATAGATTATTGCCTCTTTCAAATGGATTTGTATGACATTAAAAACTGTTCCAATTTTGTGGGATACGTAAAAGACTTGTTTCCATTAGTGCTGAAATTTCACGGTCTTATAATAGCGGGGTCATCTGATATTACAGTGTTCAGAGGTTCAAGATCCCCTCGATATATATTCATTGTTCAATGGAGCACTCCTGTTGATTTTCATAATTATAATGAAGAAGGTGACAAAATGTTTATAAGATGCTAATTTAATAAAAATTCATTTTTACAGCAAAGGTTTTATTGCTTCGAGCTGGTGCTGCCTGTAGTTCAAGAATTATTTTTGAAATTGATCCACCAGCTAATTGTTGGTAACCCTTATCAGGTTTATTTCCATGTGAACTCAAATTCATATTTTTATTTATTTTGAGCAATGAGTGATTTTATTCATTAATAAAAAAATTTCTCTCTTTATTGAATGGCTTTTGTCTTATTTGTTTCATTTAATCACAAAATAAAATTAAATTTGAAAGTTGTTGTTTAGAGTCTTGATCCCTTTTCGAAATCTCAATTTGCATTTATAAGTGCATCGATGTTTGGTGAGATTAAATTAAATGTTTTATAATAGTGATACACAGCGCTAGTAAAAAGTCAAACTATCCTCACAATCGAGGAAAACTATCAAGGGTGTGCAAACTCACAAATGATCTTTAGTTTTTGTTGAATTTTGCGTTTATCCTACATTAGAATTTGTATTTTTCTTTTTTTAATACCTGTATTATTTAGTGTATTTATTTAAAATAACAATTTCAAGCTGTTATTAATGTGCAGGGGTTAGAGATAAATAGATTTTCACTCCTTAATATGAAAAGCTAGTAGAGGATACCTGATTTCACATTAGTTTTACGATTATCATAGAATATTTTTGAGCTATTCTAAAAGACACATGCCAATCGTATGAAGTATGAAATTTGCTATATAAAATGTCAATTTTTTTCAACAATCAATGAAATCAAATAAAATGAGTTACGATTTTTTCTCCTTTATCACAAACAATGTTATCAATATTTTTTGCTAGTCTAGAACTGTTTAGATAAGAATACTATATTGACATGCAAAAATGAGAATATATTTGATTGTGTTATTGGATTGATTAATTGAACGCGAAGATAAACACCACGAGACAGATATTTATATAAAACTAATTGATACAGGTGTTTATGCTTTCCCGAAGTCTTTGTATAAGGGAAATGTGGTGAAAGGATTGATTTATCATTCAAGATTTTTAACTTCTACTTTTACAAATTCAGTAAAAAGATATTGAAAAAATTATAAGAAAGCAATTACTAAGAAATTAGAAAATTATAATTATAAGATCACTTCTAGTTCTAGTAAAGTACACACTAAGTTCATTAATAAGTCAAAACCTCCGGTAGAATTGGATTCGTATCTAGTCTATCGATTTTCATGTAAGAGTGTTATATCATATAAATTGGAGATACTTCCAATATTACTCTATATTAGATTTCTGACAACGATAAAGAATGCATGAGTAAAATAGGCATGTTTGATTTTAAAATTATATTAAAATATTTAATAATTAGTAAATTTGGAATAAGTAAAAATGAAATCAATAAAAGATCAGTGTTAACGAATGCAAATACCAATAGTATACTAGTTTCGAGCTTTTGGCTCTCACCAGCACTATACAGGAGATACGAAGATTCTCTTAATAATTTAATAATAATAATAGGTTATTATTTTTTTTACAGTTAATTGAACACAAATTAATCCTTGTTCAGAGAAAAATCAAAGAGTTTATGGATAAATAATTTCGAATAAAATTCCTTATTAAAAAATACTTCTTGAAAATCCTTCTTATGTTGTTTAAATATGTTAAAATTAGGGAGTGACATTAGTCACATTTTGAATTCGTGATATAACATTTTAAACCTTATTTAATTAAGTTATGCCAGTTGGAAGCAGTGGTTAGTTTTAAATTTTTATCACAAAGTAATTTCATATGTAACCAAAGTAGCTACAATTTTTATAAACACAAAATAAAATTCTAAAACCATAATTCATACAATTAATATAATGAATCAAAATTTTATTTTTTATGCAAAACAATTAATTGAAGTAATTCTACACTATTTAGATGCTTTAAAAGCAATTGAACTGTTAGAACTTTATCGTTCAAAACTCTCAGAAACATCGGATAAAAATTTAATCGAAGCTATCGATAAAGTGATCAATGTTTTTAATAGTCAATTTTTCATTGCACTTCTTGGTAAGTGACATTATTTTCAAATTTCATATAAATCTTTACAACAATCTAATAGATAAATCAAAAGAGGGTTTTGATTTAATAAGAAAAGGTGATAAAATTTGTTTTTTATTTAAGTGGTTTTCAGTTTATTTTTGGTATAGTTTTAGTGAACATTTAATTATTTTTATCTAAATTGGTATTTTTTTTTATTAAATTAAGGATATCATATATATATATATATAATGATTGGATATTTATTCAATAAAACATTTTGGAAATAAACATTAAAAATGATTTGATTTTCAGAAATATTTTGAGAAAATTAATATTTTAATAAAAAATATTATAGACTTACTTAAAATCGACTATAATTATAATACAAAATTATCGATTTCAAAAAATAATTATTGATTATCGAATATTAAATCAAATCTATTTGAGGCATGCACGAAAATGGTAATTGATAATGCAAAATTGATTATTGATAAATTCATAATTAACAATTTATCTCACAGAAATTATTTTATTCTCACTTTTCACCAAAACTTTTTATAATACTCCAAATAGAAATATATTATTATATCACTAGATGAAAGCATCTATCCAAATGGTACAATGAACTATTATTCCATGTACCACAGTTGATCATATTGCTAACAGATCATTATTTTCCAAACCATGAAAAAACATCCTTTTTTTGTGTGGTGGTCGGTGATTTGAACTTTTTACAACTTTCGATTTGACTCCAAACGTGTTATCGTGGCAAAAGGTATTCAACAATGAACCAAATCTAATAAAGAACACAAATACATTGAAATTATAATCAGTTTATTCATAAGCAGTTTGCTTATTAAACTCTTCACGAAAACACCTTTATTGAATATTATCAATATTCACATGGCTAGTAGTCTTATTCAGTTTTCACCAGCAAAGATTAATCATATCTTCTCTTTTTTTTGGCTCTTGATTGATAAATAAAACACTTTCAACAAGATTTCACTGCAATTCAAATCTATTCAAAATTAAATTTTCTAGAATCTTTTCAGTTTAATCTCCTTTTCAATATATACAATTCCCAACATTTACTTTTATAGTCTCTCTCATCGTTGTTTTTGATTGCACATTAATCGACATTATTGTTTTCCCTTAAACTACCCGAAAAAACAAATTTTTGATAACTCTTGCTATTATTAAATTCTTTTACGGCACTTAAAGACTGCAATTATCCAGTCTTTCGAAAATAAATTGATTTTGGTTTTCTACATTTTAACATGCTTACCTTTCGCTTTATATCTAAATATCTAAAAACGCTTGCCTATTTTTATTAAAAACACTAAAACGCCAAACAAGCGAAATATATTTCAATAAAATTACTCTAATCTGTGTCAAATGCTATATACGAAAATAATAATGACGTAATAGTTATGCTTTAAGGAGTTAATTAAATAATCTCAATAAATTCTCTGATCATTGAATGTTAATTGCAGGGGATTATTTCATACTTATTATTTTCTATGCTGGAAGTCTCTCCAAAGTATATGGTATTGCATCTGTTGCTTGAAAACTTATACACTAACTCAGACACTAAACCTTTTGGGGTTTGACATTTATTTTTAAAATATTTAATGATTTTAAAAATAAATGTCAAACCCCAAAAGGTTTAGTGTCTGAGTTAGTGTATAAGTTTTCATGCAACAGATGCAATACCATATACTTTGGAGAGACTTCCAGCATAGAAAATAATAAGTATGAAATAATCCCCTGCAATTAACATTCAATGATCAGAGAATTTATTGAGATTATTTAATTAACTCCTTAAAGCATAACTATTACATCATTATTATTTTCTTATATAGCATTTGACACAGATTAGAGTAATTTTATTGAAATATATTTCGCTTGTTTGGCGTTTTAGTGTTTTTAATAAAAATAGGCAAGCGTTTTTAGATATTTAGATATAAAGCGAAAGGTAAGCATGTTAGAATGTAGAAAACATTAGTAATGATATCATGACAAAAAACTTTGTAATTTCTGAAAACCTTCAGATAATGGAAAAACTTAAACATGAAATGTTATAAGTTTACTATCAATAAATTGACTTATAATTTCCATTGTTTTCATCAAACGTAATAAATATGTGACCAATAGTTTATTAGTCAATCTTTCAACAAAACCGTTTAACGTCCATTTTTATTTCGAAAAGAGAATTTTATGTGAGGCATTGGTGATTAAATCATAACTATTACATCATTGTTTCCGTACATAGGATTTACCACAGATTATGATGTCTTTCACTTTACTTTAAATTAATTATTTGTCTGATTAATCTACCTATGGTTTTTATATCATCCTCCATTATTATAATATTATTATTATTATTATTATTATTATTATTATTATTATTATTATTATTATTATTATTTAAATTTTAAAATAACTTATCGATGATTGAATCAATTCATAAAAATATAATGTAAATAAATAACTATGTAAACCAATTTCGTAGTGTTTATTCATAAAATGAAATATGAAATATTTTGACATAAAATATATTCTGATCACTCCAAAAAAAAATTTAACAGGACTTTCGTTTTTCTACTTCTCTGATTGGAATTTTCTTCTCACATGTTTTTAAAATATGGATGAATTTAAACAAACTTAAAATATTCTTAAAATTAAATAGTGCAATTTAATTTGCCAATATTGAAATTATTATTAGTTTTATTATTCACTACATTCTGAAAATATTAGCATCTTGGTTTTTCTTTTTTCTAAAAAAACATTTACTTTTTCTCTAATTTATTGTTTAAAAAAAATTTTAAAAAATATATTTCGTTTCTTATTGATAAAGTAAATCTTTAATTGTTTTTTTAAATTCTATTTTGAGTAATCATTCAAAATTTTACATCGAAAAATTACCCACTATTTAATTTTTCTTAAAAATTGAATAATATTTTCAAGACTAGTGAGATTTAAATAAAAATTAAATTTATTAATTTATAATTATCTAGCGTAATTAATTAACTCTCGATTTGTGCTGTTAATTAATTCACCGAATAGCGATGTGAATCGAACACAGTAAAACAAAGTAAAATAACGCAATGTGTCATTAGATTTCTAAAAAATGATTTTGTCATATTACTTATTTGTAAAAAAAATAATATTATCATTTTTATATATCGGCAAATATTGATATACAACTTTCCGAGGGTCCCTTTGGAAAATGTTAAAAAAATATTTTATGTGACATAACATTTAATTAATGTAAAACTCCATATTATATCACTAATTAGTATCACATTTCGAAAGCTTTTCAACAAAACCTTTATGATATATTTAAAAAAATTCATTACATTCATTTAGTATCACTATTTTTATAAATTTAAATTTTGCATTCAAGAATGGACCCTAGAAAATAATTATATTATTGATTATTAAACGGTGATTCCTTGGTAGCAGCATAAATTAAGATATCAGATAAGTGAATAATAAAATAAAACATTGCTGCAAAGTAATTATTATATTGTTGAAAAAAGTTTCGATTATTAAATAGTCCTCTTCGGTTCATTTCGCAAGAAATTGAAGAGGATTATTTAATATTCGAAACTTTTTTCAACAATACAATAATTACTTTGCAGCAAGAGCTTATTTATAATTCACTTATCTGATTATTGATTATTATTCATTAATAACTTTTATTGTTAAATTTTGTTCCTCAGAAATTATCCACTATTTTATGCTTAAAGATCATTAACCCCATAAGAAGGAAACATGCACAAACACAACAATTCTATTGCATTTAAAAAAGAAGTTCGGGAATACATAAACTAAGGTCATTCTTTCAATCAAGCAGCGAAACATTTCTCAGCTCGTGATAACTGTACTTAAGATTCTTTAATGTTTTATCAATTGGAACGAAATAAAGATAAAATCTTTTAGACCAGTGCTACTATGAAAAGAGTTGAGGGTGGTGTTAGAAATCCAGAGATTGATGCTCCTAAACATATTATTGTTGATAACGTTGTTGATATAAGAATATTAAGGTATGAGTATTAGGGTATCGAAATCCTATATATCAGACAGAGGTATACAATTAGTAATGAAAATGTCTCAAGACGATGAGTTGATGGATTTATGAATAGGTATAATTTTTCTTTACGACGAATGACGAATCTCACGACTTTAACTGAAGGTCAATTGTTACCAAGGGCTGTATATTATATGAAATATCTTGCCTACATATTAACCTCAAGAAAACTATATTGATGAATGAAACTGCCGTTTACTTTGACGAACCAGAGCAGTTGATATTAAAGGAAGAAGACAGGATGTAATGGAAAGTACTGGGTTTTCTTCGATGAGAATAATAGTGGCATTATCTGTGTGGGGTGATGGTAGGAAAGCTCCACCTTTTGTTATGCACAAAAACAAGGCCAATGGAGGCGTGTAGCGTCAAAATGCACCCTTTCTGTTTATCATTCAAGGGAAAGCTTGTGTTAATCAAGATCTAATAATCAAAGGAATTGTTTCGGTATTTCGATTGATTGATGTTTCAGCAGGAAAGTGTATTGTTTGGGATTCATACTGTGCACAAATTGAGGGAGCATTGCCGATAAAGAAACATTGAATTAATCTTCATACCAGGTAGAAGGATCCCGTATTGACAAGCATGAAATATTGGAATTTCAGACAGAAATTAACTCATGGAAAAATGGAGATAATGTGGAATATACGAAAGGGGGAATCTTAAGCCACCAAATGATGAAGTTGTACGAGATTGCGTAATTGAATCCTGGAATCAAATGGCCGAAGAAAATATTATAAATTCAATTCGTGTAGGGAATGTTGTGAATTGTGGACGAATAGTAGTGATGAAGACGTGAATGTAGATTATTTTGAAGACTTTTTTTACAGGAAAAGGAAATAACCATTTTTAAGGAATAAAATTTTTGCCGTGGTTTCAATTTTTTCTGTAAAAAATATTTTTTGCAACCTCCAAATAATATCACTGATCTCAAAAAAATCATATTTTCATGTTTGTATTGTGATACTAATCGGAGTTATACGTTAATATATTTTTGGATTAAGTAAATTTATCTAAGCTAAAATTATGAGTGATAAAACATTGGAATTTTTCCCTTTCAGAGAATGTCCAAGAATGAAATTGAACAGAAAATATTTTTTTTGTTATCTTTTATAGTTTGTTTTAAATACTGGACTTGATCAGTGCCAACCACGGTTGAAGATATTCGACAACTCAAATCTTAGATTAAAAGTCTTTAGTTTTAACAATCTAGAATCGGGGTGGCTTTAACAATTATATATTCCACACATCTCAAAAATTATTCATGGTCTTTGGCTCAAGCCTGACAAAAGTTCGTGGATTTATTTTCGACCTTTCAATAACACTAAACAACAATAAAAATTACAAATTTGACTAAAATGTATGTTAATAATATTTAATTGATAATGATTTCAACTGTTACATTGCACAAAGTTTTTGCGTTGCGCAAGGGTTCGAGAAATTAGAATTATTAATTTCCATTTTACTCATCAAATAATTCCAAATTGGGTGTCGAAAAATATTCTCCAGACTTTTAAGCAATCTCCAAATTTATTAGAAATATCTTTTTTCACAATGTCACTTTTTCCTCGTAATTAGTTGAAAGAAAATACAGGCGCCAGTTTGTGATTTTTATTGTACTGACTGAAATGATTAGTTCCGGTTCACGGTGTGAGGCTATTTACAGAATGACTGGAAATTCAATTCACTGACAGAGGAGATTGAATGGTTCCCAAACAACTATTAAATGTCATCTTAACAGCAATTAATTATTTTTTATAACTTTCGTTTTTATAAACACGTTGTCCCAAAAAGTGGATAACCAACATAATTATATATATATATATATATATATATAAACGCCAGAACACCAAATGAGCAAAATATATTTCAAGACAATTATCCTCATCATCAGTCTGCCATCATAATCTGTATGAAATGTGCTATACACGGAAACAACAATAATGTATTAAGTATGATTTAATAAAATAATCTCAATAAATTCGTTGCTGATTAAATGTTAATGTAAGGGATTGTGATTTAATCGCAAATGTATCACATAAAATTCTTTCCCATTTATCATGAAAAGTTTTAATATAAAATTTTAAAATCTTTTAAACACTTATATATATTCTCTAGATAATTAAAAACCTTTTTATAAATCCAGTGTCGGCTATATCAATATTAGTATCAATTAATCAATATTCAATAAAAAATTGTGCAAAAATGTGTTAAAATTAACCCGGTCACATTTGCATTGTAAAAGAGGATAAATAAAAAAAAGCGGCAAAAAAGAAAAGCTGACAATCAATAAATTGTCTGTGAATAAAATTTTGCACTGTTGCGCATGTTATATTTATTACAATTCAATTTTCTTTCACAATAGAATATTGCATAATTCAATTCTACACTATTGATTTGTGTTATTATTTTCCCAGGGTTTCCCAGAAATTATAGAAGTGATATCTATGCCCTTTTTGACATGGAATTGAATGGGGAAAATAATATTGAAAACCGGTTTAAAATTTCGATTTAGTAACAAATCGGAGCATTTAAATTACTTTGTTTGCAATTTTCTCTCGTGGGATTCTTTCATATGAAATCCAGGGGGGGGGTTCAATTTGATTTATATTTTCTGTTATTATGTGATTTAGGGTGACGGGTTTGTAATCCACATAGGCTTTATTTTTATATATTTTACATTTATCCTCAGTAAGCACATTCAAAGCAGATTTGTATGTGTGTATGTGTCAAATATTTTCAAAGTAATTTAACGAACAAGGCTTTTTTTTAAAATTTCATATAAATTTCTTTTAAATATTTTTTTGGATTTATCAAGGAAATACATCAAGATAAAATTAATTTATATTTCTATTATTGAAGCTTATATGGCTGAATTCTTGAACTGAAGAAGCCTTTTCTCTTACACAACTTTTATCTTTGGAATATTGATATCTTGGAAATAAGTTGGTAGGTGTTCTGATGTTCGAGGACAAGCTTCCTTGGGCACCGGCAAGGGAGTGTGGGTTGTATTCGTGTTGGACTTAAAATTTTACAAAGTCAAAAAGAAATAACTGTAGTATTTTTCCTTTCCTCAATATTACTGTTTACAACAGATTTTGATACAACTTTGTTCATAGGTTGACAACAGAAAATGCTCTTAGATTCAAAGGTATGCAGCCTTGCATGTGCGGGGACTGTCATAGTAAGACCATTAGTTGGCGCAAAATTTATGCCTTGTACCAGGGCGTTAAATACTGTCGCTACGCCTCTGACTGTGATTTTGACACTGTTACAATTACATAAACTGCAAATATAAATGATTATTTAATTCTTTAATGTTTCTATCGATGTTTTATATCGATGTTTTATTGATATAATTACTGATTCATAGTCAAATTATTTATGTCATTATCTATTAGTGTTTTTATAAATTTAATGATTATTAAATACTTACTTAATTTGTTAAAAATACAGTCAAATTTTATTTGATTTTTACTCTCTATTTTATCTTCACTTTGTATGTTTGAATGAGCAACGCAAATGTTGCAACGGCAAGTTAACCCACTTCCCGTTATTGGATCGCGCTGGAATTTGGCAGATAGATTCATCGTCGAGAACAATGCATTCTTTCAAAATTTCAGATTGATCGAAGGTACTATAATTAGCTTTTTTGAAGATTTTCAAATTTAACGATTTTGTGAATTTATTTGATTATAACATCACGTAAATAATATAAACAATATTAATAAAATGTTCCTTTTTAAGTAATTTCTTAACTAAGTGATTTTACGTAACATTAAATATTTCATAGCATTTAGCACACATATTGAAATTTTAATTTTGAGATGACGTAAAAGAGTGAGATATAGGTAGAGTTTTAAAAACTATGTTTTTACGGTTAGTTTTTTTACTTTTTAACTGAAAAACTAAAATATTGACCAAATAATTTGAAAACTTTTTCTTTTGTCGTACTTGTTTTCTTAGTTTGTTGAAATTTACGTTGCATTTTTTTATTTTTAAAATTTCCTAATTTTTCCTATGCTTCAAATTAAATGTTTAAATACGTGATAAGGGCTGTTTTAAATATATATTTTTCTTTTAAGTAGAGAATTTTGGTATTGTATACTATTAAAATGTCTCCATTATCCTAAGGATTAAGGGACATGTGATCTATTTATTTCGTTTGATATTTCAAGATTTTAAAACTGGAAGACCGATTTCAATGGAAGATATCATGAAGGTACTAAAATTATAAGAGAACTAAAGAGGAAATAGTAAAACAAAATCTGTTTTTGGTTCTGCATTTGTCTATGTTTATTTTCAATTTCCTTCGTCTTAATTTATTTTCAAACTTGATCAATATATTTTTTTGTTTCATACTAACATTTGGTCGGGCTGAAATAAAAAATTGTGCTGACTAACTAAAAACATCGACCTAAAAGCAAATGAAAAGAAAAGAAATCGTTTATTTTTGTTGGGGCTTTTAATTTTTATTTTGATTCTTTAACTTCAAGTATAGCACTGCACAAAAAGAAAATACACCATTGAAAAAAAAGTAAATAGCTCATCAATGAATATTTTATTGTTGTGAATTCAACATAATTTGTCAATAACGTATTCCTCTATGTTGTACAGTTTTTACACAAATCCGAAGTTACAGCATGATTCCACGCTGAGGAAATCACGGTGTGAAGTCAGATAATGTCTGTGGGAGACTTGGTTTTTCGAATTCATGTCTTCACTCACGGCCCACACATTTTCTATCAGGCCATTGAGTAGTGATGCCTTCTTGTAGAAACTCGTGTGTTACACCAGTTTTGTGAGGTTGGGCATTGTATTTTTGGAATACCAAACGAAAGAACAGGGTGTGTGGTGTCCTTTCCAAAAGGGGCACAAAATGAGCACGTAACAGAGATACATAGATATTGACAGCTATATTTTCTTCTACAAAGAAAAACACACTGCCTTCATAATCTTCACAATCTTCACCCAACAATCTATCATTCCATGCAAAATTTAAAAACGGTACTAACTAGGTCACCATATGCGGCATATGGTATGCCTCCATCACATAATATTGCTGAAGATTGGAAAAGTTTCGAGTAGCGATGAAATAGAAATATAGAAATATAGTAATTTTATTAATATTTTTTAAAATTTTTTAAAATTTTCATACACAGTTTAAAATATTAATTATCTGTATAACAATTTAGTAGTTCCTTTTTTCATTTATTTTCATTTAATCTTCAACTGTAGATTTTCTGTTTAACACACTTGTAGAAAGCAGTAGCGAACATTTGTATTAAACAGAAAACATTGATCTATAATCGAAATCTAAATGAAATTAATTTGCTACATATATTTATATAAAGTGATGATAATTGTCTATTTGAATTTTATAAAAATACTAAATATTTTCCAAAATATTTCTGATTGAAAAATTGGTTGCAGAAAATTAAATTTCAATTTCTATTGGCATTTGCAGTGAAACGAAATGTTTTCTAATTGAATGAATTTTATTAGTGTGATTAATAGATTATTTTTTTCGGTGTAAATATATTTGCACTTCTATGGCAGATTTAGTGAAAATTCTACACGTGTTATTTAGTTGATAATTGTTTATTGTGGAATCGGACTTGATCGGACTTGATCAGTTTGTGACACAATAATTTGATGTTTCATAGCTATGACTTCTCTTGGTATTTATGTAGTCGAGTTTTCTGTGAGTATCACTATTTTCTACTATTCACTCTTTGGCTATGCACATTTTCCAATATCTGCACATCTGTTGTGTTCATTATAATTCTCATTATTATCCATTTATTATTTCATCATTTCTCAATTGAATGTATTATTAATTAAGCATTTTGATTATTATATAAATATAAATTAATTACAAATTAAAAACTTTATTAACTAAATTTAAATAATCTGAAATTTGGAAATTCAAGATATTTATACATAATTTATGAGATTCTTCTTAGGTTAAATAATAAAGCGGTATAGGGGAAACTTCCATCTTTCATAAATTACCAGCAGATTAACCACAAATTTAAGTCTATTATAAGAAATAATTAATTTATATATATAAAAAATAGAAACACCTACTTGAAATAACGACAAAAATTATGCGCCCCAACTTAAGTTTAGTGAATTTATTAGGGAAAATCAAAAAATCATTGAAATGAGAAAAATAAAATACAAACACATACACTTCACAAACTAACCATATAATAAAAATTTCATACAATGGAACAAGTATTATGGGCAGCTATTATTTATAAGGGGAATTTTTAGTAATTAAAATTTTCAATTTGATGATATTTCAAGAGCTTTATCGAATTCCGCATTTACACGAGTACGAGAGGAACAAGAAAGACCAATGCGAATTAAAATTTATTTAATAAAATTCTAATTTAAAAATTTATTATAAATTTAATAAATCAGCAGAGTCGTAGAAGAGATATATCCATTGATGAGCTGTGACAGGTTCTTGCCAGTTCACATAAACTGGTTGTTCAAATGATACTTGAATATCTCGGTTTTTGTTTGACATGAAAAATAATGTTTACTTGCTCTTGTACTTTTATTATTATTAATGAAACTTCAGTTTCTAGTCAAGTTTTTAACATGTTTTTATCAGCGATAAACTGTAACTGGTTCCCATCGGGTCACTCGGTCCGGTTGTTAATCAGTTCTGGGAATCAAATGTTAGATGACTTGAATTCCACCACTGGATTTATCAGTTATCATGTCTGTTTTTTGACTGAAATCAAAATATTACCTAATTTTGAATATATAAAATGTATTTTATTACAAAATTATATTTCACTTCCTTAGAATACCATTTAAAGCACACAAACCGAATTAATTTGAAATATTAAAAATTATTAATGTTAACTTGCAAATAAACATTATTTGCTGAAGATATTTCAAAACAGAATCTTTCCTCAATTTACCGGTGCTATTGAAAGGGGCAATTATTTCAGTTTCCATCTTTATATCGGACAAATGATTTTCCATAATTGCTGCTAGAGTGCCGCTAATGGTTATTATTGTGAATTGTCGATTTACATATTTTTTTTCTCTTATTTTTTTTACTCATCTAGCATTACCAATAAAATATTTTATTTTTTTGGTCGCCTTTCATCTTTTTACTTTTATCGGTATTTCAATTATTTTCATTTTGACAAAAGATTAATAATTAATTCCACTTAACACAAATTTTCGGCTTTGCCTTTATCGATTATTAATTTCGAGTTGTTTTAGCTTTTTCTCAAAAACTCAATTTAAAAAGTTTTTTCGAGTGAAAATTTTTTTTAGCAAACGATATATAAAATGCATTAAAATTGGATTTGGTGGTGTATATTGAAATCAGATTATAACTGCATGCCCATTAATTCTGATCTCCCTCTACAATTTTTGTGTTTTTTGGCATTTTATTGTAACTATTTAGTAAATACGTCTTTCTGTTCAATTCAATTATTTTTTCGAGTAATGTCGAAAGCCGCATTATCGATTGTGCTAATTGTGATTATCACAGTGGAACCAATATAATGGAGGCGTCCGTGAATACAATAAATAATTATCATAAATAAATAATTAATATGTATAAAGAAATCAATCATTTCAATTTTTTAATAACATTTTTTTTCACATTTATTATTTTAAATATAAGTTTTCTTTTTTTAAATTGAGTATGTTTTTTATTTTTGTAAATAAATAATCTGAAAACATTTTTTAAAGCTTTTTATAATTTTTAGCATAGGGCTTCAAATTCCATTAGATTATTTCATATGAATATTGTATAATTAATTAAGTTAACCTATTACGTGATAATATGTCAACATTGTAGTTTCAAGGTCAGAGGTTATTGATGATTTTTGATGGTTGTGCCTGAATGATGGTAAGTTAGTGTTTCTGAATGTATCAATAATTAGTAAACCAATAAACTCCCTTTTAAATGTTACCCAATGAAAAGCTATAAAAGAATGTGTTGAGTATTTGTGACTAGAATAAATATTGCACACTTGTGTCTCTTTTTTACATGGCGACCGTACCAAAAGTTTAGAATTTTATAAATTCGATGGTTTGTGTTTACAGATTTAAACTGTTTTGATGACTGGTTTAACTTGGTGTGGCATGTAGGCACCTTGGTACGTACTTTTTGTCATTTCTATCGATTTTTAATTAACTTTATTATCGATTTGTTTTAAAATATGGATTCTTAGCATTTTTACATAACACCCCCTCACAAATACTCATGTTCCATTTATACACAAAATATAAATACGATATATTTAACTGTTATCTTCAGGTACAAAGACCAACTAAAATAGTATGGATTATTTTTTATACTTTTTAATCAAATTATTTTTTATAAATAAATAATAAAATAAATTTGGCAACGATTTAATTAAAAGAAAACGCCAATGAAAAAACTCTTCGTACGATATATTTCGACAGTTTGACCGTCACTTCAGGCACAAAAAACCAACTAAAAATATCATGAATTAATTCATATTATAAGTTAATTCATAATACTTTTAGTTGTTTTTTTGTGCCTGAAGATGACAGTCAAACGGTCGAAATATATCGCACGAAGAGTTTTTTATTGGTGTTTTCTTTTACATTATTTTTTAATTAATTTTTTTAATAAATAAATATTTTAATACTTTTAAACCAATTTTTAAAATAATAATAAAATACTCGACATAGTTAATATTATACAAATATTGTGTTATTAGAGTCAAAGGCGTATTTAGTATTTGTGGCCTCTATCAATACACAATATATATTTGTATACAATCGCAGTAAAAAGTAATTTTGCACCATTAACCAAGCTTTTTGTGCGCTTTTTCAAATTAGTAGAAATTTTTAGTTGGTAAATATATAATAAAATTTTAAATTCTTTTAAAACTCAATTAAAAATACCATCTTTTACAAATTTTTCTAAAAATTGAAATTAATAGTCAATGAAGATTTATCTTTTTATCTAATTATCTATTCGTTACATTGGATCAAAATTCCTTCTTTAATGAACCACCCCCTCCTTGGCTGCGTTTTTTATTAGACCTAGGATGTCAGGTAGTTTCAGTTTTTAAAATATCTATCAAGAATACATTTAGTTTTATGAAAAATAATTAGAAAAAAAAAGAAAAAAAATTAGTTTGTTTAAAATTAATGTTTATTAATACATATTTTATAGACCGTACAAATAATTCCAAAATATATGATATAGAATTCCAATGTCCTATTGTTTCTTTCTGTTTCCTGTTTAAGATTTTATTTGTAATTAAAATCAGAGCAAATCTTTCTTGAAATATTGTAAGTACTATTTTTATGCACTATTTTAAAAATGTGACTGGGAAATCAAATTTTTTCTCTTTTAAAAATTAAAATCTGATTTTCCAATGAATTATGTGACGACAATAAATTAGTTTTATAGATGATAACCACAAATTTTCAGCAGGATTTATCAAGTTGTTAAATAATATAAATTTACTTACCTTCACTTTGAATATAGGTCTTTATATTTTTTTATATTAATTTTGCACAAATTCTCGTTTCTTTTTTTGGCAATAAATGGAAATTTATAGGAAAAAACCTGTCAAAAGCGAACAAATATAAATAATTTTACTGTTAAATTAAATCATAGGCTCATCCCACTATAAAATACGTTTTATATGTGTATATTATATGGTTAGGTATAGTTTTTTTTTTTTAGTTTGTCAGGTGGGCTATTTAAATTAAACATTCTCAACTTAAGTTTTCTGATAAGATTAAGGAAATTGTTTCCTATTTCGAAACTCATCTTCCAAAGAAATTAAAATGCTTCAACTGATTTTGTCTGATATCCAATTGTGAAGTTTTCACTTTTTCAATTCATGGAATTAGCTAATTGTCTCTCTCACTCTTTTCTTTTTTTAATTGTAGAAAAATGAAAAAAAACATTCCTCAAACTTCAGTAAGAATATTAATTATTATTTAAATAAAAATTTCAAAATTGAGCTTCACAAAAATATTTGTCCTGTGCTCATTTTTTACAATTTTAATTTCACATTCCTGACCATTGGTGATAGGCTTTTTTAAATGAATTTTATTGGTTTCGAATCTTAAAGGGTATTATTTTAATTCACAAAATTTATTTTAAAGACATATTATAGTGAAAGCATTATGTAAAATTATACAGTGCATATATAAAACGAAAAGACTAACCGATATTTATTTAGGATCAGGACCAAATACAGATTTTTATGAAGTAAACATTCTTTTTTAATCGAATATAAAAATGAGCGTATATAGAGTGTACATAATCGTTTCTAATTTATCTACTCCTGTTTCGAATGAATAAGAACTTCTATAATATAAGTAAAATCAATGATCTTATATTATATAAACATACAGACTTTCCTGTGTGGTCATGTAATTTGGTCGAAAGAATAATAAGCTTTACTATAAAATGTGAGAAAGTAGAAAAAATAAATTTGACAAACAAAAAATGCATACAATCTTTTGATATGTGGAATTGTTCCAGTGAATAATAACTATATATATTACTACTATTATAATTATTTATTATAAATTTTACTTTTAAATTTAGTCTGACGTACATTTTTAGAAATAAATACAAAAAATCTCATAAAAATACCTATAAGGCTATAAACCAATTAAATTGCTTATGCATAAATTTCAATAAGTTATCATTATTATCAGTTATTCTAGTTATAATATAATTTTTAAGTTATAAAGTTGTGCTTGACAAACAAATAATCTTTCAAGTTTTAACCTTTTAATAAAACGTCTTTGTTGAATGCATCATAGATTTTAATGCCAATGAAATTTATTAGCACTGACTGTAAAAAATGTAAAAGTATTATTTTGTAAGTCGTATTTAATTGTCAAGTGCATTTTATATAGCTGAAATGCTATTTCATATAATCCAATCTAATAATTTCCATAAAACATCACATGACAGTGTTGTTAGTAACAATGCAAAATCTATATATTTATAATTTTATCAGTCTTAATTGACCGCCATTAACCAACTTAGTTTACAATTAAAAAATATAAATAATATATTATACAAATTTTGCAAACCAGTTTTTATTTACTTTCTGTTGAGCTACTATTTAAATTTCTCTTTCTTTTCAAAGATTTTTTTTGTATTTCGACAATGGTAATTAATTTTCCCAATTTTAAGTGATGATGTAATTTATTGTCGAGACCCGGTAATTATAACATAAATTATCATCATTTCTCCCTGAATTGTGAGCACTTATACCGTTTCCGTAGCAAAGTCAGTATTACGGGGACAGCATCGCAAGTATTTCATTAATGCATATATATATATATATCCTCATCTAATATAATAGACTATATTATACTAGACTGGGTAACTTAAACTCGCAAATGGTCTTTTCAAGGAAAACAATATTTTAAGAGAAATTTTCTGAATTGAGAATATTTTTATATATGATTGAACTTTTATATCATGTTAAGACTGCAATATCCATTGAGTACCAATGTCTATGAAGTAGTATATTAATGAAATAATTGCAATGCGGTTCCCCCCTCATACTGACACTGTTACGGAAACCGTATAAGTGCTGACGATTCAGGGAGAAGCGATAGTAATTTATATTATAATTACCGGGTCTCGACACTAAATTACATTATCACTTACAATGGGAAAATTAATTGCAATTGTCGAAATAAAAAAAATATTTTTTTGAATTACAAACTATTTTCTCAAAAAGAAACTTTACTTTCTGAAGCTCAAATAACAATTGAACTCGTTTATGAAGGCATATAAAACTGCCTGTAAATACAGGTGACAATATTATTGTATTTTTCTCGTATAAAGAGGCAGACCAGTTATAATGCTTTTTGAAACTTCATATTCTATATTTTACATAACCTTTTGATGTTTATGGGAATTTTTAAGGAATTTTCTTTCAAATTTGTCGAGAAAATATAATTTCATAGGTTTATACTTTGTTATAGAATTGCATATTTTTAGGTACCCTTAAAATCATCATATAAAAGAAGCGGTTAACTCATGAAAAAAGAAGTTTTTTTTGAGGTTCCCGATTAATGAAGAAAATTATCTTTGGTACATAAAAATTACACATTACCGTTTTATAGCTTTATGAAAAGGAAAAAAAAGAAATTAAATAGTAGATCAAACGATTAAGAAAATATAAACCATTTTCCAAGGTTTTGTATTATATTTTTTGTAAAAATTATAATAACTTATAGAAAAAACTTAATAAAAAATATTTTACAAAATTATAAGTTTAGATATGCTAAAGATAGTAGGTAATTATTAGTCACTACGCGTCTTCGTTTTCTGATTAGGAATAGCCATTGTAAAGTGATTTATTAATAATTTCTAATAAACTAATTATTTTACCAGATCACTATGTTTGATGACTAATGTGGGAATTTTTGTGTGTAATGAAATGAAATAAATATGTATGTGATCTTTATAAACAATATCGTTTAAACTAATAATACTCTCTTTTATAGATTATGCAATTTGAAGTACTTTAAATACTTACAATTTTATTTTCTAATTTGGATTATTTTTGGATTATCTTCTAACTACTCATTAAAATGTTTATTTTACAGTATTTTTCTCTTCTTAAACAACTTGTTCGTCTGTTCTTTTTCAATTTTCCACTTAGCAAATGAGTTAAAATTCAGTATAATTTCAATATTTAAAATTCATGTTTGCATTTATCTGGCTGATATAGTAAAGATTGGGAGGTTTGTCCCACTCCAAATCTCACACTACCCGTAGAAACAATGCTTTTTCTCATCAGAAAATATACATTTATCCCCCGATTTATTTCATAGATTAATGGATTTTAATAAAACTTTACTATCAAGGTCATGACTTTTACAATCGCTTTTCACAAAATTCTTCTAAAGAATGATAATTACCTTCTTCTTCCCTTTCAAGAGTTAAATAGATTTCTTTTGTGGTTTTAGGACATTGGTACATATTTTGATATTATCATGATCCTAATAACTGATTGAATCTTAATTGTTTTAAAAAGACTTTCACAAAATTCCATTATGGTTGCCGCTATAAAAAAGGCTACTTTAAATCAATAAAAACTCAAAAAATAGCTTCTTATTCCATATTTTTTTCTATGAAAACAAAATGTCTAAATTTGATTTACACCAAATCTTTTTTTTAAATCTTTTTAAGTTTCTATTTGTTTGTTTAATAATTTTTTTTATTTATTAACTAATTAAAATACAAAATCTTAAATATTTCTTTACCTTAGGCTTTTGAGATTATTGTTGACACTTTAAAAAAAGACTCATACTGTAAATCCAATTTCCAAGCTACTAAATTACAATAAATCCAACGGCGCAAACTGATTAAATTCTCAATCTTCTAGTGCGCGTCTGTGTGCGCATTGAATTTTTATTCTTTTTTACACATCTGTGTGTTCTTTTATCATAATATTCTCGCGTTTTGTTGAATTTAATGCAATTTTTCATTTCAAGCTGTGGGTGTAAAAGGAAGATAACTTCAGAAATACTTGCCCAGATATACCAACAGTTTTTCTTACAACAATCAACAATCAACACATATTGAAAGTTTTCGTTGTAATGTTACATTTTTAATCAAACTATTTGAATGAATTTTTTCTCTCTTGAAAGATAAATAAAACATGCTTCATGGCGCCAATTGGACAAAAGGAGATCCGGTATTTTTAATTGTCACATTATTTTAATTGCCGATTTTATTTGTCTGTTTAATGAGGAATTTTGAGGAAGTCTATTTACGGTCCAATATATTATAGTGAATTTAAACTATAAATATGTCGGTTGGGTGGTTTAGTTGGTATAGCACATCGAAAGTAAA
The DNA here is from genome assembly GCA_022537955.1 of Schmidtea mediterranea. Taxonomy (NCBI): domain Eukaryota; kingdom Metazoa; phylum Platyhelminthes; order Tricladida; family Dugesiidae; genus Schmidtea; species Schmidtea mediterranea. Next base: position 11,897,478 of record CM039681.1, read on the forward strand.
AATTCTATACCAATTTTTGACAAATTTAAAACTTTAAGATATTATTCATGTTCAATATGTTAATAAAAAATGAGTTGATATTATAATTTTAAATACCTTACTTTTTTCTATATTTTCTTGAAAAGGATATTAAATAAAGTTACACAAATATTAGTTTAAGCAGGCTCAACTTGAAAAAAAAGCCATGAAGGTTAACAATTCAATTCTTTTAATATAATATTTTCTACAAAATCTGATTCATAGTCAAATTTTGTAGAAAATATTATGTCACTTATAAAGAAATCAGAGGTGAAAAACAAAAAAAGTCTTTATGATTTTATAATATAGTTTATTTACAAAAATCTAGTAAAAGGCTTTGAATTATAAGCGAAAAAATTCCGAGTAAGCAGCGTTTAATTACATGAATTTATGCATGAATTATTATTATCACCGTATATATTCGTGTATAAGTCGACTTGAATAAAAGTTGAATTGGAAATTTAAAGCCAGTTTGTAGTCCTAAATCGGAAACCCGTGTATAAGTCGAATAAAATATCATGACAGGCTTTAATTTTACTTCATCTGATATCCAAGTTAACACAAAATTGAAATGAGTTCTTTCGCGTCCAGTTGTTTTGAGCATAATTGTTTTTGACCCAACTGTGTCTACGGTTTGGTTTCCTGACATATCAAAGGTTATTGGAGTCTCATCCATATTTCCAGATTGTAACCGTGTCTGTTTTTATAGATTAATGACAAAATAATAGAATGTAAAAACTTTGTCTTCCAAAACAGCTTGAAGTTTCTGAGCTACCTTTGTTCTATGTCTGAGTGTTAATGAATTTCGATTCATAAATCTTGTACACCATCCCGGTGAAGCTTTGAATGTAGAAATATCTGTTTGATGTTTATACTTCTCACTTTTCTTAATTGAAAGGCACGAAAACGAATAGACCCTTTTGTGACTATAAATCTATTTGGACGTTGCTCCAAAACTCATTTAATAATCTCAGTTTCTAAATCAGAAAAGGATGGAATCTTTCCTCTTTGCTGTACATTTAGTGTTTGGTATTTTAGAAAGCTCCTTTTTATTTTTAAGCCAATCTCGTACAAGTCTTTCGTCAACGTTAGTATCTCTCGCTTCATTTGAATTGCAATTAACCTCAGCAAGCTCAATTGCTTGTAATTTAAATCCAGCTTCGTACCAATTCCCTTTTCGTTTCATTTTTAATAGTATTGACTTTGTATTCGCTCTTCAATTTTAAAACTTTGAAATAAAATAATATGAAGATAATAAGTTTTTTTGTTGGATAATTGCAGATTACTGGTTTTATTTCTTTGCATATATTGTTTAATGAATTTTATTTTATTAATAAATGAAGTTTAAATTAATAATTTAATTTATGTCTTAATAATTAACCAATCCGTTGTTTGAATTCCATAATTTAATCGAAAGTAATTAATTTGATTAAAAGCTACGCGATTACAAAAAATCATTAAAAATTTAATCAAAAAATTTAAAATTTTTGGCCTTTCAATTATTTTTCCTAATTAAGAAGTTAGAATTTATTACTAAAATTAAATTTATTTTCTTTATGAGTGAATATGAATTTTTTTTAACAATTACTATGAGAATAAAAACCTATTTTTATCTTGTGCATTCGTAATGAAGAACAATAAAACTCCTGCTGCACTGCTTGTTTCAATTTGTTAGCAAACATGACAATTCAACGGAATCAGCCAATTGTTTTAATTAAATTGTTACAGTTACGTTGCTATGATTGGATTTTAGCCAATTTTCAAACATCTTCAAAGAAAAGAAATTAGAATAGGGATGAAACAATTAACATATTGCCATTTCAGCCAATAAAGAAATATCTTTTTAAATTATACAATATTTGGAAAAAAAATTTCACGTTTTGACAACTATTTAATAGTAAAGTTACTTGAAATAATATAGTCATTTGTAGTTTTAACGCACAATGTAATGAATAGCTTGTTAATATTGATCAAGTTAGTATTTCTGAATGTTCAAGTAATGTTTTTGCTGATTCATTAAAAATTAAACCAAGTTCCATTTATTTTATTTCTAGATGCATAATTGAATTTATTAATTTTATACACAATTAAAAACTATGAATTGTATAGTCCTGAAAAGATTTATATACTTATTTGAATTATATTTTAATTAAAAAATTATATTTCAATTAAAAATAATTCAGAAACATTAAATATTCAAAAAAAAATCTTTATCTGATGAAATTCAACAGTTGAAAAATCACAAATTTTCGTGAATATTATGAAACCAATTTTGTTCAAATAATTCAAATAACATCTTTTTTATTTTGTCCTTAACGATATTAATTAGCAAATAATGGATGCTTCATTGAATCTAGTTCATTTGTCAACTGGCTGTGTGTGCGCGCGTGTGTATCTGTGTGTTTGCACGCGTGTGTGCATGTGTTACATGCAGAGAAAATGTCGATGAAATTATTTCTAAGATAATCGAAATCGATTTGTGCTCCATTTTCAATTAATCTTAAAACTTTATTCGGGAAATAGAATTAGTAATTCTGAAATATTTCAAATGAGAATTTGTTTTGTAAATTTGTAAATTTCTCAATTCTATTATTTATCGTTATGAATAAGCATTTTAATTTACTGAAAAGTGATTTTAATTAATATTATTATATATTTTTAATTTTTTTTCTTGTTTCTGTAACTTATATATATATATATATATATATATATATATATATATATATATATATATTAAAAGATAACGCTAATAAAAAACCTTTCGTACGATATATTACAACAGCATAACTGTCATCTTCAGGTACACAAAACCAACTAAAAATATTATGAATTAACTTTTAATTTAAACAAATTATTTTTTATTAATTTTTGTAATAAATAAATATTTTAAAAATATATTCAAATAACTTTTAACTAATTTAAAATTTTATTTATATAAATATTATAATCTTTATTTATATTATAATTTTTAAAAAATAATTTAATTTAAAAATTCAATTATTTTAATAATATTAAAAAAATTTGTTTTTTAAAAAACAATACATAGACATGATTTAACATACGTAAACTATTTAAAAACATTCAAAACATTCGTAGTCACAGCACTTTGTACAATAATCTTTGGATTCAATGACCTTATCTGCAATGCTTCTCATATCACGCGTTCCCAATAATTATTAAAACTTTTCAACAAAATTCTAAAATCAGACATTCCTATTTCACTTTTACAGCCTTTATATTGCTTAATCGACACTGGTCTAGAACTCGAGTACAGAGATGACGGGAAGTCTCTCCAATGTATGTGGCATTACACCCATTACATGTAAATTGATAAACGAGATCAGAACACAATCCAACCGGAGTTTTTGATTTATTAATAAACATATTGCGTACCTTACACGAATTAGAGGCGATATTATACTCTAAATTTCCCTTCTGTTTACTTAACTTCATTTTATAATTTGTAAACCCTTCGAGTACAGCAATACTAACACATATTTAGGCTCAATCTTTTTATATCCATTTTTACTATTATTTAGATCAACACTCAATTCACACCCATTTGACAAATTACAATCAGACTTTCCAAAACATGGATCCTTAGAATTTTTAATCAATTTATCAACAGTCTCTTTTATCGCCAACAATAAAAATGATTTAGAATATCCATTCTTTATCAACAACTCAACTCAACACTTTTTACCGAATTTGCAAAAGTAGAAGATAAAGACCATGAATGATAAATCAATCCTTTCACCATATTTCTCTTATACTTAAATTCACAAAAGCTTTCTGGAGAAGTATAAAGACCAGTATCAGTTGGTTTTCTATAAATCTCTGTCTCATAATGTTTATCTTTGCGTTGAATTAACAAATCCAAAAACGCAATTGATGACTTTCTCTCCGTTTCACATGTGAATACAATTTTCTTATGTAAACTGTTCATAAAATGCAAAAACGGTTCTACATGTTTCTGGTTTTCAAATATAAGAAAAATATCATTCACATACCTTTTATAAACAAAAGGTTTTTCAAATTGGAAAGAAGCAATTTTCTTTTCCAAACTAGCCAAAAATATTGATGCTATCGTTGGTGCTAAAGGGGAACCCATAGCGACTCCATCTATTTGTTGATACCATTCATTATGGAAAAGAAAATTGACATTTGAAGTAGCAAATTCAAGAAGTTTACGAAATGCCTTTCTATCCAAAATGTAATTATTTATTTATATATATATATATATATATATATATATATATATATAAATGTTTTTTACAAATTTTTAAATCGTATATAGAAGGTAAAATTATAAATTATATCAGTTAATAAACTAAAAAAAAATAATTTTAAGTAATATTATTATATATTTTTAGTTTTTTTTTCATGTTTCTCCAACTTTTATACATTTATATTCTAAATATTTTTTACAAATTTTTAAACCGTATATAAAAGATAAAATTATAAATTATCAGTTAATAAACTAATGAAAAATAAAAAAATGGAATTTAATAAATATTATTTAAATGAAAAAATTGTAAATATATAATGAAATTTTACTAAAATCTAAATTATTAATTAACGTTTAAGTAATATGTTATGAATATGAAAATTCCTTAATAATTTGTTTTAATGCTTTGTAGAATTTTAAAACATAAAAAAATAGTATTTAATATTCCAGTTTTATATGAAATAATCTCAAACCAATTGGGTAAACATATTATCAAATCACTTTTATTTGTTTTTTTGGAGATCCTGAAATGCAAACTCGCACAATATTTTTTATCTGCTGTAGAAAGACTAAAGTAAATAAAGCTGCGATTATAAGAAAGTTTATATCCAGTTTTTTTTGTGAAAGACATAGGCATTTCATCTCTTGAAGTTTTATAAAAGAGAGCAACTTTTGGTGAAAACAGTTTATATTTTTGTTATAATAATATATTAGTTTATTGCCTGTGAATTTGTCACAACATATCCCAGCTTCCTCAACTTGACATAGGTATTTGAGTTTCTTTTTTATATGAATCTTCATAATAAACTTCAGTATTCATTGAGTAGTTAGCTGATATAGTTGCATTACTCAGAATTTCAGTTCTTGATCCCGGATCATTTCCAAATTCAGAAATATCTCTATTTAGTGAGATAGATTGTCAAATGTTTAGGTTACTCTTCTGTTTCGTTTGGCTTCGAAAATTGAAATCTATGTTGAGTATGTCGCCCTAAAGAGTTTTTTGAAACTCTTATATGTATAGAACGGAATATAAATAAATAATGAAGTAAAAATAATGAAAAATAGCCTCTTATATTTATTGTCAAAATCTTGTAAAAGTTTTTTATTGAAAAATATTATCGGTTTTTTTATATACCCGGTTTTCAACAAATATTTGTAACGCTATCAAATTTTTAGATTTGTTTTTCCTATGCCATTGTGAAGATGTAGAATTTTAATTATGAACTTTAGATAATTAATTGAAACCATATAATTTCCTTAATTTACTCATTCCTACCGATGGTAACTTACCGTGACTATTATTAAAATGATTAAAATTATTTAATTAGTTAGTTAATATGACAATTTTGTCCAAATTTAACAAATTAAGCATAATTTATCAGAGAAAACTCGATTTTCAGATAGCAGTGAAATAGAAATGACATGTTGTCGATTAAAACTAATAGCGATTGTAATATTTTTAATGTTCTATATCTTTTAATTGCATATATTAATTCCAGGTTATGTATTTTGTTGGGAAATTTTTTTAAATAAGTTTAATTCACAAACAAGATAAATATTTTATGTGGCGCACATTTGCTTCAAATTAAAATTATTTAATTAGTTAGTTAATATGACAATTTTGTCCAAATTTAACAAATTAAGCATAATTTATCAGAGAAACTCGATTTTCAGATAGCAGTGAAATAGAAATGACATGTAGTCGATTAAAACTAATAGCGATTGTAACATTTTTAATGTTCTATATCTTTTAATTGCATATATTAATTCCAGGTTGTATTTTGTTGGGAAATTTTTTTAAATAAGTTTAATTCACAAACAAGATCAATATTTTATGTGGCGCACATTTGCTTCAAATTAAAATTATTTAATTAGTTAGTTAATATGACAATTTTGTCCAAATTTAACAAATTAAGCATAATTTATCAGAGAAACTCGATTTTCAGATAGCAGTGAAATAGAAATGACATGTTGTCGATTAAAACTAATAGCGATTGTAATAATTTAAATGTTCTATATCTTTTAATTGCATATATTAATTCCAGGTTATGTATTTTGTTGGGAAATTTTTTTAAATAAGTTTAATTCACAAACAAGATAAATATTTTATGTGGAGCACATTTGCTTCAAATTAAAATTATTTAATTAGTTAGTTAATATGACAATTTTGTCCAAATTTAACAAATTAAGCATAATTTATCAGAGAAACTCGATTTTCAGATAGCAGTGAAATAGAAATGACATGTTGTCGATTAAAACTAATAGCGATTGTAATAATTTAAATGTTCTATATCTTTTAATTGCATATATTAATTCCAGGTTATGTATTTTGTTGGGAAATTTTTTTAAATAAGTTTAATTCACAAACAAGATAAATATTTTATGTGGAGCACATTTGCTTCAAATTAAAATTATTTAATTAGTTAGTTAATATGACAATTTTGTCCAAATTTAACAAATTAAGCATAATTTATCAGAGAAACTCGATTTTCAGATAGCAGTGAAATAGAAATGACATGTTGTCGATTAAAACTAATAGCGATTGTAATAATTTAAATGTTCTATATCTTTTAATTGCATATATTAATTCCAGGTTATGTATTTTTTTTGGAAATTTTTTTAAATAATTTTAATTCACCTACAAGATCAATGTTTTACGTGGAGCACATTTGATTCATGGTCGTGAAAAGGATTGGTTTCATCATATTGCAATTATTAAAAAAAAAATTTTTAAACACCCTTCGGTTATTTTTCAAATAGAAATTTTTCCACTATTGACTGAATCCTTACTATTTTCAAAAGGCTTGAACCGGATAAATTTTTTTAAATTATTCATTAGATATTTTCATTGGGAGCTTTCGAAAGATTTATTTAAATTTCCTGTCAATAATGAAATCTCGGAACAATTATTCCCACCAATTGACAGATGAACACAGGGATTTATGGGACTCATTAAAATGATTTAATCAGGAAATCAGATTTGTCATTGGTCTCACAGTATTCGAGTCGACCAATGATAATTAAAAGTGGGAAATTTTTCGCCAGATTGATTAATTGAGCTTGAGATTTGTTTCTCTGACAATATTTTTTTTCTGCCTTTATTTGTTTAAATCTTTCAAAAATTGAGACTTTTCTCTCGATTTCTTATTTCGAATTGGGATTCGATTTTTCAGAAAATCAAAAAAATCCCGGGTGAAAAATATTCCCGAGGCAATAGATGAGTTTCGAAATTAATTTTTTGTGGAATTTTTTAAAGTTTTTACCTAGATGAAACACATTTGTTTGTTTTGTTTTTCTCTCAAATGTTTTAATGTTTGAGAATTTTATGTAAATGTTTTAAAAATTATTAATTTGAAAAATTCGATAATTACACTTTTTATAATAATTACATTTAAAATAATTTGTCGAATTAAAATTTTAAGATCAAACAACAAAATTAACAATATCAAAAATGACAATAAAGACGACAGTATTCCTGAA
>CM039681.1:11912703-12013640 GCA_022537955.1 Schmidtea mediterranea
CGAGTTTATAAATCACTCTACATGCGTCAATACTCGGGCTGTTGAATCTTTCAACAACACGTTAAAACTTGAAATCCAAAGCTGGAAAGGAGTTGAAGCTAATTTAAGAAGTGCATTTTAAAAGTTTTGCTATTTTTTTCAATAACAGAGATGAAATGTTTTTACAGTTTTCAATTTAAAATTCTAATTAAATTTTCTTTGTTTTATACTTTCAAATAACTTAAGTTTTGATAATATTTTTGTCACTACATATATAAATATTTATTTATTTTATATTAATATATATTAAAATAGCAAAATTAAAAGTTTCCCCACGTGGTTAAACTTTTAATTCTGATCCGTGTTTACTAATATCAATTGATTTCATAAGTCGATTGTGAAAAATAATTTGAGGGCGGAACTGGCGGGCAGTCATTCCAATTTATGTCATTGCACCCATGGCATATATATATATATCCAATTTCCGAACACAATCTAAGTAAGACTTGAGATAAACAAAAGATTCAGACTACATTTTTGTTCACTAACATTATTCAATTTACTCAGTCGACAGTTATCAAGAACTTGAAACGGAGATTACGGGCAGTCATTCACAATAGACTTATGAAATTGATTGATATTAGTAAACACAATTTTGTGCTGCAAGATGAAAATAAATGTAAAATGTTTTTTGTTTAAAAGTTTGAAAATATTTTATTGAAAGTTTATTAAGATTTTGTTAAAGTTCAATTTTATAAAATTTATTAAATTAAATTTTTAAACTCATAATTTGATATTTTTATTGAGAATAATTTTTAAACATTTAAATGAAGAAATTTTTTTGAATAAACCCTTTTAAATCAATTTAGTTTAGAGTTCATATCTATCTGACGATGACAGTGATTATGTCGAAATATATTGTAGTATAATATATACGTTGAATTTGTACTTTATTTTATTTATATATTTTTTAGATTGGGGCTTTTTTTTATAAAATAAGAATATCATTATGTAATGGAAGGGTGAAAATAGGAGAGCAGCATGACGGGATTTAGCATTAAGGAAATTAATAACTATTTTATTTATTTATCAATTCCTTTTACAGTTATTAGCTATGAATGTTAAACTTTTGCTTCAATTAAATAGGTCCATCGTAATTGAGATAAATTTGTAAGCTCACAGTCCCAATTCAACACTGAACTTTATTTTGTCATTTATTAACAAATTCTTTACGAAACCAAGGAAAAAACTAGTTTATTTTTCATGTTAAATTTTACAGAAATTAAAAGTAGAAAATTTAAAAAGTTAACTTTCTTTTCGTTATTAATAAAATGTAATTTATCTTTTTCTATGCAGTATTGATGATCAGATCTTATCTGTGAATGGAATCAACATGACCTATTTGACCCACGAGGCAGCTGTGTCAGCTCTGAAAGAAGCTGGAGATGAATTACATTTGGTGAGATAATAATAATAATAATAATAATAATAATAATAATAATAATAATAATAATAATAATAATAATAATAATAATAATAATAATAATAATAGCAATAATGATAATAATAACTATTGAATTCTATCTATGACATAATGATCCATTCTGTCGTTTCTGAAATTCTCATTTCCAATAGTATTATCTTGACCGTTTGGAAGTTCATAACTCTTTCATGTGACGATGAAGAGGCTGCAGTTTATATTTCTTGTTCAAAATCACGAGCAATAACAAAAAAAAATTGTAATATATCGGATAATTTCTCTTTCGACTGTAGTTATAAAACTGTAATCTCGTTCTGTCAGGATTTCCATTAAATAATCGGTCAAATCTCTCCCCTCCAAATCCATTCTGGTTGTATCGAAGAGAATTTTTCACCATCAGTTAACGAAGATTTATTTTGAACAAAGATATCTTTATCTCAGCCTTCATTGTCAACACTAATAAATTCATTTCCATTCTTCGAGTTAAACCATTTAACTTGCCCAATAACTTGAGATTGAGTCATGATTAACATTTTTATTAAACCAAATCAAAAAATAATAATAATATTATAAGAAATTTTTTTGATTTTAACCTCTGATTTCTTTTTATTTATAAAAGACATTATGTTTCCTACAAAATCTGATTCATAGTCAAATTTTGTAGAAAATATTATGTCTTTTTTAAATAATAATAATAATGATAATAATAAAAATAATAATAATATTAATAATAATAATAATAATAATAATAATAATAATAATAATAATAATAATAATAATAATAATAATAAATGTTAAATGTTTGAACAAATAAACTATTCATGAATTATCCACCATAATTTTCATTTTTCATTTAAATAATAATTATGAGTAAACAGTGCACGAATATATATATATATATATATATATATATATATATATATATATATATATATATATATATATATATATATAATTGATAAACTCCAGTTTCATTAAAATAATGAATGTATTTTTTATAAAAATTATTGAAAACTCTGTTGAACTAATTGAATGCACGAAGAAAACTAGAAAGCACAATAATATGCCTTTTTTTAAATTGGTTTTGTAGACAAATTGGTTTTCTTATTTTTCATAATAATCTCTACTATTAAATAATGACCTGTTGTCTATGAATGCTGCTTCGGTCTCTGGGACTGGGGAAACCCATGGCAATGAAGCATTATTAAATTACAGATTAGACATTAAAAGATTTCCTGGGACAGCAATCCAGTATTTCTCAGACTGCGTTGCTACAAGAATTAATTTTAATTAAATTAAACTTGAAATGAATCCCATCAAAAGTACAGTAAGTAAATGTTTATAAAATAATAAATAATAAATTTCATGTAAAGAGTGATTTATGAGCAACGGAAAATTTAGATTAATTTTAATACAAAAGGAACGAAGGAGGCTTAGCCATCAGAGCGGAAATGTTTCTTTTTAAGTTTACACCAAATGATCAATATGGCTTCCATTTTCTGCCACAGAATTTTCACGCGGCAGACCATAATGTTATAGTGGTTGCTGTATTTGTCTGTTGAGGGTTGTTTTCTCCTGTGACACTTATATAGCCCATTAACTTCTTCGGTATTAAGCCGTTTTTAATGACAAGCTTCAACTGTATGTAACCCTAGAATCAGGAATCGCAGGGATTGAGGTTTGGGAGAGGAGGAAGCCAAACGAGTAACAAGTTCCGGTTGTTGACACGAGCATTGCCAAATTTTTGCAACATTAATTCTTTCACATTACCAAAGATGTCTGTATTTTCATTATCTTGTATTAAGATCGTGTAAAAAACTTTCTTGTTTCGTCTTAATGTCAATGTTGTCAAGATCCTTTGGAAATTGTAGACCTAAGTCAATAGTTTTTAATGTATTAATATATTTCTATATTTCCGGGAAATCCTTGAAGCCGGCTTCCACTGAAATTGAAATGATATTATTTGTCTCTCAATATTGTATGCATTTATCGAAAAAGAACCGACATTCTTTGTTTGTTTTAAAAACTATTTATTAAAACAACAATAATACAAAAATGTTCTAATTGAATTTTTAAAAATTAATAAATAATGAAAATGAAATTGAATATAAATCCAAATAATTTTTTATTACTTTTATTTAAAGTTTGAATGTTTTTATATATTTGAAGCAGAAATACTTTATTTTTAAATTCCTTTTTTTATAGAAAGTTTCTGTACTTAGTTGATTCATTTCAGGTTTGTCTTCGTATTATACGCATAATTTTTGATAGTTCAATCAGGTCAAGTCAGTAAAATAGTCGAATTAAAAATAATAATAATAATAATAATAATAATAATAATAATAATAATAATAATAATAATAATAATAATAATAATAATAATAATAATAATAAATAATAATTATAATAATAATAATATTAACAACAATAATAATAATATAAAACGGTGATTCCTTGGTAGCAGCATAAATTAATATATCAGATAAGTGAGTAATAAAATAAGATAAGCTCTTGCTGCGAAGTAATAATTATATTTTTGGAAAAAGTTTCGATTATAAAAACGATCCTCTTTTTCCAAAAATATAATTATTACTTCGCAGCAAGGGCTTATCTAATTTTATTACTCACTTATCTAATAATAATAATAATAATAACAATAATAATAATAATAATAATAATAATAATAATAATAATAATAATAATAATAATAATAATAATAATAATAAACTAAATTAACAATAAATAAATTAACATTTTAATAAATAATTCTTTCAAGTTGTAACTCACAAGAAGTGTAATATATTTTTTTTGAATAAAAATCCCTAAAAAATGCAGTATCACAAAATATTGAAACATTTAAGTATAATTTTACTTTGTCTTCATTTCCCACCATATTTGAATATTTTTATAGCAGGTTTAAGGCAGGCCATAAAATTTTGTTTTTTTGTAAAAATAAGTTTTCCTAGTTTACCCAAATTTTTATCAGGTAATTCAGCGAGATCCGACACTTAAGCATCGAATGTCAGGATTGGGTTATATGAGACGTAAAAATGCATCTCTAACTGCATCAACCATATCAGACAGTCGGCAAGATTCACAGGCCGAGAAATCAAGTTCTCAGGTATCTCCTGAATATATTAAAACAAATTCCCACAGTTCGGTTTGGGTGACCTCCTCAAAGGCTTCTTCCGTTCCTTCAAATCTCAGTCAGGGTATAAAATCGTCAAATTCATCATTTGTGTCTCTTAAATCGAGAATCGTCACTATTTCTCTCATAAAAGGCGAACGTGGTTTAGGATTCAGTATTGGAGGCGGGCGTGGAAATGAACACTATGTCGGTGATCCTGGAATATATATTACAAAGGTTGGTATTTATCTAAATATCGGGATATTTAAATAGAAATTATATACATATATTTTGAGCATGTTTAATATCTGTCTTTTTTAATTGTGCATCTTTTATTTAAATAATATAAAATACCTTTGTAAACCTTTGCCGTGATTTTCGTGTATTGAGTTGTAGCTGAAATTATACCTTTTCACATTTAGATTTTTCTATTTTTTTCTGTTTTGATCGGTTGATCTTCATTCATTTAAATAAAATTAACAATTATAAGGTACTCGCTCACAGTTCTCTTTGATAACGGTTTAGCCTCTTCCATCTCACGCCAATTTTGATCTTCCAAAAGGATTTTTCTTTTTGATTTTTAACAACTCTGCAAGAGACAGTGATAAAGTATTCATCTTTGAGGCAATGGCTAGCAGATGCAACATCCCAGATTGCTCCATCCATTTTATAAACCATCAACTTCATTTTCGTATCTGACAACAATTCAATTACAGTTTATCATCTATTTCATAACAGAAATCGCTTGAAGTGCAGTTATATTTTGCGACAGTTGAACATTTTCATTTCAGAGGCCAATTAAAAAACTTCGAGACGTCAGTAATATTAGCAGACAGCTTGTTCTAGTGCAGCCATCTATGGTTACTACTTAGTCTCTGTCAAAACATTTAGGAAAATATGATTAAAATGTGATCATAGTAATCCTATTAAAATAATACCGTTGTTCCTGGGCCAGTCCAATGTTTAAGGTTTTAAGTTACTGCGCTATCAATATAAAGTAGAGAAACAGGAAATTGGTGAAAATTTAAAGATTTAATAAATATTAAATTATGAAAATGCTAAAATCGTTACATGTCTAATGTGGGACATTTTCCAGGACAGTTTTCAGTGAGGAACAAACCACTCAAATCTGGGATAGTCCGCATAATCCGGGACGTTTGGTAACTTTACATTTGTAGTCATTGTTAAGGCATTAAGTTTTTGCCGGAAAATATTATTTTGTTAATAAATTTCACATTATCGAAACTACAACCTTTCGAGTCCATCGTGAGTTTATTAAACCTTATTGTGTTAGTCTTGATTTAAAACATGTAAAAAGTCCTTCGAATATACTTGAATACTTTCTGGATTCTTTCGTTCCAAATTATTAGATGTGATTAAAAAAGAGGAATAATCCCAGGATTATTATGATTATTAGTAATCATTGATACACCAGATCATTTACCAGGCATTCTTCAATTTATGGGGAAAAGACGTCTACCAAGGGTCGAAGTTTTATTTCTTTTATATCGTCAACATATTTGATCACAAAATTTTCATACAATTCATCATTGAAGGTCATGGATAAAGGAGCAGCGGCAACCTGTGGACTGATTTCCGAAGGAGACAAATTAGTGCAAGTCAATGATTATTTATTAACCGACGTAACGCACGAGGAAGCTGTCAAAATATTATGCAATGTTGGTTCCAAGGTCGAATTGAAAATTCTCAAACCGAATTCTGGAGTTTCGAATAATGTCACGGAACAATTTGAAGAGCCTTTCAGTAATTGTCAAAGCAGTAAAGATTTATCAGAGTCATTATCTAACAATGACAGTCCAGTGAGGCTTAACGGCTCAGGTAAACAATTGGTCATCAAAATTATTTTTGTTTATAAATATTTATTATTCATCGTATGATTAATCTTGCAATTTTTTGCGTTAATAAATCATCTTATTTAATTATTTTCTCTATTTTACACACAAATGCATTTTATTTCATTTAGTTTTTTGTCTGTAATGGATAAATAAACTTGTATTTTTATTTGAAATGAACTAATTAACCTGATAAATATTTATTTAGACAACAATCATGATATATTTTTCGATGAAGTTGACAGCAATTTCATAAATAAGTACGTAAAATTTGTTTTTGTTTTTATTTCTTATCAATCATTAATATCAATATTATTATAAACATTATTATCATTATTATTATTATTACTGTAAGGCAGTGTTTCTCAAGCTTTTTTAACCATCGCCCCTTTAAGACACAATTTGATTTGCCACCGCCCCCTAAAGATTATTTAATTGTATAATATACTAAATGTATTACACGTAAATAGATTTTAATGGTACATAACAGTTGCTACCGGATTGCTCCAGTAGCGTTATTTAACAGAAACTTGTTACAACTTGATTGCGTACGTCGTGCAGGCTATCCTACGAAATCTATGTTAAGTATATTAAGTTTTTATACCATCATACAGGGTAGAAATATAAACTAATTATTCGTTATTGTGTAGTACGTAGGTTATAATTTTAGTGAAATTTAAAATATAAAGTAAATGAAATTACAAATCTACCATCGCCCTCTGGGGCGTTATCGCCCACTTTGAGAAAGACTACTGTAAGGTGATATAATAATAATTTCTAGTAAACTAATTATATTACCACATCACTATGATCTTAATGTGTGATGACTGATGCGGTAGTGTTTGTGTGCAATGAAATGAAGTAAATATGTATGTAATCTGTGTCAACAATATCGCTTAAACTAATAATAATCCTAATAAATTGAAAGTTATATAATTAGTATTCCAATTTGAATTATTTTGAATAAATATAGTTTGCCAATGTCTTTTTCTACCATTTACCATAATTATTACTAGAAATTATAAAGGATTATTTTATAATCAAAAATTTTGTATTTAATACACATTTTCCAATGAAGGCTTGTCATATAATTTACCTTTTTAATATTATTATTATTATTATTATTCCTAAAATGAAACTTTATTGTTCATAATTTCTTTTGTAATTCATGATTTTCTTTTTCAATCACGAGAAAATTGAATTCTTATGTTCTTAAAATGTGCGGGAAATTCAATAAATAACTAACAATTATTTTATAATGTATCAAATTTCCGTTGTAAGAAATCTTCTTGCATTCAAACAATAAATATGAGAATTTTTAGGAATTATAATAGTATTGAATGGCTTTCAGTGAAATTAGTTCTAAAATAGCTGAAATTCTAATAATAATAATAATAATAATAATAATAATAATAATAATAATAATAATAATAATAATAATAATAATAATAATAATAATAATATCGTGGGAAAGGAAGATCAAACAGAGAAAGAGAAAGACTTGAATTTTGTATTATGAGTGATCAGGATTTTGTTAAGATCGAAATATTTCATATTTTATGAATAAATTTGCGGAAATTGCTTATATAGTTATTTATTAACTTTATGTTTATATAAATTATTCCGCCGTCGACAAAAAAGTATTTTTTAAGTTTATAATAATAATAATAATAATAATCAGTAAATAATATTATAAGTCTTTGCTGCATGTAATAATATCAATATAGCATTCAAATAAGTTGTTAGAGTTTTTTTTAAATTTGTATTATTTGTAAATTGAAAGTTTTTTACCTTCACCCATTTGCATCATTTGACGGAGTAATCCACAAAAAAGGACTGTTTCTTATCTCCAAACATTTGAAAAAAATAAATCATTTTACTAACCCTGTATCATAATGGGGCGTCCATAAATGACGTCTCGCACCTAGAGGAAGGGGTTCACACATTTGTGACGATGTGTGACGAAGGGAGGTGGGGTTTAAGAACTTTGACGTCACATGTTAAATTTTGTATTTTTTCAACATAATTTTATACTAATTTCAACTTTCCAAGGCCTGCTTTTTAATACATGTTTTCTTATTCGATATTAGTGTAGCATTACACTAAATAGATACTTAAATGTCAATAAAGTGATTTGAAACTTGTTTATTTTCAAATATGAAATACGGCTTTTTATGGAGGGACCAGAGGTTTGTGACGTCATATTTGAAAGGGGGTCTAACGTTTTGTGACTACGTGTAACGAAGGGAGAGGGTAGAAAACAGTCAAAATCGCGTGAAGTCATTTTTGGGGGCCCATAATTTCAAATTAGAACAAGCAGTAAAATCGTGCCGGTACATGCTGTATAGGCACTGCCTATTAGGCAGACATTCAGTTGAACGTGTCCGATTTTTGAAGTGCATCGCGCATTATGAGAGATGATGCAAATGCGAAATTTAATTGAATTTTCCGATTGAATATTTATTTCGTTTATTTCGTACTTGTAGAACGTTGAAAAATTTAATTTCTTCTTTTTCTTTGTCAAATATCCTTATTATATTTTGGCACTTTTCGATTTGCATTTATTAATGCTTCTAGAAGCTTTGCAAACTTAGTGAATGAGTCGTTTCGGTTTTTTGATAAAAATTTGATCTTCTTTGTACAAATGGAAAAAAAATTAATTGAAAAATCAAAATCTGATAAAGATTTAAATGTTTGCTGATGCAGCTTTACTCGAGCAATCGGTCCTACGAAGGCTCCTTAGAGATGAAAACTCGGGAAATGAAGTCAAAGAAAACTGTTTAGAATTGGGACCTGTTCTATATCGTGAAACATTTTGCTTTTACAATTCACGTCTATATGAAGGGTTACTGATAAAACTAAGAATTATTTTATTTTTAGGCATCATTTAATATCATAAAGATAAAGTATTTCAAAGCTTATAACTTTACAATAACCTATTCAAAATCACTTTCACTTGATGAATCTTTATATATATATATATATATATATCCGTGTACTGTCTACTTGTTCGTTTCTTTTAACCCTCCCCCTTTAACTAATGACTAAATTAATGAAGCAATTTATGGATATCAGAAAGATTCACAGTTGAAGGCTCCAGGAAATTTTTAAATAAATTATCTGACAATTGCAAATGAATTTCTTTCATTTATAGAATCTAGCTAAATATCTTTCAATGAACTTAATCTTTTGAAATTTAATCAATCTAGCACATTTATCCACGATGGATTTGTTTATATATATATATATATATATTGCCCTAATTTGATTAGAATTATCCTCTAATGTCTCTGCATAACATCTTAGGGATATATCGAAATGTGAATGGGATAAATATCGCTCTCATTTCCATCTAGCACGTTGCGGATACCTAGATACTAATTAATGAAAAATTAGAAGAATTAATTGAATGTACAACTATTTCCTGGATTGTCTTCAAAGCAGATTTTTACACATCAACAATTTTTCGCAGCAGATTTTACTTAACGTGGAAACTGATTACTAAAAAAAGTTAAAAACAAAATGAATAAAGTGAATAACCGATCCCATTCAATGCATTTGTTCTTACATCTTCTGAAATGTCGTGGCCTACACATTATCTTTTCCCACTGTGAAGGCTTCTCATGTGCAATAGGTTGTATTTTTAAATAAATATCACTTTTTATTATTATTATTATTATTATTATTATTATTATTATTATTATTATTATTATTATTATTTCGAAACTTTTAATAATATATTAAAACAAAATAATTATTGCTTCGCAGCAAGGGCTTATTTTGTTATTCACTTATCTTATATATAATTATTATTGTTACTATTAATATTATTATTATTATTATTATTATTATTATTATTATTATTATTATTATTATTATTATTATTATTATTATTATTATTATTATTATTATTATTGGTATTGTTATTATTATTATTAATATTATTATTATTAATATTATTATTATTAATATTATTATTAATATTATTATTAATATTATTATTATTATTATTATTATTATTATTATTATTATTATTATTATTATTATTATTATTATTATTATTATTATTATTATTATTATTATTATTATTATTATTATTATTATTATTATTATTATTATTATTATTATTATTTTCAATGATGAATGGTATCAACAAATAGATGGAGTCGCTATGGGTTCCCCTTTAGCACCAACGATGGCATCAATATTTTTGGCTAGTTTGGAAAAGAAAATTGCTTCTTTCCAATTTGAAAAACCTTTTGTTTATAAAAGGTATGTGGATGATATTTTTCTTATATTTGAAAACCAGAAACATGTAGAACCGTTTTTGCATTTTATGAACAGTTTACATAAAAACATTGTATTCACATGTGAAACGGAGAGAAAGTCATCAATTGCGTTTTTGGATTTGTTAATTCAACGCAAAGATAAACAGTATGAGACAGAGATTTATAGAAAACCAACTGATACTGGTCTTTATACTTCTCCAGAAAGCTTTTGTGAATTTAAGTATAAGAGAAATTTGGTGAAAGGATTGATTTATCGTTCATGGGCTTTATCTTCTACTTTTGCTAATTCGGTAAAAGTGTTGATAAATTGGTTGAGTTGTTGATAAAGAATGGATATTCTAAATCATTTTTATTGTTGATGATAAAAGAAACTGTTGATAAATTGATTAAAAATCCTAAGGATCCATGTTGTGGAAAGTCTGAATGTAATTTGTCTGATGGGTGTGAATTGAGTGATGGTAAAAATAAATATAAAAAAATTGAGCCTAAATATGTGTTAGTATTGCCGTACTCTGAAGGCTTTACAAATTATAAGAGGAAGTTGGGTAAACTGATAGGAAATTTAGAGTATAAGATCGTCTCTAATTCGTGTAAGGTACGCAATATGTTTATTAATAAATCAAAAACTCCGGTTGATTGTGTTCTGATCTCGTTTATCAATTTACATGTAATGGGTGTAATGCCACATACATTGGAGAGACTTCCCGTCATCTCTGTACTCGAGTTCTAGAGCATTGTCGATTGAAGGGTTTGACCAATATTAGTGAACATAATAGAGGCTGTAAAAGTGATATAGGAATGTCTGATTTTAGAATTTTGTTGAGAAGTTTTAATAGTTATTGGGAACGAGTGATATGTGAAGCATTGCTGATAAGGTCATTGGATCCAAAGATTAATGTGCAGAGTGCTGTGACTACGAATGTTTTGAATGTTTTTAAATAGTTTACGTATGTTAAATCATGTTTGTTTTTTTAATATTATTAAAATAATTGAAAATTTTAAATTACATTAATTTTTAAAAAATTAGAATATAAAAAATTTAAAATTAATTTAAAATATATTTTTAAAAATATTTATTTATTAAAAAATTAAATTAATAAAAAATAATTTGTTTAAATTAAATGTTAATTCATAATATTTTTAGTTGGTTTTGAGTACCTGAAGATGATAGCTATGCTATCGAAATATATCGTACGAAAGGTTTTTTATTGGCGTTATCTTTTAATTAAATCGTTGCCAAATTTATTTAATTATTTAATTATTATTATTATTATTATTATTATTATTATTATTATTATTATTATTATTATTATTATTACATCTCCTGTTTCACAAACAAGAATGGCAGCAATCTAACTTGTTAGCGAATTACATGATAATTTTTGTTGCTAAATTTCAATGAGTTTGATGAATTTTTAATGGATCATCTAATGTAGATCACCGAGAATTGTGGTTCTGAGTCGGCCGAACGAAACGGTTGGATTCGGTTTCAATATTGTGGGCGGTGAAGATGAGGATGGAATTTTCGTATCATTTATTATTCCCAGTGGAATCGCTGACAAAAATGGAAACATCTTTGTTGGAGACAGAATTTGGCAGGTATTCATTTGTTGACATTATTGATTTTTACTTTTTCTTTTTATTTGTTGTTTAAATGGATTGTAATTTTCCAACCATTGGCCAATTGAATTGGAAATTTTTATTATTTATTCTTACCTCACAATCCATCCATATATTTTTATTGCTTTTACTGAAATTTACTCACTACAATAATAATAATAATAATAATAATAATAATAATAATAATAATAATAATAATAATAATAATAATAATAAAAATAATAATAAATTATTATTATAATGATAAAAGAAGAGGTTCACAAAATCATTTTAATGATTAAAGATACTTTTGTCAAGTGTTTATAAATTCGATTTGATGTAAATCAGGGGTCTCCAAACTGCGGCCCGTGGAAAGCTTTGTATTTGCGAAAAAAATATGGAAATCTACCTATCTCCTGCCTAGATTATTCCCCGATTATGTGCGCGCTATGTTTTCCAACCGATCAATACATTGCAAAACCTTATTCCCTACTTTTTTTCTCCTTGCATTCACAGTCAATGCGATGTGTAGTTGTTGGAATCAGTCAACGTCAGATTTCGTAACACGCTTGACTCTGTTTTGTTTAGCGATAATTTCATTCGCGTTAAAAATTAGTTTTGATAACAGGAATTGACCTTGAAGGCGAATTCTTTAATTTAGTAACTAAATTTTAGTTGAATAATCAATTTTTTATCTAGAATAAAAGAAAAGGATTAATCTAGTAAGTTTTTTATTAAAACGATTATTGTTTTTTTGTTTCCGATACAGTCGATCAAAGTAAAAATTAATTTCAATTGAAAAAATATTACATTTGTTTAGTATTTAAAGATTAAATAATAAAAAGAGTATTCCAATAATAATCGTATACTTTATGCTAATATGTATATGTTATGGTTTTCATGTCGAAATATATCATGTGAGCTCAGAGTTGCTTTTAATCCTTTCTTAATTTTTCAATATTAGCAGCTCTTTTAAAAGAATTTGGTTTGAAAATCCTTTAAACTTAGGTGAAATCACTCTTGCTTTTAGCCTTAATTAGTGGTTTCTAGCTTGATTTAGTCACGAGTCTTTTGCTGGTGAAAAAACTGGAGTCAGATCTTACAATTTAACGAGACTTGCAAAGTAAACTATTATAAATTGGAATTGTTAAAAAAAATACATTCCACAAGTTTTATAATACCGGTAATGTGTATAAGATTAAGGTGGATCAAATATTAGACGTGAAAGATAGTGTGAAGGTTCAATGAATAAAAATAATGCTGATTCCTTGGAAATTCCGTGATTTATGATGGAAACTTATTATAAAACTCATTTAGATTCCACGATTGTCTTCAATTTATTTAATCTTATTATCTTCAAATATGTAGGGGTTTCTGTAGATCTTTGTACCAATAACTTAATTTTTTGCAATTGTACTGTATTCTTGAGGCACTTTAATAAAATCTCTGAAAACTTTTCTTTTTTCAAACTTTCGAAACTTACTTTTTATGTTGCTGTTATAATCTTGTCTTTTAAAAGATTTGTATGTTTTAAAACTAGTTTACATAAAACAATTCGTAACACTTCATAGTGCATTTAAATTGAAGATACTGCTCTAAACCTATAATAGAAGAAAAATGTTTTTTGAAGAAAACTATTCTTAATCTTGTCTTAGTCTTACATTTCAAAAGTTTCCGATTTGTGTCTTTACCAGTTTTGGATTTCACCAGCTCATTTTCCATTGTGCTTTGTAAACTTTCAAGACATTTTCAGCTATTGAAAATCTTGCGTTTTTTAAATTCAGATAAATTAGTCCACTTTAGTGTCACCACCAGGATAACTAACATTATTTAACAAAATCTATGTGACTTTGTTTAATCCCTTATTGAGGGTATATGTCAACAGTAAATACTCATTTGTGCCGGAATTTCGGTAGTGGATTGAATAATAGAGAGAAGCTATAAGAACCGCTACAGCATCAAATGATTCGATTCAGCGGGAATGTTTTACAACAAAGTAAGAGCGCACCAATTGTGTCTTTTCTGCAATAAGCGATTAATTAATAAATTAACATTACAAGTATTTATAATTATAATTTTTGTACGTGTATCTGATTATTTTTTCGGTTGAATATTTTGATTCTTGAAGTAATGATATTGCATTAACGGTCAAAGACCAAATGTTAATGAGTTTAGTGTATATTGCGTAACCTATTACAATGTGTTAATGATTGCGTAATATACACTACTATTTAAAAGAGTTATCAATCGATGTTATGAGAAATAAGTCTTTTAGTGGAATCGAGTGTCTTAACTCTGGGTATTTTAATTATCATTGACTGTACCGCAGAGTAACGTGGGGATGCAAAATTCTTTTAGACTCTTTTAGAAGAACCAAGTTGTTTATTGGGAAAAAAGAAATAATTCATATGGTTTTCTCCACGTAATTCCAATTTATGTATTTTATTCCACAATCCACTGTAGGTCTTAGTGCCATCTTAAAGAAATTTCCTCTTCTCTCCTCTCTGAATTTTGAATGAATTTTGAAATGTCGCTTTTCAATTCCGCTAAAAATGTTAAAGATAGTATTAATTTGTTTGGATTTTCGCCAACCTTAATGATAGAATTGTCAGTGATGAAAGCCGGCTAGACAATAACGGGTGATAAATGGAAAACATATAAGTTATCTCAACCGTGAATATTAGATTTTAATGGCTGTGAATGATCGTTTCTATGAACTGGTCGTGTTTGGAATCAGTTCACATTTCATTACCCATTCTCTTCCGCTTTTCCCCTCTGTTTTTATTACCGACCTAGAACTTATAACTGGGATAGAAGTTGGATTGTTGAAATATCCAGCTATTAGAGCAGAGCCTAACAAAAGAAATTGGGAAATTTTATCGGTTCTTCCAACAGTAGTTGCTTGAATATTTTTGTCAAAGAAATTTGCTTTTCTTTAAAATTATGTTTTCTTTTCTCGAATTTCGGAGTGCAATTAAGGTTTTGATTTTGAAGGACTTACCAAAAAAGGAGTTATTGATCAGTTGAAAAAAATGTATGGTGATGAAGGTTCATCTGAACCAGGGATTCTTAAACTTTTGGATTCGTGACACCCATTTACTGCCACTTTTGATATGCAAAAAACATTGAAAACAACATTGTATGAAGTCTATATATATATATAATCATTTCAGGCATGAAAGCTAGTGGTTTTTATGCGAGAAAAATAAAACCTCTGAAACTAATGAACACTTTATGAATGTACTAACTTGAGTAAAGGTACTTTGAATTCTTTTATCAAAGACTTGAATGTGAAAAACCTTTTCTCTGGTTATGCTTTACGCTCCTAAACAAATGAAATATGTGAAAGCAAGCTAGCTTTTTACAAAAACTTGCGACAATTGCTGGAAAAATATCATCAAATTTGATGAAACGCCTTTTTCGTTGTATGTTTGAAGCAGTAAACAAGAATCAACTGATTAGACATACCCAAATGGTACAGGCGTATAAACGCGTATGAGAATCAACATTTCACTGGAAATATCCCATGTTAACCACTTATTGAGATTATCATGATATTTGTTCCATGGATCTTGCACATATAGATACCGAAATGAATAATAATATTCAACCAGTAGAGAATTCTCGGAAGGTTTGACTAAACCCCAGCAGTGCCATTATTCTCTATTTTCTTTATGATAACTTACCAATTGACAAAAGTGCATTCATAACAAACAAAATCGAAAAATTTGGAATTTGTCTCCTTCGACATCCTAAATTTTTACTAGACTCGGTTCCAAGTTGTGTATTTTGTTTCTTTCTAAAATAGCATAAATGAGACAAAGTTTTCATTTTGTTTAAAGGTTTGACTACTATTTTTATTTTATGAAGTCATAATCTATAGATGTTTGTAAACTAGATAAATCTTTATTATTCCCAAAGTTTTACCCGTACAGTATGGTGACCACCAAAAGGTTATTGTCAAAGGTTATCAGTCAGTTAATGTTAAAGATCCGGCAAGAAAGCATTCTTATAACTGCTCTTATTTCTTTCTCTCAGCATCCTAAATTTGTTACAGCTGGGTTGCAAACTGTTAAAAATTCCAGAAATAAGATTGTCAAGGCAATCGGTGAGATTATAAAGAAGTGTCCTTTTAACATTCTCAGTTTCACCATCTTTGTATTTTGGCAGTTTTTTTCTACTAGTTGAGTTATTATCTGTGTTTTGTTCAATATATAAATGATAATAAATTATCAAAAAAGAGATTTATTTACACTCAATTGTCAAATAGGTTTGCAATTCATTGAGGGTTATAAATTCATGGTGTCGTACCTATTAACTGTCCCCCTCCCCGGATAGTTGTAACGCGTATAAGGTAAGTTGCCAGCATTCTTTTCCTCTCTCATTCCAATTGAAAGTAAACTTTTATTGTTAATTTTTTATATATAAAATTTCCTAAATTTTTTGATTCGAAACTAATTTCAATGTTGTCAAAAGTATTCATTATTATTTATGACTCCTGTTTCTGTATTCTCAGTTGATTTAGTCGGGGATGGCGATGTAAAACATTTCAAATTGTTGCCTTTTATTATTATTATTATTATTATTATTATTATTATTATTATTATTATTATTATTATTATTATTATTATTATTATTATTATTATTATTATTATTATTATTATTATTATTATTATTATTATTATTATTATAAATGTAGGTGAATGGTACTGATATATCAATTGCTACTCATGATGAAGCTGCTTCTCTTTTAAAAGGCTCTGGAAAAACTTTAGAGTTATTATTAACTACAGATATGAATGGTAATAATTAATTTTATGTTTTAATTATAACTTATTTTTATAATTTTTTTATTGGTGTAATTTTACTAAAAAAATGCTGGCATATATCATTTGTTTTTTTGTATTTTCCATTTGAGTTATTTCACCTACCTGGGTTGATGAGATGCTCAATAATGTGGGGTGGGGGTGGGTTTGCTGCATTCATTTATTGGTTCATTTTGAACCGAATTAATTATTAATAATTCTCAATGAAATTCAGTTCATTTGACAATTTTCCTATTAATACCAATGTTTTTTTAAGTTTAGATTTTAATGGAAAAGTTAGAAAATTCCTTATTATTTGTACGAATGGATTTTTTCAATAAATTCTTTTCTAATTGACTGGCCCGAAACCGGAAGTTTACTGAGGGTGAGGGTTTATCTCGTATTAAAAGTCTCACCGGAATCTGTCGATGTGCCACCTGAATAATTGCCATTGCGTGACTACGTCCAACTGTTGGGGTTTATTTTTTTTTATAAATTTTAATTATACTTATTCTTACCTTTTTCTAATTTCACCATTAATTTTTAATCAAAAATTAATCCAAGAAAATATATCTTTCAGAAATATTAGCTGACAAAATTTAATAGTTTTAAAATTATTATAAATAAAAGAAAAATCTTCTAAATCATGATGCCTGTGAAAGTACCATGACCTGCGACACATTTATCCAATCTACCGCCAGCACATTTTTGTCCTTTCGGCGGTGCACTCGAGTTAGTTTGTAAGAATTGAAATTGTATTTTTCTTATGAATTATCAATTATGAGTCCCTATGGAAATTTATGTCTTTAGTAAGTAGTGAAATGTATTGTGAAAATTTTTATAAGTACAATATCATTTATCTAAGTAATTTCAAAACACTAAAATTTTAGGTCAAGAATGGAGTAACTCTTTCGGACACAGTTAAAATGATTAGAATTTGTCCGTAGGAAATCTTGCTCTTCTTTATTTGAAATTAATTCAATTCTACCTTTTGAGTTTTAAATGGGGCAAACTCCTCATGCTTTGCAGGAAAGCGTTCACACACGAAGAGATAGCGATCTCGAGACCCTAAAGATCATAGGTTCAGTATGTTTACTTTGTAATATTATGTATTGCATCATCGTTTAGTTTTTACTGTAGTGAAATGCAGTGGCTTTCTAACAGAGTTTGCGTAACCTTTGGCGTATATGAGGCCCGCTTGCAAATTTATGTATTATTTTATGTTGTGAGACACTATGTTACCTTTCTTAAACCATCCTTGATAAAAAAAATTCCAACTTTTTTTTTGACAGTATATTCTCTCTTTATAATAAAGTCTTTTCAAATCTGTGAAGCTTGTGGGGCTTTATAAACTCATGTATAAAGTAACTTATAGCTCAAGTAAGACGCTATTGAATGTGGCGTCAGTCACATTGGAACATAAGGAAAAAATAATTTTTAAGTTTCTGTGACGATGATTGTTATGATATTTTGTAAGAATTTTTAGTATTGTTTTGTTTTTTTGCTTTTCCCCCAATTATATGTTAAATATAACATTTATTTCAATGTTGCGTTTTAGTAATGAACTAATTTAATGATGTTTATGTAAAAAGTTTTGGTTTTTTATTTTTCTTGGTAACCAATCTGTAAGAAATGTATAGAACCACATAAAATATGACTTTCTGGTTTGCGTCGGTTTTTCATGGAACCAAACTCGGAAAACATCGAGGACTGAGTGTATTTGTTTAATATTTTATTTATGATGTAACAAAATCCACGATTTAATAATAATAATAATAATTATTATTATTATTATTATTATTATTATTATTATTATTATTATTATTATGAAATTTGCACCTTTTTATCATTGATTTATTGTACAGAATATGTGGCATTTGAGTCAAAGTTTAACTGGAATACTCACAAAAACAAAGACAATAATTGGTCGACGTCAAAATCCACTCCGAATCTTGCTGAAACTATTAATAACAAAAATTATTATGAAATGATGCCGAAAAACGACATTCAACATAGATCAAACAATGACCACATGCGATCAGTGGGATGTGAGATCAACCATGATCCCATTTCCATTGATAGACAGCAAATTGAACCTTATCAATCTAGTCCCATGTATAAATCTTCTAAGTCAATTGATGTGTTCAATAATGATGGGAAATTATCACGTTCCTCTAAAAGAACGAAAACTCCAGCTTCTTGTGATTATGATTCAAGGATCAGTGAGAAAGAAAATCATCAGATATTCACATTTGAATCGAATACATCAACGACCAACAGTGCTACAAATCATTCCGGGATCAGTAATGGATCAGGCAACCTCACCTCAGACAAGGATAGTGTCACTCGAAAGAATGGATTTTATGTTCGTGCGTTATTTGAATTTGATCCCGACGTGGAGAAGAATTTGCCTAGTCGACCTTTAGCCTTTCTTACTAATGATATCATTTTGATAGTGAACTCTGCTGATCCCGATTGGTGGCAGGTACATGATTGTTTACAATGTCTAATATTATTGCACTGTTGTTTTCAATAACAACAAATAAGAAATAGAAATTCAACTTTTATTGAGAAGAGTTTTTATTAAGATGATCATAAAACAGTATTACAAATGATGTCGAGGAAAGTTTCCTATTAAAAATAATTCTGAAACGCTTACAATTGACCCAGCCAGAATTGGTATGCCATCTGGACTTGATAATATTCCAAAGATCCTTAACTTAAAAAAATTGTTCCAAATCATAAATATAAATATTTAATAACTCACCACTTTTCTTACCATGTCTTTATACTCATATTTCTATACTTTTACTATTAATATAATTATATTTATTATGAAAACTTTTTACATTTTTATTTATATATTTTGTATTTTTTAAATACAATTAAATATATTGGTTATATGTACATAGTAAAATTTTAAATTTTTGTTCACTTAATACGGAAAAAAGGGCTCCTCGTTATTTTCTTTCCTCTGCATTGAAATTTCTGTAACCCCAGTTCTGATTATTATTATTATTATTATTATTACTATTATTATTATTATTATTATTATTATTATTATTATTATTATTATTATTATTATTATTATTATTATTATTACTATTATTACTATTATTACTATTATTACTATTATTCTTTTTTTATTAATGAAATAATTATCACATGACAACAATGGATAAAATAAAACAATAGTCATAAATAATTAATAAATAATAATAATAAAAAAGAATAATAGTAATAATAATAATAATAATAATAATAATAATAATAATAATAATAATAATAATAGTGTATTCAGAGTAGGATTTCCTATTGGGCATATGCAGCAAGTGCCTAGGACCCCGAACTTCAGATACTATCATTCGTAAAAAATATCAAGTCTCTTTTACTATTATATTCTTCTTAAATATTCTGTATAATATTGCTATAATTTAATTGTTGCATTTTGTTTTAAATTGGTCCATGTCAAAAATATAGAATTACCGAATTTCACTATAATAGTTTATAAAGTGTATAAAATAGCCTGATTAATAAGGTTGCATATACTGTAACAATATACCTCCTACATTATAGGACCTTTATTATTATAATGAACAAAGTATGTAATATATTGGAGGTCAATTAAGGAGTATTTTGTGTTATCGCCAGTATACATCCAGGAGCACATATTATAGGATTAGAGTCATTAAACGAAGAAATTGAACTGTACTTGTTGTCATTTCGTTTCGTTCATTCATGTTTTATATTTCATTATAGATTTTACAACCAAATTATTTTTATATGGTTTAGTTATAAATTTTCATAAGTGCTCCCAATTTCAAATACTTAAAGACGGTCTTCATCGCCATCGCATGTGTCCACAAAATTTATCACAATTACAATAATTATTTGATGAACGATTTGTACACTATTATGTATAGCTAATAATCATAATAATTATAGTATTTATATTTTTTTCAAGTCCTTGGAATCTGTGACTCTTCGTTCTTCAGGATTCTGCTTTCATATCTCAAGTCTCATTAGATTATTCTTTCCGTTGATATTTTAATAGAATTATTTAAGCAAATTTCATCTATTCAATCCTAATAATTAATCGCGACAGACTGCTGGAAATGTTCTTGTTTCATTTCCTGATAATTTCAACCGTTTAATTAATCTAATTATGAATTAAATTGAGACTGATGACTCGATTATTCATTCTCCCAAATATGCATACATATTTTTGATTCGCTTCCCATTGGTTTAGGATTAGGTGTGCGCGTGTGCGTGTGTGCATGTTCATTCGTCATTGGCTGAATATGTAAAATTTTATTATCATTATTAAGTGGTGTGGTTTAGAGTTTAATAATTTTTTAAATACTATTTATTATTTTGATTAATATATTATTATTATTGTATTTATTATTATTATTATTATTATTATTAAAATAAAAGTAAAAGAAATGAAAAGAAAGTCTAATGTGAAAATAATTACATATTTTGCGGCAAAGTATTATCTTATCATTTAACTAATTAATATTTAAGTTTACTGCTACCAAGAAACCAATATTTTATATTATGGAGATCTATAAGAACGTTCCTTTAGAATGATGGTATAAATAAGATTAAAAAAATGTTAATATTTTGGGTATATCCATAATGGATGCTGTTTTATTATTATTGATAGTTTCTTAATGAAACTTGTCTCACTTTCTCAGAAAATACCTTTCAATGCCTGAGAACATTGTTCAATATTTTGGAACTAATTCCTACATCTATCAAACTAAAATGAATCAAGAACCTTCTAGCAACATGTAAAGAAGACATGATTAATGTATCGTACATTGAAAAATTTGTAGACAAATCTTCAATTTTTACTTGTTAATTGTTTTCGGTTCGTGACTTTAGCATTCTATATTTCTTCATAAGTCTTAATGTTTAGTTTGCACATTCTATTGGTGTTGATTCCATCATATTATCAGGAGGTTTAATTCATCGGTAATGATGAATCACCATATGAATCAAAGTATTCAATGTTGCTCTAGTCTCTAGCTTCTTGTAGGATTTCAATTTCAAGATTTTCACTATTGTAATGATTATCTTTTGGCGATAAAAAGTTATTATTTGACGTTTGTAAATACAATTATATTAGAATAAACAAAATCCTGGATGTGTGATAATATTTTATTAATTTCAAAATTCATATCTTGCAATTTAAACAAAGTTTCTTTATTTTCACTGTTATCTGTGCAAATGTAAAATTTAATTTTTACAATTCTAATTTAAATAATTTTGAAAATAGTCGATCACTACAGTCACATTCTTCTAATTACCATTGTTATATTTTCCCATTCATTTTCATATAATAATACAATATACCGACATAAAACTATTTAACTGTGAGAGATGCTAAGGTCCAATATAAATGTAAAACTCATTCAATAGCAATATTAGTATTATGTTATTGGTCTTCTGTGGCCTTTGAAGTAATTTTCTGACTGCGTCTTGTATGTTTTTTTAAGTTTAAGCCCGAAGAAATGTACAAATTAAATATTTGTTCATGGTAATGATGTAATCAGGATGCAATAAATCTAGTTTTATTTATTTTATGATTTGGAATACACTTATGCTTCGGTTACGAGATGGTGTTTATAAGTTTCTTTTGTATCGGTTTATTACAGTTACTCGATTTTGAACCACGTAAAAATGTGCATAAATAGATCTCCTAACACAATTCCAGAGATAATGTGCTGATAAAGTCTTTTTGCGAAGATCATGTCAATCAAAGCGGAACAGGATTATTCAATCAAGAATTTATGGAAATAAATGTCAACCGCATTATCTATCATCAATGTGTTTCCGTGCCCCTGCACTTGTCGCTTTGATGGATATTTGAAATTTATTCGTTTGGTGAATACTTAGATCTGCTGCCCGTGCCAAAGTTTACATTTTTGTTGTTGTAGTTCTTGTTGTTGACGAAAGTTAAAAATAAATTCCAATTTGTAAAGCGCATTTAAACAAAAAATAAAATCATTTGACAACGAAAATACCTAAATCCATTTTATCATATCCAAAACAGCTGGGAAATTAGGAAGTCTGAGAGGTGAATACAAATGTCGGGGAAAATGAGCCTTATACGTTTGAATAAGTGCCGTTGCGTTATATATAAAATCCGTAACATTGTCAACATTTCTGTTCCGGTATTATTTCGATACCAATATTCCATTTTATTTTATCAGTGATGTGGTGTTATACTCACGTAAACCTTGTAGACCAGTGGCGTTCAAAGTGTGTTCTGTGGAACGTATATATATTAATAAATAGAGATCGATGAGTTAAGTTAAAAAGCATATAAAAAGCTAAATATAACCATAAATAAATCTATTTCACATAAGGGTTTCTCGAGCTTTTGTAGTCTGAAGACCACTGTTGTAGACCACTGTTGTAGACCACTGTTGTAGACCATTGTCGAGTACCTATTTCAATGCCTCTCTTGGATAATGTTTTAGATCAAATTGAAGAATTTTTTTTTGAAATCCTCGATAAATATTCGGCTTGCGTTAATGGTTCACATTGAATTAATACTATTGCTATATCTTCGGATATGTTCAACGCTGGAGCGCCTTCTTTAGTTATTTCGACAAAGGAGTGAAACCATAAAATTTTAGACAAAATTGGTGTTACAAAGTGGAATACTTAACCCAATTTGGTTTCTATATCTATCAGGATTTTTTATGTTTTTCATTGGTAAATAAATTCATTTGGTCCAGCTCAACAGAAACGAAAGCCCCTGCCGGGTGTACATCTCTTCCTTGTCACTGTTGAATTTCATTTTAATTCTCTAAAAGACATGAGTCTTATTTCCCGTACTTTCATTATTCTAACTCTCTATATTGGGAGTTTTGTATTCAATATTCAATTTTTTTTTAATTTTTAAAAATTTAAATTAAATTATATAAAGAATTCTCTTGTATTTAAAAATATTTGATCCTTATATATGAGCATGAAATCCCTTCCCATATTTGATTGTCTAAAACAGGAAAAAAGATTTATTTTGCTTTTGGTAGCAGACTCGAAAAGTAGAATATTAATTACATTTTCTCGAGCAGTTTTACTTATTTTTTCCTATTTTTAAATTTTTTTTTAAATAATATTTTCCTTGTGTATATTGTTGGTTTTGCAACAGGAAACCAATCAGTCCTTCTCTAGTGTCACTTGAGCCACTTTATTTTTTTGGAGATTTATCTCAAATATTTTTCACGTTACACTTTTTAATTTCAAATTATTTTTATGTTTGTTTGTTTCAATAAGATTTTTAAATTAAAAAATCAATTAAAAACCTCTATTAATTAAAAATGTAATAAATTTTTCTTCGAATTATCTGAATAATTCTATTTTAAAACCGAATGACAATATGAAATAACAAAAAGTAAAATATATTTCTGTCCGTGAAAAATCTATTGTGATCTATGTTTTAGGTTGTAAACTTTACTCTAATAATTCATTTAATTTTCTTTGAGGGTATATTTATAATAATAATTTAATG
The DNA here is from genome assembly GCA_022537955.1 of Schmidtea mediterranea. NCBI lineage: Eukaryota > Metazoa > Platyhelminthes > Tricladida > Dugesiidae > Schmidtea > Schmidtea mediterranea. Next base: position 11,937,364 of record CM039681.1, read on the forward strand.
AATCAAAGCAGGGGTCCTCAACCAAGGGTCCCTGGACTTCATAGGAGTACTGGTGCACTTCTCGAGGACATGTGGAATGCCGAATAAAAACTGGGTGTTTATTTATTATTATTTATAATAAGAAAAATAACTTTTAGACACGATGGTTGGGTGGTAAGAATGAGGATATTGAGGTCCTGTTGAAGACCAATTAATGGAATTTTAATAAAAAATAATCGCGTTTTTACTTAGTATAAATTCAAAAATTATTGATGGTTAGGTGGAATTCCAAATTTTACCAAGGGGTTTGAATACCGTAAACGTTTGAGAATTTATGGATTAAAGTATATGTTATATAAGCCACTGGAAATAATTAAGATGCGCGCGTGGTGAACATTTCCAAAGTAATTTTCAGTGAGTTTGTGTTATTTCAACTTATTTAAGTAAATCGGGTGTTATACTATAAAAAACTTGTTGATAGAACTGCCAGCTTAGTAGAGATCACACGAGGTTTTGTGTGTGTCATATCGATAGTTGATATAGATAGCAAGTGAGTTTTCAGCATGTCATTCCAATGCAAGTGTTTAATAATAAATATGGAATTTTTCTATGTTGCTTTTTAATTACTCTTTGATTCAACTTTTTTCTTTCTCTGCCAAATTCTCCAGTTTTGCATAAACACAGACACTCATTCACATTGTTTCTTGTGGAAGCTTATAGTTTACAGTCAGAAACAAATTCACCTAAATATAATATTTTACAGAGAATAGTTTCCGAATCATTTAAGTATTCAAAGTTTCATGTCGATTGAACTCCGAGAATCCGATTAAAAATTGGATTTGAATGCAAAGGAAAGATTAAAACTTGTAAAAATCTTTTTTCAATCTATTATAAATAAATTTTGCATATATGATATTTTTATTATCATTGTTAATATTTTATGTTTATATGATATTGTTTTAGGCACGCGTAGTTGAAGATAATAATGAAAACGGCCCACTGGGTATAATTCCAAGTCCAAATAGATTGTATAGAAAAGAAAAACGAAACAAGAAAAAGGTAAATTTTGACAGTCAACTCGTTTCGAAAAATTCCAAGAAAAACAGTTTACCTAGAAACGGAAAACCGTCATTTATTAAGCGAATGCAATTGGGTAGTATGAGTAAATCGGCCCAAAATATTACCGAGGATAAATCCTACGCCGACGAATACATGAATGAAAGTTGGATAGATTTCGGTTTTTTAATAAGATTAAATTTTTCTAGAGTTTACTGAAGCAAATCTCATGCTTTTGTATTATGAGCCTTTAGTGAAAATATCCTTGGATTATGTTCGACCGGTGGTCATTATTGGCCCGCTTAGGGACAAAATTAATGATACTCTAATTGACGAGCACCCGAATCTGTTTGCCAGTTGTGTTCCACGTTAGTACAGTTATTTCTCTTTTTTCAAATTTTTTTAATTTTTTCCTCATTTTCTCTTTTTTTTCATTTCAGACTTGATAAAAACAAATTTTGATCTATAATCTGAAAATAAATTATCATTATGAAAATTTAAGTAAAAGTCGATCAATTGTAAAAAGAATAAGATTTGATGTAAAATATGTTGCTTTTACAGTGAGAAACTATTCTGCAATTTTAATAAAGAATTCCATAAGAATTACATACAGGGCCTGCAACATACACTTAGAGGCCCCGGTTTGGTAATAAATGTGGCCTCATCCACTGAAAAATAAGAAATTTGTGTAATTTTGTTGAATAAAAAATTTAATTCAAAATATGAAAAAGCGAGATTTAATACTGAAATTTAATAAAGTCTTTCGAGCCTTTAGAGATGCAAAAGAACTTATCAATTTTGAATAATCTTAAGTCCTTGCAATGACCAATTAATGTTGAGTGTTGCCAGACTATTTACGTGATCCTGAACTATTGTTGATCGTGGCGCCAACCATAGTTATATTCGATTTTATAACAGGTAATTTTTTTTGTTACCCTAAAATATATATACTACATAAAAGCGCGAAGTATATTTTTTATAGTTTCTAATAGTTTCGCTAGCTATATTTTGGAGGCCCTCCGAATTATGACACCCATGTAAAATGACCCTCTTGAACCCCCCCCCCCTCTTAAGGGCATATATGTAATGTATAATTATATGCTATGTATAATTAAAACAATAATTAATTTAATGGTAAAAACTGCAATAAGATGAAATAGCATGCTGCCTCCAAGAAAGTGCCTCGTAGAGCAACTTCTTTTTATTATTTATCAATTTGCTTTGTTTTTTTCTCAAATTTCATTTATTTTCATGACTAAAACTTTTGTCTTTCCAAAATAGGAATTTCAACTAAGATTTGCCATATTTTGTTTTACGGAGAATTTGTTATAAATTTCTTCTATAATCTTTAGATACTACACGCTCGAAAAAGCCTTTCGAGGTGCATGGTAAAGATTACTATTTCGTTAAAGATCGAAGTGAAATGGAAGAACAAATCAAACATCAAGAATTCATTGAAGCAGGACAATACAAAGACAATCTCTATGGAACAAGCATAGCTGCAGTGAGGGATGTTGCAAAATTGAAACATTGTGTCCTTGATGTGAATGCGTTAGCAATCAAGCGTCTCGTGGCTGCAAATTTGTTACCTATTACCATTTTGATCAAGCCACCCTCCGTCAAGGCACTTTGTAACCTCAGCAGTAAAATTACAGTTGCTCAAGCTGATCGAGAAGTTAAAAAGGCAGAAGAGTTGCAATCCAAAATTAGTCATTATTTCACGGGTAATTTTATTTTCTAAGCGTTAGTTCATTTCATGCACGATTGGGCTTACCTTTACCCCTTTCATTCCTATGTACAGCTGTCCGTGTGAGAAGCATTTAACTGTCAAATCCAAGTCTTTGACTTAAGCGGGGGGATTTAACGTGTAAAATAGAATGTTTGGGTTAGAAATAGCATTAAACTTTTAATTTTATACTCTAATAAATTATTATATGCAATCGAGTTGGATAATATTCAAAAAATAAGCTTGTCATTATTTTTTTAATTATTATTATTTTTATTTTTTAAGCAATTAAATAATAAGATAAACCCTTACTGCTAAGTATATATTGAATGAATGACAAAATTCCTTCAATAACTACAGGTTCCGAATCGGTGGTTTTTTCAGGTTGATGGCACTTTTACCTGACGACCTCTAAATTTCAACTCCGCAGTGGTTCCCAACCGAAATTCCACGAAAAAATTAATCGTAAACTCATGATTATGAGCGGCGATATCGGATGGCTATACTGTTGAGTTGTTTTTCGTTTCACTTTATTTTTCTTTTCTTGGTACACAGATGTGGATGTAGCCTCCCAGAAAGTCATAGGTTCCCTTCCCATAAATACTAGCTCTTTCACATTTTGTTTCCACTATTCAGAGGAGCATTACTCTGTCCAGCTCTAACTAATCTGTTTTGGTAAGAGTACTAGTCTATGAAAAAAACCATGCCTAAAATAAATCACTAGGGATATATAGATTCGATGTATAAATGTGTTGGTGTTTATTTGTTTGTTTAAATAAAATGATTCTATTTTTCCATATTTCAGCGGTCGTATGGGAAGATAGTTTCAATGGTTTGTATAGTCAAATAAAATCCATCGTTCAGTGCAATTCTGGATCCGACATTTGGGTGCCAACCAACCAAAATACGGTTAACCTCTAACAGTGCAATATTGTTTTTACTTTGTTATTTTATCGTAAATTTCCTCATATCACGGTCATTAGATTCTTATGCTTTCTCTAGCAAACAACTCCGTAGATCTCATTGTAATTTATCAATGATATTTGATTGATATTATTATTATTATTATTATTATTATTATTATTATTATTATTATTATTATTATTATTATTATTATTATTATTATTATTATTATTACACAGATGTTTTTATTTTATCCATTTTTTTTCTTTTTTCATTTTAATTCGAAAACCATTTGTGAGATATCTAACATTTTTGCAAGGAATCTAGAGTTTTAAAGTTATTTGTAATGAATGCAAGATAAAATTGGATAAATATCTCTTTATTTTTGTCCCTTGTTTCCGATAGATCTTGTTCTTTTGCTTCTACCAAGTTGAGTTTTTTGGTAGCATTCATTATGGCCGCTGGCAGTGACCTGTTGAAAATATAATGAATACGATTTAATAATTATTGAAAAAAATATTCATCAAAAGTCATAAGTTATTAATTTACGTGTCAATTAATATTTATTAATGCAATAAATATAAAATTAACGTATTCAAACTAGAAACTTACACTGATGTTGGGCCAAAACATAAATGGACTTAACCTTCTAATGCATGCGCCCTCCTCAAGGCGGACTATACGGTTGCGGTGATCTAGTGCTCAAATGCATTTTTTGCCATTTAATGCATGACAGCGACTACCGGCAAGGTTACTCCAATACAACGATGCATGAGTGGTTTAATTGTTTATAAATGCAAAAAAAATGTATGCATTAGAGCAGCAGTTCCAAACTTGTGGGTCGCGACCCCAACGATGGTCTCCTGAGACCTTCTGAAAATAATTTGTTTATGCTAATCAGTGGTTTCTTACTATCATTTTAAATTTAAGCGATACTCCTGCTCTGATTTATAGTATAAATTATAAAATATAAATAAAATCAGATGTTTAGAAGTCAAAAATATAATTGTTAGCTACAAAAATGCAGTAACTGAGGAGTAATCCTATTAATTTTATTGTTACGGTCGCCACAACTTGGCAAATGGTTTCAGCGAATGACGTCATTATTTCGCGCCTTCGGCATCCTCATCAGTCCACGCTTGAAATGATTGACCATAATATTAATAAATATTTCTTAACTCCAACCCCCTCTTCATAAATTCCTGGCTACACCACTGACGAGAACCACATCTTCAAGCAATTAATACCATTGAGTGTTTTTAAGTGGGGTATCGAGAATTTTCCTGTAATGAAAATGCTGCTATGATATGGACAATAATAAGTTTAGGTTCGAATTATATTTACTGCTCATCGAAACTTTTCCCCCGCTGCCACATATCAATCCGAAAACCAATAAACATTACATCAAACAAATATTTGTAAGCTCAGTTTACCTACTACGACCATGTGGCCATGAAGATTCTGCTGTCCAAAAACAGAAGGGTCAGAATGTAAAATTAAAGTATAGCGACACGGCGCAAGTCGAGAAAATGTCTTGTGGCGTCTTACTTGAATTCATGGTAGTCGAAAAATAAGCTTAAATTCATAATTACAATCGGCTAGAATCTCAAACACTGGGTAGTTCAGTGAGCACCCATCAACGATAATATAAGCTCAATCAGATTTAATGAGTAGTAGGAAAAGTTAAAGCATAATCCTTCTAAGTTCAGTTAAAATTCGAAAAGCCGTCAAAAAAATAAAGATCCAAAATATCTAAACTGTCAAATTAAAACTACTAAAGAATAATATTATAATAAATTAACCTTTTAATCAAGACCAGGGCTGGGGGTATAAGAATTAAAATTAAGTAAATTAGACGAAATAAAAGCTAAGGTAATTTAAGGTGAATTAAACTGGAGCAGGATGGCGTGAAGATTCGATAGCAAGCTCCCAGAATAAATAAAATAACGGATGAATGCCACGAAATTATAATTAAATTATAATTTGTGATCTGTGTATTGTCTTTGGATGTAATAATACTATTAAAGCCAAATAGAATTCTTCGTGTTAAAAATAATTTAATTTCTATAAATCTCCTATAGATGCGACGGCCAGGTAAAATAAGAGACCAGTAAAGATCAAATACGAGCACAGACCTTTTAATTACAGTTTGCTGAACCCGTGATACTTCCTAGTCATTACAGTTTTGGGTCAGACCTCAAATTTGGCAAACCAACCAACTTTCATCAGCTTAAAATTGTTTTGATAAACATGGTGATCGGTGTCCTATTGCGTATAGGTTGTCGTTGTCTCTAGTTAGAAATCGCTAGGTATAGTTAAGGGTCAGAATTATCAACGCGAACGAAAAGTCAGCATTTTAAATTGCATGGAGTATTAAATATTAAGTTTTAGGTGGTGACTATATCTGCAATAGCCCTTGGACATAAACCCCAAATCAAATATCCTAGAGAATCACGATTCTAGTAAGAGTCTATAAAAAATGTGTATTTAATGTTTTGCTTATGACTTGATTGTTTTATTTATTTGTTTAAATGAGGTTTTTAAAAAATTTTATTTTCAAAAAACACTTCATTTACACAAATAAATAAAAATAATCATTTAAACTAAAATTTTTAATTTGTTTCTAAAACAGTAAAATTTGTGAATTTCTTCAATAATTTATAACATAATATGATTATGTCACAGCTGACTGGAAGTAACAGGATAAAAACGAGGGATATGGTAATCAACAAAATGGTAATCTTTGGCTTCAACAAAAGTTTTAATATAGAATTTCATTACTAAAACTAAATTTTACAATGAGAGCAAAAAAATTCAAAAATTTGTTCCGTTTACAGTCAGGCTGGGTGACAAACTATTTGGTGCCCCTTTTAATTCAAATAAATTGGAAATTACATAATTATCTGAAAAATAATACTAAGTTTGTCAAAATCAAGTTAATAGATGCTTTGAAATTTACTTTCTTTGCAGTGGTTTTACTTTCAGTTCATTCCCTAGTTCATCCAGGCTTTTAATCAAAACCGAGACATATGGAATACCCTTTAGATTTTTACATTTTTCTATGTGCATTCGTTCTGGGTCACCTGGAACTAGGACCGGAATGTTTTCATTAGCTCTTGGTAATTGACGCATCTCTTGTGACAGTTTTGATATTCTTTCAGTAAAACCGGTTTCAAAGGCCTTTGGATCTATTGCAACAAAACATTGACCAAGATTTGCAATTGCTTCATCACTATCCCATTTTCTGACATTTTGTCCAAAAGAAGAATTAGACAGCATTCCGCAAAATATTTCCACCATTAGTCCTAAACCATATCCTTTGTATCCACCTGTTTCTTCAGAACCTCCTAATGGAAGCAATCCACCCTTTAATGCTTTTTCTGGATCATCAGTTACTTTGCCATTTGCATCTGCAGCCCAACCTAACGGAAGTCGTGATTTAGAGCGATTCTTCATTTCAATTTTACCCAATGCAACGGCAGAAGTGGCCATATCTATTATTATTGAATCTTCTTTTACATTACCTGGGGCCGCTACAGATATTGGGTTGGTGCCTAATGCAACCTGTTTCGATCCAGTTGGTAAAACTAATGGCGACGTATTTGTAAAAGACATTCCAATTAATCCTTCTTCGACAGCTTTCATTGAATACCAACCTGCAATTCCATAATGATTTGAACGGTTTGCAACTACCCATCCTATTCCAGTTTTTTTCGCTTTATCCATAGCCAATTTCATTGAAAAGTTCCCAACAACTGGTCCCAAGCAATTGTTGCCGTCAACTGACGCAGTCGAAACAGATTCTTTAATTACTTTAGGTTCATCTTTTGTATTAATCATACCCTTTTTCAAATCTTTGATATACTTTGGCAATCTATTAAGACCATGGCTAAAATGACCTCGGTGGTCTGCGCAAACAATAACGACAGCTAGTGCTTGTGCGTGTTCCGGCTTGGCTCCTCCTGATTTTAAGCAATCAACACAAAATCTTTCAACTTCTTCAGGTGGTATTATGACCGGATTATCAGCCATGCCGTAGTTTATAATCTTTAATTTAAAATATTGAAATTATTTATTAATTTATATCGAACATTTTATCATTTAAATCAACGGTAACCAACCTATAGTCTGTGTAAGGTTATATCCATAACGGGTTTATTTTTGATGCCATCTTAATGTTCCATTAGACATTGGTGTCACTCTTTATTTTATTCCTATTCTTAGCCCCCATTCCAATCCTTTGGTGGCAAAGAGCTATCGGTGACTTAGGGGCCAAACAAAGGTTTGCGTTTACTTATAACCTATATAAGTTATTGTCGAAATATCATTTTCTGGAGCCTATCTTCAAATTTTATATTCGTTCTATACCGTTTTTGGTTTTTGAGATTTCGATTTGCTCCATTTTTTCTGGAACCTCTCTATCACAACTTTGAAAGCAGTAGGGTTGTTTTTAGAATGTAGATGGTTAAATTTATTTGTAAGATGGGTAGCAAGCCCGAGGATCTTATAGGAAATTGCAGTGAGGTCAAATCACAGATGGTCCATAAATGGACAGTACGATTTTATCTATATCAAATAATTTGCGAACACTAAAAAATAGTAAGCTGTGTCTCAAAGTATGACCGGTAACGCCAATCTTTATAGCCTATTCTCAACTATTCAAATCAATCTTGTATATTTTGATTTATTTATTGTTGTTGGGCCAGAACATAGACGGCCTTGTAAATGTTTAAATGAATCGGTAATACACATGCAAATACAACAGGCAGATTTAAAATCGAACCTATTAAAAAATCAACTAACCCTGCTAAAATACGAGAAAGAGAACAATTAAATATAAAATTATAAAACACAAAAATAAATTAAAATAATAACAAAGTGCAACAAGATCCGCACGAAATAAACATAAACATAACATGAAAACCTAACAATTTGACCAGAATTTGACAATTTATCAAAAAATGTGAAATTTCATAAAAATGGAATAAAAGTCAAAGAATTTGGATTAGAAATAATTCAATTAAAAAATTTAAAAGAAAAATTGTCAAATAAAATTTCAAAATAACAAAATTAAGGATAGAACATACTAGAAAATCACAAGGTCAAATTTTGTTTTACTAAATCAAAAACAACACGCAAGGTTAGGGTCGTACAATAGGTATATATACCGATTCATTTTCACATAATTTTAATCAGTTTTACAAAACTTGAAATCAGTTTTAATCTGAACCAATTCTCGTCTAACCAGTGAAGACATTGAACTTTGATGTGAGTGAGAGCTTGTTCGACACTCTCTCTACGTCGTATCCTTGCAACCTCGAATGAGCTCTGCTTGGATTGCCGCGTGGGGAGAGGTAGTGATGATATATGATGTATGCATATGCTAAAATGACAACTATGTGACAAAGTATATGGCAAATATATATATTAAAACCAAATAGATTTTTTCCTGTCGAAATTTTTCCGGCCCACAGCCGATACATCTCACAAGTTATTAAAATCAAACACATAATCGAGTCGTGTAAGTGCGTGTACAATCGCCAATGACTCGTGCCCGTGAAGGCTCCGGCATGATGAACGCAGGAGCTGAAACGTCAATATCATTCCGTATAGGGGAAAAGGGTGAAGGGAAAATAGTCTTTTGGCTGTTTCGTCGGCACTCATTTCCCATAAACTCGACCTAAATATTATTTACAACTCACGGCTCAAAATCACTACACCGAGTAGTTCAGTGGGCACTCTTAAACTATTAATATCGACACAATCTCATCTTAGGATCAATTTGGGGAAGGGTACGGGAAAAGCGATGTCATTAAATTGTTGCTATGATCTTAAACGAAATTTTGAAAAGTAAAACTCTATCGATTAGTAATGTATCCAAAGTCATAAATAATAATTAGAAAGTCGATCTTAATTAAAATTAACGTTTAAAATCTTCATAATGGCCCACTCAAAATATATGCTGTTTACTCCCAAACTTACAAAGTGCAGTAAAAATCCAATGAATTAAAAATATGCCCTTTAAATTGTCAACAGTCCAAAGTTTTTGTTGGAAATTATAAATGAGGAACGTTATTCAAAAAATCATTACCTTGAACTATTCATGAAATGCAAAAATTTAATACGGATAAGTCAAACGAATATTAAAGCATAGCAGTACAAATGAAGCGAAACGCTAACATCACGTTCTAAAAGAATTAAACCCAAAGTATAGACTTCCGAGATAGGATTAACCCCACGTAACCAATTTAAGCTCAATAATAATTACTAAATAGCCAACGGCAATCACAATTAAGTTCGCGTAACAGAATAAATCTTAAAGGGAAAAGGGAATACTGATAATATTAGTGCGAAATAATTCACCCACAATGATTAGGATTTATTGTCGAATCTAAAATTGATTAAATTTACCGATCTACAAATGAACCACCCATCATCTAACTACGTAGTCGGTAAGGGTTAACCAAGTTTAATTCTGTAGGAAAAAATCGCAAATAAGTACTGTAAGAAAATGTATTGATAGAACAAGCCAAACGATTTAACCATAACCACGATTAGTATAAATGTGAGATGAGTAGGAATTACAGTTTGAATAGTAGAATTTCCAAGCAAATGTATTAACTGAACATAAATTGAATCGAATGGATTAGATAACAAACATGAATGCAAACTAAATAAATCGAACAACGACCAATTGGACCTAAAATAAATAGAATAAATCGTAATAATTAGTACATTAATTAAATATATCACAAAACGAATAACTTGAAATCCGAATATAAAGCAAAGAGAATAAAATTGAGGTAATAATTATATTGATCGAATATACATTAAATAGAATGGGTTAGATAACAAACATAAATGGGAACTAAATAAATCGGACATCGACTAATTAGACCTAAAATAAATAGAATAAATCGTAATAATCGGTACATTAATTAAATATATCTTAAAACGAAGAAATCGAACTCAGGGTATAAAGCAAATAGAACAAAATCAGAGTAACAAATACATTGTTTGAATATAGATTAAATAAAATAAAGCGAAAATGTACTCACCCGAGACAAAATAAGTAACATGAATCTGGATGGTAAAATATATTTATCAAATATAAAATAACTAGAATAATGTGCAGGACTAGGTAAATATAATCATAAGTAGACAAAACAATACTAATGTATACATCAGCTAAATACGGAACTAATTATAATAAATCGAACAACCCACTCGAGAAATAGGCCACTCTGCATAAGAGATTTAGAACACCAACCCTAGTAATGGGAAATATAATTAAACGAATACATAAATAAAATCTTACCAAATGGAGCAAAGAGAGGAAATCCGTGACAATAAGCTGCAGGGAAAGGTAGTCGTTTCAGAATCCAAAAAAATAAATAGTCAATTAACAGTATCATGATCGACGAAATCATAAGGACAAATCACGCCTCCAGTTTGACATTTCTAATATGTCAATCGATAAAAATTTTCCCAAGTTTATAAAGAATTTTCATAGATGCCTACCAAAAAATCAGACATACCGACACACCGCTACGAAACCAGTAGGTGTGTCATGTTGAGAATTTGGTTCGCCAGCAACGCGTGTGCGCACCCATCCCTATATAAGAACTAAATTGGATTACACTAACCACAAAAATAAAAAAATGAGAATGTCAAAAGCGCCAAGTTGTAAAAATGCCACAACCGGAACAGTAAGCTCGCGATACCCCAGTACGTCCGACGATGCATTACGGAGATCCCGACCAAGCTCGGAGAAGCGGAAAACATCGGAGGGTAAGGATTAGCATTATTATCCAGTGATTAAAACATTTCCTCGAGCATTAATTAGACGCGGCAAATCATCCAGAACAGCCTCAGCCCATCCTAAGACCTAAAGAGCGACGACAATGAAACCGACCATGCTATAAAAAGATATAAACTTTACGTTAAGCTGCGAGGTCATTATCGACAAAAAATTATTATCATCACGCGAAACCCAGACTCCACCCTTCCAATACCTCATAAGCAGCCAATTGTCCCATGTCACTCCGTCGTGCTCGTAAACCATGTACCGTCCATGAAGAGAATGCTAGATGATAGTAACTAGAATGCACCTCAACTAAATGAATAATCTCATTTTATAAAATGTATAGTAAGAATTTTATTAATAAAATAAAATTTAAATACATCGTATTTTGGTTTATTATGTATGACAGGCTCTTTCCGCAGGTTTTTGGGAAAGGATAGATTTAATTGTTATTAGAATTATTGGAATCTAAAGTGAGGTTGAAAGTTTCAACTATAGTTTATTCAGAAATAAAAATAATTATTTCCATGGGATCTGATTTTTGGGAAATGATAGATTTAATTGTTATTAGAATTATTGGAATCTAAAGTGAGATTGAAAATTTTAACTATAGTTTATTCAGAAATAAAAATAATTACTTCCATGGGATCTCATGATTTCCTTACTTAAGAATTCACTATGACAATTCTGCGAACTTTTGCATATTCTAATGGCCCTGGGAAGCGGAAATAGTCCTTTTTAAATTTTGAACAATCAATGATCTGATGTGGTGACTGAAATTGGGATATTGGCTTAAATTATCGATAAATTAAAGTACAAATAACTTCGAAATACATTTTCAGATAATAGTTTGCGTTTCTCAAACAGAACTATCAAGATGTATAAACAGATCGGAAATATATTTCTGGATAACCACATTGCGTTTTCTCCAATAGAACTATAAAAGTGAATAAATAAATTTTAAATATATTTTAGATAATATTTTACGTTTTCTCAAATAGAACTATTAAAACGAGTAAGCAAATTTAAAGTATAATTTTGATCATAGTTTTTGCGCTTTCTCTAACAGAACTATAAAATGAATAAATAAATTTTAAATATATTTTTAGATAATGCTTTTACGTTTTCTCAAAAGAGATTAGCTAAACGAGTAATTGAATTTGAAAAATAATTTTGTTGGATAATAATTCCTTACGTTTTTAAGATTTAATAAAATTATTTTTTGTTTTGAAAAAGGGGAAAATCTCGAATTTAGCGACGAGAAATTTATTCGTCAATTTAGTTTAATATTTAAGGATCTAGCCGTAAGATTGTTCATATGGTTTTGTTTGTAGGTTTCATTCATCCTGACTATCATTCCTCCACTTCCATTAGTGAAAGAAGTTGCTCGCTAGAACAGGAACAAATAGCTCTAATTCAAGTGTGTATATTCTACCACGCTAGTTTTTCCTTCTTTGAATAAGGAATACAACTCATAAAAACAATGAGCCGACTCTACTCGTATGACCCTACCTTAAATCAAACTCCTAAGGCTCATCTCGTGACCTTCAAAACAACCCATGATCGAGGGGACCTAGACCGCCAACTCTATCGCTTATGCCTGAATGACGAATTAGGCCCATTAATGTATTATTTATTGTTTCCAGAGGACTCGTGGATTGACGCGTCCCGGTTTACACTTCGCTTCCCGCCACATTCAGCTGCACGGTGCCGGCAGGCGATGTGGGACGCGGGATTCTCAATCTCACCGGTCAGAGAATCCCGAGGAAAAGATCAGAAAATCAGTGATGACATAGACCTTTCTTTCGTTGCGATCAAACGAGAGCCCGGTCGAAATCCGGCGCGGGAAATAAGAGGTCAAGCGGAGCACCTCCTCGCACGTTTGGAAGAACAAACGGCCCAGCAAATCCGAAGGGCGCAACGACACCTAGACGAGATCAACCGGGACATTGCAGCCGGATTGATCCCAAGTACGGACGAGTACGCCCCTCCGTACAACACATCGTTCAATTTGGACGATCCCAGATTGAACAGGTCAACGGAGGCGATCAACGTGGTAGTCCCACGTCAACTATGGACAGGAAGAGGAGAACGAACAAACGAAGTGCCAAACGCCCATCGCGAGCACCCATATGCTCGGGAGCCGCCACGAACAAGCTCCGACCGACACTATTGAAGATTTAACTCAATGCCATGATTTTTTTTGTGTATTAAATATAAGTGTTTAGTTAGGTTTTTTCGTTATAGTACTAATTAAAAATTTAACCAGAAATAGGAAAATATCAGTCACAATCTGACGCCATAAGATATAATTTCCGTTATAAATTTAACTAACCTTTATTATCGATGAAATTGATTTTTTTCCTCTATTGTAGACATAAATCCCCACAAGATTCTGCAGCAAGAACTGGCAAAGAGACAAATGACAATTAAAGGTTTCCACCAACAAATCGTGCAACTGACAACCGAAGTTCAGCTGACAAAAAGTACTTGGGTGGAACCGAGTAAGGCCAAACGCCTGTATCAAAAATTAACAGCGATGCAGAAGGGTTGGGCTGATGAAAAACAGCTCAACCAAAGTCTAAAGACGCAACTTAGGGGCTTGGAGGTGGCGCTGTCCACATGTCAGGAAGGAGCGGCAGTGACCTACCCCCTGGTTTTTGCCCCGGCGCAGCTAGCATATCGAGAAGCCACATCGACTTCAAAACCGGGTACCAAACTAGTTAAACACCGCCCTGGTCGAGCTGAACGGGCCAAACGACGAGCCGTGCAAGCAAGAAATTAGTCTAGAGTGTTTTTATTAAATAAAAATTTGTTGAATGTCGTATTCGATTAATGATTTTGAATTCCAATTGATACAGTTTGAATTGAATTAAACCCACGCAAAAAGCGTCAATCAGTCAGCGAGCCAAGGACATGAATAGAACCATCTATCATCAGTAAGAGACGGGAATGATAAATCGCACGTAAACCTTCTAACGGTAGTACGTTGGACCCAGTTTGAGGTCGGGCCAGAGCAGTTCCCGCGTGGCGCTCACCTTTGGCGACCTCAAAACCCTTGGTTACATTTCCAACGTTGCCTAGCAACGGGTAACCACTGAGAGTAGGAAAGAAAACTTTCATCTGGGGTCAAGGTTATTGACACCATAAACCCACATTGTTTACAAAAGTAATTCTTTCAAAAAGTTTCCGAATAACAAATTCAAATTAGTAAAAATAGATATTTTATTATTTCGTTATTTTTAGGAAGTGCAGTAAATGCATTGAAGACCAATTTTTGCTAGTGACAATTTGTTACGACAATTCTATCTGAGAAAAATCTAATGTTGAAAATGTATAGAATCGAGATTATTATTATATTTTGCAAGCAAATTATAAATGTGCTCTTTTGCTTACGTAAGAACTTAAACCACTTTTTTTAAAATGTTTCATCAATTTAATTAGCTACCGTAGCTTTCGTGTTTATAGCATCCATAAGTAAAACACTTTCCACAAAAAAATTATTTCAGGAAGATTCAAATAACAATCTTTTTACTGTTGATGTTCAATTTGATGGGTATAATTTTTAATTAAAATTAATTAATTAATAATAATTAATTATTGATTTTTTAATAATAAAAAAGAGCAAAAAATTAATGAAACAATTTACTAAAATGATCTGAATCCAGTTCACATAATTTTTAAAAAAATGTTACCACCGAATTCATTATCAAAGACGATTTTATTAATATATAAGTCTATGCTATCAACATTGGTCGAATTTGGAATATAAGTTGTTAAGGATCTTCAACATCTTTCAATGGTATTTTCTATCTTCGATATTCAACATATTCAATATATTCGATATAAAAATTGAGCATCAATCCTTTTTCCAATAATATTCAAGCACACAATATTTAAAAATATATTTTATTTATTAAAAAAAAATTTTTTTTAAATACTAAAATATATTAAAATAAAAGACCCGAAAATAACTACAAAATCAATCAACATATTCCAACTTGAAAATTCAAACTATTTAAAAACATTTTTGTATAATTTGAAAATAAAAACTTGACGATTCATACACTACATAAAATCGATCAAATATCTTAGATACACATCATTTTTGTCTAAGCGAGCACATGCGCGATAATAGTCAAAACCAAACACATAAAGCACACACAGACGCGTATACTCAAAATTCAGCATTCGTACTCACAGTATTTTGCACATTAATATTTGGATTCAATGACCTTATTACCAATGATTCACATATCACGTGTTTTCAATAATTATTAAAGCTTTTCAAACAAAATTGCATCGATTACATGTAAATTGATAAATGAGATTTGAATACGATCCAACCGGAGTTTTTGATTATTAATAAATATTATTATAGTAACTGGTTTTATCGGAACTCCTAGTATTTAAAACGACCATAATTCTAAATAAAAATTTCAAATAATTCTCAAAACTAAAATATATTTTTAAAACAACGTTAGATATAACTAAATCTTTCTAAGGAGATTTTCTATTATATAAATACGCATTCCATAATCATTCCATACAACATCTATTAATTAGTTTATTTTTTTATTTGAATTTTTAAATTTATTTAATTTAAAATATTATTTCACATTCCCCTCTTTTTAAAAGGTTTCAGCCACTCTGTGTTTCTGATCATACATTTTCCATTCTCCATAGTTATTTCAAAGCTTTTCTCATGTCTTTGTTCAATAATCTTTCCTGGACCTTCATATCTAACATCATTTTTATTTCTTATATCTTTCTTTACTAATGTTGGGCTATTAGACATAATTTAAACAAAAAGGAGAAAATTGTGTAAATTAAAACAAAATAATTAATGTCGTTTGGAAATTGTCAATATTGCTGCTGTAACATAAGCACACACCGCAAGCAGAAATCAAAAATAAAATAAAACATATTAAATAAAACAAAATTAAATAAAACAAATATTAATTAAAATCATTGAAAAGCCTACAGATGCAGAAAGAAACACAAAACCAAAACATAAAACAGCCAAAACCTTGCAAAAGAAGGTTTAAAAAATACATAGGCGGAAGCGGCGACCAAAAATTTAAATATCAAAGGCTAAAAAAAGAAACAATCAAAGAGAATGGTTAAATAAAAAAAATAATAAATGAAAATTTACGAAATATTGAGAAAATAATATCAAAAAATAGAGAAAAATATGAAGAAAAATAAAATATTTTAAATAAAATAAAACCAATAAAACCCTCCCTAAAAATAGCCAAAAAAGG
Organism: Schmidtea mediterranea; assembly: GCA_022537955.1. Classification (NCBI taxonomy): domain Eukaryota; kingdom Metazoa; phylum Platyhelminthes; order Tricladida; family Dugesiidae; genus Schmidtea; species Schmidtea mediterranea. The sequence goes on from CM039681.1 coordinate 11,954,096, forward strand.
CTCAAAATTCTCTGATTGGTCGCACCCAGGCATGAAAACACTATATATGTCATTTTCATAATTTCAGAAAGTCAAATAGACACAAAATGTTTTAGACAAAATTTTTAGACATTTGTAAACACGATTGTTTAGAAAATTTTTATGCCAACTTATGACAATTTTTCAAATTGGGTTGCATGACTGACAAACTTGTAGATAGTAAGTATTATTATCTTGTATAAATATATATTTTGAAGTTAAAGTTTTGTTCTGGATGGTCGTGGAATCTTTTAGTGCCACTGACAAGTCCCCTTAAAATCTTACTTATAATAAGTATTGCAATAGCAGTCGGGAGGGCAGGTCGGAGGTCCCGCTGACGGATTAAGTTCCGTTAGTTGAGATCGCTGGTCGAGCACTCCAGAAATCTTGGTCGTCCGCGGTGAGGTCTGATCGAAAGACGCAGGACTCTATCCGCAGGGCATCGTTTAACAACTCACGGCGTCTGATGGAAACGTCGGCCGGAGTGAGCACTTAAAATCATGGGAAGTGCAACTTTATTTAAGGAGGAATAAAGTTATGTATTGAAAATTTAAAATATGGTCGGAAAATTAATCGGAAAATCAGGTAGAAAAGGATAAGATAGTGTAGGAACATGAAGTTGAAAACATTTTCCAATAGTTGAATGATGTAATGTGGCAGAAGGGAGTAGTGTTTATTAAAGTGACCGCAGAGGGTTGTAACTATTTAAAATTATAGGAAATGTACCGGGAGTTAAGGAACTGTTAGTCAAATTTTTAATATAGGTAAAGATAAAAAGTAAACTAGGACGAAAATGTAGTCGATACCGTGATTAAACAAATGAAATATGGAATTTATCAAAAAATAAGGGAGGAACGCTGCTCAAATTTTTGAAGGATACATTTATAAATAATGGGTAAAGATGACAAATAAGTATGGGAATTGTAGGAATAGACGAGTAAGGATCAGGATATTGAAAGAGAAAGACGTAAAACCTTCCATCGGCAGTTAAGAACCCGAAAGAGAAAATATCATGAGGAGTAGTTCTAGAAATGGAGCTCACCTGCTCATGAATTTTCAACTCCTATGTACAATACCAACATGGCAATCACCATGGGTACATAGGAGGGATAGAATAATAATCTTGATGGCGTTTAGGTGGTAGATACACAAAACCCTAGAAAAAATAAATAAAAATCAACCCTATTCGCCAACACTAATAACAGATCTCCCAATTTAAATATTCTATCAGTGTTATTGTTGTCGTTTTCGGTTTGCTTTAATTCTCTGTCTATCCATTTGTTTTGCAAAAACTAAGGTTTTTAAAATTTTCTGTTTATCTGGCACGACATCCGATAACTTTGGAACGCGCAAAGTCCAAATGCGCGAAAAATAATCAAATATAGACTATTTGACATTAAATAATATAACAAGTATAAAATGTGGTGAAAAATGCAAAATATATGTAAAAAAATAAATAAAAACGTTTAAAAAGAATTGAAAATCATTAAAAACTAATAAAATTAACCAATTTCATCAAATTGGCTCCAAATTCATAGAAAACGATTATATTCTAGAAAATAACTATGAGAATTAAGCCTGAAATATAATTAGAAACATTAATTAAAAAGAATCAAGAAAACCTGAAAACCAGGAGAAAAATGATGAAATATTGTAAAAAGGTGTAGGCGTTTTGTTTCACCGCATCAAAAAACATGCGTGTAAAACCCCTATATCAGTTGATGCCAGATCGACATAAATTAATGCTATTTCTGAAAAGAATTAAAAAATTTTCAAAATTTTTCTAATTTCTGGAGAACCCTAAAAGTGAGGAAGTTTTTGTTACATTTTATTTTTTTATATTTTATTTTTTTCGAGTTGGTGACATAATCATTGATGGAGAAAATTCCGAATATAATGATTCGACTCGCAGATGTAGACATCTGGCTGAAAAACAGATTTTGTTTGTCGGAAGTGGCATAAGTGGAGGTGAAGAAGGAGCAAGACATGGGCCAAGTCTGATGCCTGGTGGAAACGTTGAAGCGTGGAAACATATCCAACCGATCTTTCAGTCGATTTGTGCAAAAGCAGAAAACAATGAGCCATGTTGTGATTGGGTGGGATTGGAAGGTGCAGGACACTTTGTCAAGATTGTTCACAATGGAATCGAATACGGAGATATGCAATTGATCTGTGAAGCTTATCATCTGATGAGAGACTTATTGGATATTGGAAATGAAGAAATGTCAAACATTTTCCAACAATGGAATAAAGAAGAACTCGAATCGTTTTTAATTGAGATAACGAGTGTTATTATAAAGTTTCAAACAGAAAATGGGAAATATTTGATCAAAGACATTTGTGATACCGCTGGACAAAAGGGTACAGGAAAATGGACAGCAATCAACGCATTAGATTTCGGAGTTCCGGTTACTTTGATTGCTGAAAGTGTTTTTGCTCGTAGTTTATCGGCATTTAAACAAGTTCGAGTTGAAGCTAGTAAACGTTTTGGAAATCGTAATACGAAATTTTATTTTACTGGAAATAAACACGAGTTTCTCAATGACTTGAAATTGGCTTTATATGCCAGCAAAATCATTTCGTATACTCAAGGATTTATGATGATGAAAACGGCATCAGACCAATACAAATGGGAACTGAATTTGGGTAAAATTGCGCTCATGTGGAGAGGAGGATGCATAATAAGAAGCCGATTTTTGCAAAAAACATCAAGCAAGCATATGAGAAAGATGAGACTTTGTTTGTTCTTCTTTTCGATGAATTTTTCCAGAGAGAAAAATTGAGATGCGAAGCAAATTGGAGAAAAGTTCTTTCAAGTGCAGTAATGCACGGTCTGCCTACTCCGGCATTTTCATCAGCTCTTGCGTTCTATGACGGTTTGAGAACAGAAAGGTTGCCTGCGAATCTTTTGCAAGCCCAGTGAGATTTATATGGAGCCCATCAATATCAGTTAACCAGCGACCCGAACGTGTATCTCCATTGTAACTGGACTGGGAATGGAGGAAACACGGCAGGCTTCGACATATCAAGCATAATTTCGGGGAAATGTATTTTTATTAACCTATTTATAATTTATTTTAATAAATTAACGAATTTTATTTTAATAATTGAAACTCAAACACAATCCAACCGGAGTTTTGAACTTATTAATAAACATATTACGTACCTTACATGAATCTAAATTTCCTATCTGCTTACTTAACTTCCTCTTATAATTTATAAAACCTTCCCAGTACGGCAATATCAATACAATTTCTTACTTAATAAAAGAGCTTTAAAAGCCTTTTTTACCACCGCTCCCGAATTCCATCATCGACAGGGTAGTTATTCAAATATTTGAAATTTCCAATAATTTTATTGTGCTAGGGACTGTAAACAGGTGAATGGCTCTTTTTTAACCACAAATAATAAAAACTTTAAACAGAAAAATTGCTCTGAGAAGACAGTTTTTTACGATTCAGTTCTTTTTTAATATAACCTTTATCGTGTATCAAACTAAATCCAATATACAAGCTGGTCTGACTCATACTGTTGGGCTATAAGCCATAATTTAAACAAAATGAAAAATTGTGTAAATTAAAACAAAATAATTAATGAGGTTTGAAAATTATCAATATGGCTGCTGTAACATAAGCACGTACCGCAAGCAGAAATCAAAAAAATAAAACATTAAATAAAACAAAATAAAAACATAACAAAATTAAATAAAACAAATATTAATTAAAATCATTGAAAAGCCTACAGATGCAGAAAGAAACACAAAACCAAAATATAAAACAGCCAAAACCTTGCAAAAGAAGGTTTAGAAAATACATAGGTGGAAGCGGCGACCAAAAATTTAAATATCAAAGGGTAAAAAGAGAAACAATCAAAAAGAATGGTTAAATAAAAAAAAATAAAAATAAAAATAAAAATTTACGAAATATTGAGAAAATAATATCAAAAAATAGAGAAAAATAAGGATAAAAATAAAATATTTAAAATTAAATTAAAGCAATAAAACCCCCCGAAAAATAGCCGAAAAAGGCTCAAAATACTCTGATTGGTCGCACCCAGGCATGAAATGACTATATATACGGCAGTCATTTTCATAATTTTTAGACATTTGTAGAGAAAATTTTGTAGACACAAAATTTTTAGACTTCACTGTTTATGCCGATGTATGACAATTTTTCAAATTGGTATGCTTGACTGACAAACTTGTCGATCGTAAGTATTGTTTTTTGTAGAAATATATTTTTCTATGTTAATGTTTTGTTTAATTTAACTTATTCTGGATGGCCGCAATGTCTTTTGGCATCGCTCGGCAGGTCCCCCTTAACTTATTTATATTCATTTTACTTATATTAGTTTGTGGAAAGTGTTAGGGCAATATTCAATTTCCTCAGTTGATTTTGAGGAATGTTGATGTGTTGCCTTGTCGCTAACTACCCTTCGGTGTCTGCTTAGTCTAGTCAGGCCTTGTTGCACTGATCACGGGGTAGGACACCGTCGTACTTCACCGGGGCGGCCATTTCAATGTTGGTCGGAACGGTAGAAATTAATATTCGGGAAGATCGCCATAATTAAGGGGATAACATTATTATATGTTTAAGTAGGAAAATTGAATTTTTAATTTAACTCCTGCCGATTATTATATTGTCAAGAGTACGACTAGTGATAGAAATTTAAGTCAACGAAAGTATAAAGTAGGTTTAGATCACGTACATTGTTCGATAATCATCGTGGTGGAAAATTAAAATAAAATGATACATTTTGGCATAGATCTGTGAGAAGATAATATAGAGATTTACGAATGGTGGTAACTGTGGCGACCATAGGAAAGTAAAGATGAGTTGTTGGACTAAAATAATGACATTATAATAATGCTTTGATTTCAATTTACCATTGGCTAACGTTTGTATGAAACAAGGAATTTTCCATAAAAAAGGGGCGGAACGCTGCCCAAATTTTTGAAAAATATTTTAATAAATAAACAGTAATGATGACAAATTGATATAGGAATTGTAGAAATAGATGAGTATGAACAAGCGTATAGATAGAAAGAGACGTAAGACCTTCCATCGGCAGTCAGGAACCCGAAAGTGAAAATATCATGAGGAGTAGTTCTAGAAATAGAGCTTACCTGCTCATGAATTTTCAGCTGCTATATACAGTACCAACATGAGCTTGCTCATGGGTATATAGTGGTAGGATTAAAATTGTGGGGCGTCTGGTTGAGACAGCATAGACCCTAGGAAAAGAAGGTATTTTGATATAGGGAAAATGGGTTTGAATAAGCTTTACACAGATTTAAACAAATTAATTACACCCAGTACACCAGCAATACATTAGAACCAATTCAATGCTTGTAATGCGCCGTATTCTTCACTTCACGCTAAAAGACGATCTCAACGGAATTTTAGGCGCATTACACGAAAGAACTTCCTCTTATAATTTGTAAGCCTTCGCAGTACAGCAATATCAATACAAATTTAGGTTCACCTATTGATATTATTTACATCAACAATCGATTTATAGTAATTAGTCAAATTGCATTTGTGAGGAATTTTATACTATTTTCACTTTTATAAGTAATATTTGAACCATTTATTCAACGAAATTAATGTTCTCCAACGCTCTTCAAATGTGTCAATAAAATTCTTCGAAATATTTATGTCTATATCAAATAACTTCTATCCAAATTTATAAATTAGAATTTAATTTGTTATTATTCAATCATAAAAAACTTCACGGATTTGGATAACAGAAAATAATTTTGTAAATTATTATTTATTAAAATGACATTCAGTATTTGCATAAGATTTTTTTAAAAATTAACTTAAAGTTTATATATCAGGGAAAGTAATTTACAAATAATGTAGATGAGAATTATCGAGTTCTGCAAAAGAGATCATTTACTGCTGTCGTAAAATTTATTTAATTTCTTAAATAACTTTTATATGGCTCTATTAAAACTCTTGGATTGGGATTGTCATTCTTGTGAGACGAAAATTAATTTTAAAATCAAAAATTTTATGAATAACTTTTATTAAACAAAACTTTTAACACGCTTATTTGGTCCACGAAACCTTCTGTATATCAAAATGTTCGCTTAAAGTATCTAATTTTCGGTTGAATTGACTAAGTCTGTCTTTGTATGATAATTCCTTTTTGTTATCAAAATTTTCAACAAGCCTTTTTTGAGTTGTTTGTCTAAATTTTTTTTGAGCTTCAGTTAATTCAGCTTTATCGCTATTTGTTTTATATTCATCTGGCTCACTAGTTTCTTTATTAGATTCTTCCAAATGCTTTTCAATTGCATTTTTTAATTTTTTTCCTCCTTTTTTCTTCCTGTAAAATTAATTTAAAATTGTTATTTAAATATAAATTACTTTAGTTTAATTTTTCCTGGCGTATACTGTGTGTACGGATCGCTCATTTTGAAAATTTTGTTATTTCATTTAATTCATTTAAACTAAAGTAATACATCGAAAATTTGAAATCTCCAAGAAAATTATTTTTGATATTTAGGTAATAAATGGACAAAAAAATAATATTTAAATTTAGGTCAAATGGATTTTTATAAATAAATGAATTATGAAAAAAGGAAAATGATTATATAAATAAAAGTTAATCAGTTATTTAAGATTAATGTTTTAAAAGCATTGGAGCCTGCAGAAAGAGGCAGCTGCTCCCTAGAATCTCCAAGTTTATCTAGTTTTTCAGCTGGTCGTTTAAAATATATTGGCTGACGCAACATGTATTAAAAATAATTCACACTTAACTTTAAATTAAATCAATTGTTACTATAGTATTTCCTATTTTTATCAGATTTATCCCCTTTGAAAAAAATCAATCACAGCCATTGACCTTGAAGTGAAGATTAAAATGTGATAGTTGAGAAATTTTAAATTTCATTTCTTTATTGAAGAATTTATGATTTTCCTAGCTCTTAGTAAATTTAATACTGGTGGGTTTCTGGGTGTTGATATTTTGAAACTATATGGTTGTTACCCAGACAGCCCCATACAAATATTTCCTTTGCTTGCCACTCGGCACCCGTCGCTAAGCAACGTTGGAACTGTGTTCGAGTGGGTAGATCGTCCGCAAAAAGTGAGCGCTATTGCTAATGCTATAATTGACCGAACAATCCATGGGTTCAACGAGCTGCCGATAGGAGGCCTGTGCTCGATTTTGATTTTTAGGTCCCATTATTCTCCTATCTCTGTCAAATGTTAACCTATACTCTCATATCATTCATTATTATGTCCATTCCCATAGTCCTTCTTATCGTCGTCCATGTCGAAGAGTATTCTTTGGTCGGTACACCCTTGGTTATGTTAAGTATTCACACACTAGTTCTCTTACTCTTATCCCTATCATAACTACAATGTTCCCTATTACGTATTATTGCTTGCCTTATCATTGATACTTTCTTAATTGTTACTACTATTACCTTTATTATTATTTTTATTACTATAACTACCATTATAATTATTATTATTACCACTATGATTATTACTACTATTATTATTATCATAATTATTATCATCATTACTACAAATACCATGATTATTAGTATTATTATCATTATGATTATTATTATTATTATTATTATTATTATTATTATTATTATTACTATTATTATTATTATAATTATTATTATCGAGTTTTTAGTAGGGATCCTTCCTCATTCCTCAGCTTTATAAAATAATTTTTTATTGATATACAACATTAGCCGTAACCCATTTTTATTTTATAATTTTAGACAAAGTAGTTTTGTTGGTTCGAAAATTTTGGCAGCGTACCGCCTTTATTTTTCGGTTCATCCCTATCCTACCGTTTCCGACAAAGTATTTTCACTGACTCGGAAAATTTGAGCAGCGTTCCACCCTTATTTTACGCGTTCCATTTTTACGTTACTATTTTTGTTAAGTATTTGAATTAATTCGGAAAATTTGAGCAGCATTCTGCCCTTATTTTTCAGTTTCATAATAATCTTATACCAACCGTTGAGTCGCATTTCACTTTTATTTTTCTATATTCTATAAGTATTTTAGTTGATTCGGAAAATTTGAGCAGCGTTCCGCCCTTATTTTACAGTTTTTTATGATAAGTGTTTTAACTATTCCCAAAAATTTGCGCAGCGTTCTGCCCATATTTTCCGTTTCAATTGACATAATTTATTTAATTTTTATTTAAATATTATTTTTCGTGATTTTGAGTCGTTCGGATCAATCTTTTTCCGATGGCTATTCAGTTTAAGTGTTACAACGATTTCGCAATTTTCCCCGCTGCCCATTCCCTCTTTTTGTCCTTAAGATCTATGTATGTTCATTTCATAGTTAGTGAGTGCCCACTGGACTACTCGGTGTTAGAGATTTTGAGCCGATTGTAGAATCATTTAGGTCGATTTTAAAGAAATCGAGAAACGAGGAAGTAACCAAAAGACCACTTCCATACTCCTCCTTTCTTCTATACGAAATAATATTGACGTTCCGATCCCTGCGTTCCGCACGCCGGGTCTTCACGGGCACAGATCATCGGCGGTATTCCACGCACTTACACGAATCTGAATACTGTATATGATTTTACTATCTTGCAATGTATTGGCTGTGGGCCGGAAAATTTTCGACAATTAGGAAATAATTTAAGCATCATAATAATTTATTAAAACCAAAGCTAAATTACCGGCTACTTCCATTAAAATTCATAAATTCAACCATCCAAATTAAAAACATTGAATTAAACTTCCTAAATAAATCGAATACATCCATAAAAATCCATAAATCCATATCCTTCCTAAATAAATCGAATACATCTATAAAAAATCCATAAATCCATATCCTTCCTAAATAAATCGAATACATCCATAAAAATTCATAAATCCATCCAAATTAAAAACATCGAATTAAATAATCCAAGGTGAAACTGCTGACAACCAGTGTCAAAATACGATTTAAAATCAATACTGAAAATTAAGATTAGATATTTGTCAAATCATATTAGTATATATACCTATAATTTGGCCTTAACCTTGCGTGTTAGTTTTAGTGCGATTAAACAAAATTCGACTTTGAAATTATTTGTGTTATCTAAATTAAATTTTTATTTATTTCTTAATTTAAACTGGTAATTTATTTTTAACATTTTTAATTAAATTTATTCATCCCAAATATATATTTTATTTTTATTTATTTAATTCATTAATTTCTAATTTTATATAAATGGTCATTTTACGGTCGAATTTTCTTGTTATTATGTTATTTTTTATGTAAATTTCGTGCGGTTCTTGATGCATTTTGTATTCATTTTATTTTACTTTTTATGTTTTTGATTTTATATTTATTTATATTGTCTCAGATTTTAAAATGTTTAATTGGTGTTGTGTATTATATTTTAAATATCTTGGTGCTAGGTTTTCGTGTTGTATTACTGATACATTTAAACGATTTTCAAGGCTATTTGTGTGCTGGCCCAACAATACAAATGCAGTATGCATGTAAAAGGAGTTGGAAATTAAAACTGAAACTTAATAAATTTGAATAGCTTATATTAAAAGCAAGTTAAGGGTTACTTTATTACTTTAAATACATTTTAATTTATCATAAATATTGTGAGAATTAATTGTTTGGTAGAAAATGTAATTAGATTCTGGTCTCACTTGCCAAAACTTCAATTTATAACTTTCGTCAATAATAGAAATTGAGTATAGCATGTATCCCACAATACATTTATCCAACTCATGCCGAGATTGTTGGTAAAATTTCAAATTCGAAAAAATTAATCCGTTATTTGCTAAATTTATTGTCTTTTGTGGTTGGTGGTCAATGGTTTACTTTATACTTTGCGTTTCAATTTCGGCAGCATTACCGCATCTTAATCATCATAGTTATAACCCTCAATTAAAACTCAAATTAACTAAACTTTACGAGTGACTAGTGTTGTGCAGCTTAAATGGACACCTTAAACAAATCCGTTTCGAAGACCCATGCATCTTTATGGTGGGTTACTGGGTACTGTTGTTTGTTTAAATCTTTCTGTGGTTACCCCGGTAATGCCATATAAATATTTCTTGCTACCACTCGACACTCGTTGCTAAGCAACGTTGGAACTGTGTTCGAGTGGGTGGATCGTCCGCAAGAAGTGAGCATTATTACTAATGCTGTAATTGCTCGGACGACCTCTGGGTCCAACGAGCTGTCGTTAGAAGACTTGTGCTCGCTTTAGATTATTGGGTCCCCTGTATGTCGTAGACTTTATTGTTGGAGTTCATCACAGTATAAAAGGAATCCGACAATGATTTTTAGAAACAAAACCAGTGGCTGTATATCGTAATGATGCGTTTTTTGTGTGTTGGTTGGGGGGTTAAAGGCACTCATCAAACCTTTGAAGATATCATTTAAACAGCAAGAAATATATAAATTTTTTGAAATAAACATATATAATTTTCGAATAAACACATTTATTTTCAAATAAACGCATTCTGTGAGTTAATTAGGACTTATTAAGTAATCGAGCGGCTCGACGTTTAGCCCGCTCCTTTCGTCCAGGTCGGTAATTTATCATAAATATTGTGAGAATTTTTTTTTTTTTTTTTCAAAATTTTATTTTATAACAAAAGCGGCCTTTCGGCTTATAAGCAAGCAGTGCTCAGCATTTCAATCACCAATGGTGTATTTAACTAACTAACACAAGACTGCAATACCGATTCAATTACCAGTATTGCCTCGTATACTTCTTTAAATAATGGAAAAAGGTAGTGCCATTGCACTCTTTGTGTATGATATGTGCTCTCGGTATATATGGTAGCATGCAATTACCGCTTTAGAGCATGCTATCCTCGCAAGAGACACAATTTCAGGTTTCGACAAGCCGATCTTTGATAGGGGGGCATTGTTTTTCTTGTCCCATGTACCCAAACAACCGATCACCACAGCGGATATTGTAGCCTTTTCTCCAAATGCATTTCCGATTTCCATGGCCAAATCTTTATACTTTACATAGTTGTCTTCCCGCGCTTTTTCAAAGCCTTCCACCGAGTCATATGGTACTTTTAGGTCCAGGACATGTATTTCCTTATTTCTATTGGACCTAATTACCATGTCAGGCTTCAGCTTTGTTGGTATTGAGATATATTTGGGAGATTTCTCCACATCTATCTCAAAACCAATTTTCTCTAGGAAGGCAACTATGCTAATAAGAACATTTTCATGTTTAACTCTTCGGGCATTTGGTTTTGCTAGACAGTGATTAAACACATGTGCGTGGGTCTCTACATCCAAGTGGCATAGTCTGCACTTTGTGTCCAGGTTAAATTTAAGGCGGTACGCACTGTAGTTCAATTTAAGTAGGTTATTTCTTGATCGTATCAAGAAACAGTACTGCGCATCATTAAGGATGTCGCTGGCTATCAGGTATTTAGCCGTAATACTGTCTCCAATGGCATTTCCAATACGTCCCTGCACTCTCATTTCGTACCATTTCTCAGCATAGTGAAGACCCACAAAGTCATGTAGGTCTTTTGAGAGTGTTCCTAGGTTACGATAACCTATGTATGAAATTCGATTTTTGTATGTCATCTCTAATTTGAAATCATCCTCCTCGAATTTCAATTTGACGCATATTGAGAATTTTCGCTTAAGAGCAAGCACCGACTTTTGGAACTTCACAAAGAAAGAGGTGTAATGGAAAGACTTGTCGATTTCACAGTTAAGCCATTTAAGCCCAGCTTCAAAGTTCTCCTCTCCTCTAGCATGTGCAAGTTCTTTTATAAGCATCTTTCTGAAGTCTTTGTTGGACGAATGAAAAAGCCTCGTTATTCCAGTAATGCTCTGGATCAAGTATTCGTCAATGGATGAGGATACTCCAAGTCCACCCAATTTACAATGGGCGTATAGAAAGAAGTTATTTAGAGCTTGAAATTTATCCCCTACCATTGTCTTCAGAAGCGCTTTAATTTTCTGATCAAAACCAAGCTGCTTTTCTCGACCCTGTGTAATCCGATTTCTGTCACAGTCCAGAATTCTGTGTCCAATTATACAGTTACGCAATGAAAAAATGAGCTTTGAGTGTATGAAGGTCTTGTAGGCATTTAGCTTCTGCGCCGGATGCAAATATGATTTAAATAGGGAGTCAGTGAATGCAAGTGCCGACTGAAGTCTTCCATCAATGTCCTGATTTTGTTTATGTGAGAAGTCGATTCCAAGATACTTATATTTGTTTTTATTGCAAATTATCGGTACTTCTTCATTATATAGATATAACTTGCAGGTATCAGAGTTCCTATTATTTATTGACAAGTATCCTGATTTAGAGGGTTTGAATTTGAGATTTACATAGGAAGCCAATCTCACAGTCTCCTTCAAGGCCCTTTCAATCTTCATGAAGGAGTCAGAGATAAGAACAATATCGTCAGCATAAGCCAGGATACTGATGTTCATATCATGTAAAAGAAATGGACAGTCATTCAGTATTGACTTAAGGATGTAATCAATCGATAGACAAAAGAGGGTCATAGATAGAAGGCATCCTTTTTTGACCCCCTTTGTGATATTGACAGATTCAGATAACATCCCCTGACAATCGAAAAAGGTACTGACATCCCTATTGAGCTCATTTATTAAGCAAATAGTTTCTTTTTTCATTCCCATGCCTTCAAGTGTGTACCAAATAAGGTCATGTGGCAAGGAGCCAAATTCGTCAGTAATATCCAGCCATACAATATGGAGTTCTTTTTTTTCTCTCTTGGCATGATCGATTGCTAGATGTAATGTAGCACTGTGCTCAGCACAACCATCAGGTATTCCAATTGCCTTCTGGTTTTGGCTTATCAAATTTCCTTTCTTTATCCAAGTTAGGAGGCGGTTATTCAACAACGTCGTGAAGATTCTGTATGCAGTATCCATGATCGCTAGAGGTCTCCAAGAGCTTGTTTTAAAACTTTCTTCCTTTTTCCCTGGTTTAAGAATTAACACCGTTCTGTATAATTTCCATTTTTTAGGGCATACACCATTCCTCAGCACGTTATTGCAGATTGCTGTAATAAGAACGTGCTTTGGGGATATAATCTTCCAATCTGTAATTGTAATCAGATCCATCCCCGGTGCAGTATTGTCTAGTTGCTTCATTATATGAGACATATTTTCATGGTCTATAGTGGAATTAGACTCAGTGTCAGAATAGAAAGGTAAGGTAATCGATTCTGTGTTATAGGCGGCCTATGCTCCACGCCATCATCCTCCTAAATTTTCGCTATTTCTTGCTTTTGGTTAGTTTGGAACCTCAGTCTCTTAACACATAGTAGCTCAGCAGATTTCTTAAAACGTAGATGGATGATATCAGCTTTTGGTTTCTCCTTTTTGATGTATTTCTCGGGGTTCAATCTACCATTAATTTGCTCAATTTCGCACAAAGCTTCATCGCATGTAATAGTATCAAGATTCAGCTGATACACCTGATCCTCGATAAGTATCCTATACTTCCTTGCATCATTATCTTGAAACTTTGTGCAATTATATTTGCTGATTATTGGTTTCATTAATATCCTCATGGTTGACACATTTGGAATTGTGAATGTTGAATTAAGCATAAGGCATTGCATGAAATGGCATATATACAGAGAAGACAGGCTCAACTCACGACATATCGGATATTCAATCTCAGTGAGTCCAAATTTTAAATTGCCAAATATGTTTTCTATGTTAAGTATCGTTCTAAGGATGTCATTAGCCAGATCAAAATGCAGAGTATGACTATCATCCGCAGTCGGATCAATAATCATTGCAATGCGCCTTTTCTTGTCGAAAAAGAAGATGGACCAGGAAGAGTTTTTGCCGTAGATTGGCATAAATATCTCATTCCAATCCGCAAAATTTTTAAAAGGAAAGGTTTCGAAGAAGGTTTTGTAATTGCACTGAATCAAAGCACTGCAAGTAATAGGATCTATATAGATTGTAGAAGGTCTAATAGCAAAAGTATATACAAATGCTTTGATTAAGTGCTGCGACCATCAACTCAATTCAAAATCCAAGTTATTCCAAAATGCCAAGTTTTCCGGTAGAATTCTTGGTTTTATAGATATGTCTACCTCGGGAATATTTTGGGTTTCACAAGAGGCCAATACTCCATCAAAATTAAGGGAGATGTTGTTGGTATTGTTTATGACCTCTTGTTCAGTGGCTTCAACTGAGTTTATGTATTCGTTTAGGTGAATGATCTTAATATGCTCGATCAGTTCTTCAAAAGGTTTCCACATACCGCAGTAGCACATTATTTTTTTCTGTTGCTCAAAGCAGTATCCAGAGTGGATTGCCATGTGCTCAAGCACATCATTCATCGATAAACTAATATCAAACACTTTTTTGCATAATATTTTCTTGTTATTCGTACGGTATGTACAGTGTAACTGGTTCTCTTTTGTAAGATGTAAATATATGTTTTTTAGGTCATGTCTGGCAATTTCAACTTGATGCTCATTAATCAAGATATGGTTGAAAATATCAGCAAATCTAATTAAGGTCATCATATGCATATTTTTACCTCTTTTTGGGTGACATACATGACAATCGATAAGAGTTTCCTCATTAAATGTGGATGCATGATTTATCATAGCATGCTCCACTATTCCTTCATAGTCATATACAGGGAATTCACCGCAATCTGGTTTTTTCCAGTTTGGCCTACATCCGATTTTTCCCTTGCTGTCTAATCTAAATATGATTGAGCTATTTATGTCTTCAGGTTTGACATTTCTGAAGAAATTCTTTTTCTTACGAGAAAAAGGTGGTATTCCAGCAGTTAGACCTTTTTGTTTCACATTTAGAACTCTTTGAATGATTGATTTATCAGAACGGTATTTTATGGCATTGTTGTTCTCTGATTGTGATGGTGTTTGAGAGAAAAGACTCATGTCTGAGTCTCGGTCTATGTTTTTATTGGATGATTTGTCGACTTCTTCATTTTCTGTTTCAGAGAAGATACAGGATGTGTCAAGGTCAACCATTTTTAAGCCTTTCGTTTTATCCTCTTTTAATTTATTTAAGATATCATCAAGGTTTTTCTTCACCTGAGGTAGAGGAAGTGGAGATTTGTCATTATTTGTGGTGTTCATATTTATTGGTATTGATGTAATTACTGAGATTTTAGACAATTGGATATCCGAGGCAATTGGCGAATATGACATTGTACTATCCATTTCCCCAGATATAGATATGAATCCAATTTTACTCATTGTCAACTTGTGTTTTTTATGGTTTTGAAATGATTCCTTGGTTATTCTCTTTTTGTTTATACTATTATCAGTTTTAATATTATTTTTGTTGCTTATTATCTCATTATTATCATTCAGATCTGCGAGTAGATTGTATCGATTGTTTATGTTGAGGGAATTTAATGAGCTGCTTTTTTTTAATTGTTGCTTCTTTAGTTTGGTTGATATTCTTTGCGAGTCGACCGGAGGTCGACGAGCTGCGTACAGTATTTTCGCGCGCCTGATGCGCGCGAAAAATTTTTTGATATTGATATGTTTTGATAATTTAAGATATTCAAACACATTTAAAAATGATTTGAATTTTAAACCGATTATAAATAAAAAATCTTTTATAAAAGATTCATATTTTAAATTTTTAAATCGATTTTTAAAATTCAAGAGTATCTCATTATTTAAAAGGTTGAAATAATTATCAATAGTTAATTTAAAAATTTCTTTTGAGATATTATTCTGGATGGTTTTGATTGCATTTGAGGGCATTCTGATATTTCTGTCCATTAGAACGAATTTTATTTGTACGTATTTGAGGATTTCAGTGTTAGATTTAATTGAATCCACTTTGTCCCCATTTTTATGGAAGGTCCATATTAGGTTGCTAAAGAAATCATCAGTGAGTTTCTTGATTATGTCAAGATTAATTCTTTTCGATCCATTTATGTTTTCAATATTTTGTTGATTTGTTTCATCTTTTTTAAATTTTTTAATTTCAACTTTTTTCTCACTATTGATATTCTTTTTATTTATTAAAATATCTCTATAACTTTTTTGATTAGAAATATTTTTTTTTACGTTGAGGAAGGTTTTAACCGAATGCTATCCTTCTAGGATTAACTTTGTAGAAACTTTTGCTTTACTTATTTACGACAATTTAGTGGGAAAGGGTTTTATCAGATTTTTCATTTACGTGAAAACTTTCTCATTAGTCAGCTGACTAATCTATTACGGAATCCAACCCTCTACGATTCTCTGGTAAGTTACGTAATATGTTAACTATTATCGATTCAAATTTCTTGTAGGGATTTTTCGTTTTACGGGTTGATTTGATTAAGGGTAAATTTCATCAGGTTTTGGAGTGTTATCCCTTCGATATTATTGGTCCATATTTAGACAGGAGTTTATTGAAAATTTTCGGTAGCGATTTTTGATTTTTTGCTGGATAATATTATTAACTAAGATTCTCCCCCTTTGGCCGGATTTTTTGGTTAGTTATTTGTTTATTGGATTTCCCCTTTAGAGGGATATTTAGATTAACTCTCTTAAATTATAAATTTTGGGATTTTCCCCTTTTAGATTTTTAGTTATTTTAATCTTATTCAATTACAGGGTTAGCTCCTTGGGAGCATACAGGCTCGTACTTTTAAGCCGTCAGTTCGTAATACGTATCATATTGGATGTCATGCCGAGCTCCTACTGTTAGTATTCTATTTAATGGGAGTTTCTTTACATCAAGAATTTAGTCCTTTTGACTTAATGAATTTTCAGAGATCTTTTCCTTGGACATATCATGCAAATCCGAAATCTTATGTATATAATATTTATCGGAAGAGTAAGTAAATTTCTTAAATACATCTTTGACTTGTTTCCTTTTAAATTAGTCAGAATAAATGTTCGAATCTTTTCCTTTTAAATATTTTATGTATTATATTTTTAACGCCAAATTCTGAGTTAATTACTTCAGTCGATTAGTCATATATCAAGATTTAGTTATTTTTAAGTATCGAAACCTCGCAAATTAATTGTTTGGGTCTGTAAAATATGTACGCAAATAAATGTTTCGATTTGTTATTTGTGCTTAGGGGAGTGATGAAGTCGGACCAGGAATGTACAAGGAGAATACTTTATTACGGGCTTATTGGGTTTTCACGTACGGTTACGAAGCCTGGGTTTTATTGGTTTTCATGATTTCACCACCTGATTTGTTTCTATTCGGTATCGTAAAATTATCACGGTAGGGTAATTATATGGTTTTCGCTTCGCCAAATTATTATTGACGTCGACTAAGAGTAGTTTCCCTTATTTGGTTTATCGCTTGTAGTTAAGCAGTCACGGATTTTCTGGTTGGAAGTGCAGTCATTACCAAATCCGTTCTCTTACAGTATAATTAAATCTTGGTGGTTTGGAGTGTGGTTACAAATTTGAATGGGATAACTAGTTACTTCCCGATTAAGTTTCCCGATTTTATCCAATGATTGGGAGGTCGATTTTAGCTTTCGTTATCAATAGGGAAAATTTTTGGGATGTTAAAACATACCGTTGTGTTGCTCAATAATATTGATTTCACTACATTCTTAATTACATTTTTTATGATATTGATTCGTGGTTATCATATTAGAAATTTCTTACTTTGATTTATGGGGCTTTATTTACAAATGATTTTGAGTTATTTTATCGGATGAGCGATTCATAACAACGATTTCATTTTATATCCCCGTCATCTTTCCCCTGGTTGACCTTAGGCGCATTGTGTTCATATTATAGTTAATGAGTGCCCACTGGACTACTCAGTGTGGTGATTTTGAGCCGTATGTAAATTCAGTTTAGGTCGAGTTTAAAGAAAATCGAGAGACGAGGAAGTAGCCAAAAAACCGCTTCCTTATCTCTCCTTTCTTCTATACGGGATAATATTTACGTTCCAGCTCCTGCGTTCCGCACGCCGGGCCTTCACGGGCACGAATCATTGGCGATATTCCGCGCACTTACACGAGTTCGATAATATATTTGATTTTACTAACTTGTGATGTGTTTTTGGCTGTGGGCCGGAAAAATTTCGACAATTAAAAATAATTAAAGATAATTTTATGTTTTATAAATAATTTATTAGTATTAAAAATAACATAACAATTACTTGCTCCAAACATAACGAAAAATCATAAAACTATCACTCTCCCCACGCCGACACCCAAGCAGAGCTCTATCGAGGTTGCGAGGATGCGACGTGGAGAGAGCTTTCAAATAAAACTCTCACTTACATAGATTTTTAAAACGGTTTTCTAGTTTTGAAAAACTGATTTAATGATTCTCAAAAACGATTAAAAATTATGTGAAAATGAATCGGTATATATACCTATTTTTTGTTTTAGTAAAACAAAATTCGACCTTGGAATTTTCTAGAGTATTCTAATCTTAATTTTTATTATTTTGCAATTTTATTTGATAATTTTTCTTTTAAAATTTTTATTGAATTATTTCTAATTCAAATTCTTTGAATTTTATTTCATTTTCATGAAATTTCACATTTTTGTTAAATTATCAAATTTCGGTCGAATTTGTTAGGTTTTCGTGTTATGTTTATATTTATATCGTGCGGATCTTGTTGCCTTTTGTTATTATTTTAATTTATTTTTTTTTATTATTTTATATGTAATTGTCTTCTTTCTCATATTTTGATAGGGTTTAATTGGTGTTTTAATAGGTTTGAATTTAAATCTGCATGTGTGTTACCGATTCATTTAAACATTTACAAGGCCGTTTGTGTTCTGACCCAACATTTATAAAACTTCTTTTTCTTCCGTTTCTCAAATTCAAACTCGTGTTTTCTTTTGTATCCACCAGACATAATTTCGATTGATTTTGTTAAAATAATTTAAAAAACTCTTAAAAATTTATGTAAATAATTATAAAGTAGTTACTATTTTTTAAGAAAGACAGCGAAACAGGAAACTCTGCATCATGACAATAAACATTACAAAATATTAAATGAGTTATAAAATCAAAACTGAGTGTGTTTATGAATCATGATTAAATATTATCATTAAACGAATTTGTGTTTTACTTGTTCGATTATAGCAACCAACTATGGCAGTAATATAATTAGGCTCTAGACTATCCTAATTTATGAATTTCAATAAGCACCCATACAAAGAAATATTTGGGAAAGCTTGCTAGTAATTTCAGAAAGTATATAATTTTATTAAGGTTTTATTGTAAATACAACCCATTTAATTGTTTGAGCCATTTTGAAGATTTGCAGAGTAACCATAAGCCAGTTGAAAGAGATAAAATTATGAACTATTAGGTGACTCTGTAAAACCTGCTATGGCCAATATAAGAATTTAATCAATCCCAATATTACAAAACTTTCAATACATTATAGAATTGCGCCACTTTCCCAAAAAATATCAGCAACAATTAAGAGAAGAGTTACATATTACACAATGTAACGATATAACAATTAAAATGAATATTTAAAAATAAAGTGAACGTAATAAAAATAAAATCTAACCCTATCAAATGTGAATGTCAGAAATAAATGAAAACTCCTATACGGGTCAAATAACTAATCAATAACGATATATATATAATCACCTAGACAGCAATTGCCCTACATTAAATTATTATACAAAAAAATTCAAAGAATCCATTTATTTATTAAAATTTAGAAATTACTAATAAAATCTGAAATAAACTTAATTTCAAATTAAAACCAGTCAAACTCCACATAAACACAATGTACATATTATTAACAGCTTAGTATACAAATAAATGAACAATGTACAATTTATATTAAAGAATTAATTGATTAGGCCTAAATAATCTTCAGCGAGAGTTCCTACTCCAAGCTAATACAAAATATTTAATTATTCAAATGACATAAAACTTACAATTCCACACGCATCAGGTCTTAATCCAACAATACGAACCCGAATTTCATCGTCTTCCTGGATAACTTGATCATCCTCTTCTGTTTTGTAACAAGGAGGAACAGTGTCACCATCATATTGAAAATTTTGTGGAACTGCCTTTAATTTCAATATAAAATTATTAATAAATATAAAATTTATACATAAACAGAAATGAAAATTTGAAACGCTCCAGCCATTGCAAATATACCAATCTTTGTAACGTTTAATACTACCGCGTCAAGAACCTCTCCAACAAATGGCCTGAATACAATTGCTTTATATTCAATTGGAATTAAGGTGAATCCTCTGCCTTGTTGAACAACTCCATCACCAATTTTATCAATTGATGTAACGGCAATTATAAATCCATAACTAAAAAAATATAATATTTAAAATTAAATATTCAAAATTTACTTCGGGGTACATATTCCTTCAACCTCAGACAATAATTTAGCTTTTATTGTTTCAATAATATTTGGTCCTAAATATTTGGGATGCAGATTAATCTCATGTTTTAAATTCAGCTAAAAATTTGATTTATTAAAAATTAAATAATATGAAACAAATCATACATGATAGAACATTTTAAAAAAATATTTATATTTACAATTATTAAAACAAATTTCGAATTAAAAATATATTATTAAGAAGACATTTTTAATAAAAATATATTATTTTACATTTTTAGTCTTTCCTTTTCAAATTGATTTCGTTTAAAGTAACAGAAGTATCGTGTTTTCATATTCAAATTTGTTCGTAATTTTTCCGGTCCACAACCACACACACAAGAAAGTAAAATCACAACATACGATCGCACCACGTAAGCAAAGTTCATATGTAACAAAGTGGTGCTCGCGAGGCGCAGTCGGTGAAGAACCAATGGCTTGAACGTCAAATCTCAATACTAAAGTTGCCTCTGAAGTGAGTCTTTTGACTCATTCAGTTACACTTCATCTCAATAAAATCGACCTAAATCTCCGACACATCGGCTAAAAATCACTACACAGCTATCCCAGTGGGCACATAGAAAATATAATATCAACACATCCTAACCAAAATGTAAAATGAAGTGGATTGGGTTCGGGGAAATGATAATCACACCAATTGCTTAAAATCAAGAATCTAAATAGTTTAAACGTATAAAATTACCATTATTAAATGTCAAAATTAATATTTGAATATTTTACATAGCTAAATTAGTTCCCTAATAGCTAAAAAGTCAAAAAACTAACACTTTTACTGTATAAAAATACTGTCCTGACAATTAGCATATCTAAGATCTAAGATTTCTAACAGTTTGATGCCTAGAAATACAAATTCCTAAGGCTTCAATGCTCAAAGGTTAGGTGTCGGAAAAGTAAACATCTAAAATAAAAAATCTTGAGGACAAAATATTCTAATGACCTAAATTATTAAAGTGTGTCTAAATTCGAAAGCTTAACGTCTGAAGACCAAAAGCCGAAAGGTTTATATTTTTTAAAATTCTAATCATTAGTATATCCGAGAAACCACAATATCCTAGCATCTAACGGACTAAAGTTGTTTAGCCAGATTAAGAAAATTAAAGGTTACTCATACAAATAAGTATTAAAATACAGTAAACCCTCGAATGAGAAGGTTAATCGGTACCGTCTGTTGGCCAAAAACTGATTAAGCCCATATTTGTTTGACCAACACGATAACGCCTGTGTGTTTTTGAGCGGAAAACTTAAATTTAGAAAAAAAATAGAAAATGTAAAGAAAATAGAATAAATAAAAATTAAATAAAATTTTTACACAAAAAAATGAAAAATTTTAATTTTAAATCAAATGAAATAAAAAATTTTTAATTTTGGAATATTCTAGAAAATTCCTTGTTTTACTGTATCAAAACACAAACACGAACAATCGTGGTATATAAGGCGATGCTGGTCGAGCAAAACTCACTCTAACTCTCTAATTACTTTACACTTTTTAGACTTTCTTTTAACTACTGTTTACATTTTGCTATTATTTGCTCGACATTTTGAAAATCTTATCGGAAAAATAAAGTAACTATTGTTATTTGTATTCTATTGCATTTATGATTCAGTAATTTAAAAATTTTTGCTCTTTATTTTTATATTATTTGTCATATATGAGACCACGAGTATGAAAGAATAGGTCGAAAAGTTTTTTTTTGCCCGGAAACATATTTTTGAAATTAAAACTTTTTTCATAAAAACATTTGTTGCTTTTTATTTTTCGAAATAAATTCGTATAATCGAATTTCCATTACGAGAACTAAACTAAAAACTTTCATTTTTAATACGCCATAACTCACACGCACACAAGTGAGTAAAATGAGATTTTTGCTAATCTGGATTGAACCGGTGGTTAGCGGGGAACCCGCGGTGAAAGCAGTAGCTGGAACCGCTCAGTATTCTCCCTTCATAAATCCTATCGCCCAATCTTCGAAAGAGTGGTGTTGAGGTCCTGGGAAAGGTCTAAATATAAAGGCTAACACATGGCGATGAAAAACATATACAGAAGTTCATTTAGACGAAATAAATCAAAAATCAACAATAGGATGAACTACGAACGAAAAACAACTCACTAGCCTACATAAATTTTAAGTTAAAGAAATAACTGAATAATTGTGAATTTTAACAGATATTTCTGATTAGCACCTCACGACTGTCCACAAACAACGATATCTGATAAAGATCAGCTTAAAGTAAGACTTAGAATACATGTTCGTACAGACATATTCAGATTTTTTTTATATTATTATTATTTTTATTATTATAAAATTTTTGATATTATTAACCTAAATGACCGAAATTAATGTTAAATTGGAAAATTTCATCTTTACCTTTGCAACGGGGGTCGAAATACAAACCACATCAATTAGACCCATCTTATTTTAATTTTAAATCAGCATTAAAGCGTTACCTTAAATTTTCATAAAAATTATTATTATTACCATTATTGATCGGAATATTATTATTATTATTGTTTTTAACGTTATTATTACCAGTATCATTATTAATATTATTATTACTATAATTATTATTATTATTATAGTTATTATCAATATTATTATCACTACTATTAATATTGATATTATTATTATCATTAATATTATTATTGCTATTAATATTATTACTATTATTCTTATTATTAACATTATTATTAATATTATTATTATTATTAGTACTGTCAATATTATTATTATAATATTACTACTATCCTTATTAATATTATCATTAATACATCAAAAAATTAAACCAAAAGGAAAGAACAATAAGAAAAACCCACTAATAAAAATTTATTATTCCAAAAATAAAAGTAATCCATATCGATAAATTTCTGTCTGTAAATTGTAAGGATTTGTTGGAGCTGAAACTGAGACTCCTGAAATTAAAAAAAAAAAGTAACATTAATTTAATTCACAAACCTCATAGAATGTGACTGTGTTGCTGGAGGTCGACCGAGTGGACCTGACTGAGGTGGAAAATCTAAAATACCTAAAAATATTAGTTAAAAAGTATCGAAAAACCGATACTTACTTTTATTATAGGAATTGCAAATTCTTTAATAAGTTGTCATGTCAATAAATGGCAAGCAAATTGAAATAAATTTAGGTAATATGATATATATTAGAATACCTTCTAAATCCTTGATTTTTAAGGGTTATGGTGAGAACTGGTAATGTAAAATAAGAAATAAAGGTTAATTACATTATATAAATTAAAATGTCATAATTTACTATATAGTCAATTAAATTAATGAATCCTATTTTTTAACACCAATAAATTAATATTTTAAGGATTAAAGTATAGTCCTTTTTAGGAAAATTAGTGACAAATTTTTTAACATTTTAAAAATCAGATTATTATTATTTTTATTATTATTATTATTATTATTATTATTAATGTACTTATAATTATTATGAAAATTATTATTATTGTTATTATTATTATTATTATTAACATTATTATTATTTTATTATTATTGATATGAATGTAATGATCAAATTCCAAGTAATTAATAACCGAATTGCCATGGTTCTCTATATCATTTTGACCTAGTGATAATAGGGGAGACCCAGAGTGTCCCCAACAGTGTTCCTAATGCGTTGGCCGGTGCCACGTCTATGAGCCCTGTTGTAGATACTTTCCCCAAACTTATAAGTGGTGGGTTACAGGGTTTCGAAATTTGCTTATCTGTATTGCTGCCCCAGTAACGCCATACAAAATTATTCTAGCTGCCACTTGGCACCCGTTGCTAGGCAACGTTGGAAATGTGTTCAAGTGGGTGGGTTGTCCGCAAAAAGTGAGCATTGTTACTAATACTGTAATTGCTCGGACAACCCTCGGGTCCACGAGCTGTAGATAGAAGACCTTTGCTCGCTTTGCTCTGTCCCTTGTGTAAAGAGTTCAAGATCAGATTTTTGTTGACTGTGGGAGATGGGACGAAGGTTTGATGACATGCTACGAGTATTCATGATAATGCTTATATACAAATATATCTAGGAGATAAATTGACTATAGATGCAACTATTCTATTCAAATCAACGAAAAAACACATAGCATTTGTGAGTTAATGGGATAGGCTTAGGGGTTGTATTGCTCGACGTCGGGCACGCTCCTTGCGTCCCGGCCGACGAGTATTGGATGGAGTGGCGGACTGGTTCGTAGATTGAGAACTTTTAGGTGGCATCTGGGACCGGGCGAAGACGAGCGGGTATGTTACTGCTTCCCCCTCCCGACAGACTGCTAGGGCGACTTCTAATCCTCTGATTTGGGTGTGCAAGCTCTGATTAAGCTGTCGCTCTTCCGCCCAACCCTTTTGTGCCGCCGTGAGTCTGTGGTAAATAGCTTTCATTTTTGTCGGATCTGTCCAAGTTGCCTTTATTTGTTGTACTTCCCGGGTCATTTGAATTATTTGGGTGAGTAGATCCGCATTCGCCCGCCTAGCGTGATCCAATTCGGCTTGTATTGACTGCAGGGTCGACATCGCTATAATAAAAGAAAACTTTCAAATTTCTTTATGGGCTTAATTACATCAAAATTTAATCATTATCAACATAGTTACAAAATGAATCTGATTACAAAGAGAAAACAAGGCAAATGACATTGGAATTTTCAAATTTTTACGATATTAATACTACAAATTATGGTCTTTGTTCCTTGCCCGAGGAATCAGGACTCTTCGGTGAAATGTCGTTTTCGGCTATTCCTCAAAGTAGCTACCGGATATGGCCGTCGGGTATCGCGGGCTGGTCGAGGTGGGTAAATCTCCGCAATACGTCCGACGCGGATGTCCTCCTCCACGTTCGCGAGGTACATCCTTGCCTTAACCACATTTAAGTCCACTTGTTCCTGCACCCTTTCCCATTGAGTGAGGAGGTTCCGTGCGTGCTCGTACGCTTCTTCGGCAGGGTACTGCTGTTCGGTGAGTCCACATGGGTCCTTTTCGAAACCCAACAGTCGCCAAGTGGTGGGATAAGACCACTTTGGTCGAAGCTCATAAAAAATCTCTGTGGTTGACTGTGTCTTCTTCTGACAGTGTTCATCAGTTACTTGATTGGAAGTCCAATTGAGCGGCATGATTTCTTCTGAAATGATATTGTGAATGAACCGTTAAGGAAAGAAAAATTTAGAAATGAATTTATCCGAACCGGCTACACGGTTTGATGTTTGTGAAATGAAGGGTTAACTCATTATATGGGCAACGTTGGTTATTTTCGGAAGCGTCATGGTGAAATAATTCTTAGTGGAGGGTTGGTGAGGGGAAAATACCTATCGGAATTCGTAAAAACTGGCGTATTTGTTGTTGGTCGTTCCAAAAATTGTTAACACTCGCGGATTAAACTCTTTATCAACCGACCATAAAAATCTTTCTTATGACAATCAATACGCTGGAGTCTACGTGATATTTCAGGCTAACGTTTGGTTCATAGACTAAATAACACAACTCATAATTCAGATATCGAATTTATTTTGTACCTAATTAATTGGTGATCAGTACAGTGTTTACGGGACGAAATATGACGGGGTATTTCGGGATCATTCAATGTAAATGCGTTCAAACCATTATAGAATCTAGAAGCACGAAAGGAATAATATGATTCTCGAATTTTAATATTCACGAGTATTCTTATTTCGAAGATTCTGAGAGGGCAGAATGAATGGGTAATTTGGCGTAATTCTTTGGGAAGATTATATCAGATTTGGGTACTATGCTAATATGAGTGATTCTAGTTAATTAAATGATTAAATCTTGTTTATAACTAGGTTATGGGAGATTATTATTTATTAACGATTTGTAGTTTTAAACTCAAAATAAATTATTTACATAAAAGGGATCTTGTAAATCCATAATTCGATGTGGTAAAAATCGATGATGGTCTATCGTGATAGTAGGTGCGTTTCCGTTAGACGAATTTGTTTATTATTCAGTAGTCGACGTCTACGATCAACAGGATTTCCGGTTGACTGAAGCTTTTATCGATTGTCGGTTAGGTTTAACTTTATATTTGGTGGCAATTAATATTTCTAATTTAGCCATGGTTCTATTTTACTGGTCGGTATTATTCGAGTTTATTTTAGTAGATTGGGTTGGCATGATCTCGTTGTGGAATTTTCAATATCCGGTATATTATGCTGACTGGACAATTCGATGCATCTCTATGTCATGGAATTTTTAGCTAAGATTCGTTTTGAGTGGGTTGGAATTTTAATTATATCGCCTGATTCATTTCAAAATTTTGGAAATGTTTACCACTTCTACTACCGGCTTATTGGAGTCTAATTACCTCGAAATGCTCGTAGTCTTTCTGCTATTGGATTTCTTATCATGATTAAATTATCACTTCGACATTAACATTTGAAATACATTTATTTTATGAAGCTGAACTGGTTCAGATTCTACACTAGTAGTAAGCTGATTTCTTATGATTTTTAGTTGGTTTATATAATAAATTTGTGGTCGTTTGTTTTTGTCTTACAGGGAAATCGTCGGGATGATTCTTGGTCCTCAAACTGGTCTTGGGGTTTTTATCAGTAGTTAAGTAAACCCTTTTTTTAATTTAACGTTATCGTCAAGTTAAATCCAATTTTATTTTGTTTCACAACGAATTAATCTACTCACATCCCTGATTCCTATCAATATCAATTTTATTCCTCCTGTTTAACAATGATGTTAATTTGAACTTCTATAACCATAATCTTGGGTTAATAAATTGTCATTTTCTTTTTAAGTAACGGATTTGTATTTACTTTCCATTTACAGATTAATTTATTTATTTCTATCTTTAAATTTTAATCAATAAATTACCCATTTCTAATCAACAATTACTTTATTTTTAACCAATGAATTTAATCAAACCTTACTTTAATTTTTATTAATGAATGGTTTTAATTTTTTTAATCCATGAATTACTTATTTTTAATCAATAGTTACACTAATTTTAGGCCATGAATTACTTATTTTTAATCAAGGAATTACTTTATTTTTTAATCCATGAATTTATATTACTTTAGCTTTAATCAACAAATTAATCAAAAGAAAATTTTTGTTTTTTAATCAATGAATTTCGTTATTTTTAATCAACGAATTATTTTATTTTAATCAAGGAATTTCCTTATTTTTAATCAATAGTTACTCTAATTTTTAGCAATGAATTACTTTATTTTTTAATCAAAGGATTACTTTATTTTCAATCAATGATTTTGAATTAATTTATTTCAAAATATCAATAATTTTAGTTATATCAACGATTTCAAGTTAATTTATGCCCGTACCCTTCCCCTTTAATAAGCCTTAGGCGCATATTGTGTTCATATTATATTTATTGAGTGCCCACTGGACTACTCGGTGTGATCATTTTTAGCCGTGTGTAATATAAGTTTAGGTCGATTTTACAGAAATGAGAAACGAGGAAGCAGTCAAAAGACTCCTTCCTTATTCCTTGTTTCTTCTATATGGGATAATATTGACGTTACGACCCCTGCGTTCCGCACGCTAGGTCTTCACGGGTACATATCATTGGCGATTTTCCACGCACTTCCACGAATCTATACTGTGTATATTTTAATAACTTGCAATATGTGTTGGCTGTGGGCCGGAAAAATTTCGACAGTTTATAAAATATATAAAACAATTTATGGATAATATAAGGTTTATTATCATATTAAAGATAAAATACAAAATTACTTGACAACCAATAAATTCATCAAAACATAAAATTGCATCTCTCCCCACGCCGACGTCCAAGCAGAGCTCTACCGAGGTTGCGAGGAGGTGACGTGGAGAGAGAGCTCCACAATAAAACCTATTTCTCACCTAAAAAATTTGTCTTCAAGAATAGATTTTAAAAAAGTTTCAAAATAATTTTTCGGTTAAAAAATGGTATTATGGTTTTCGTTTGAAAAACGGTTAAATTTAATGTGAAAATGAATCGGTATTTATACCTATTTTCTGTCCCTAACCTCGCGTGTTAAATTTGATGTAGTAAAACAAAATTCGACCTTGTTATTTTCTAGTGTATTCTAATCTTTAATTTTATTATTTTTCGATTTATTTTAATAATTTTTTATTCAGAATTTTTATTGAATTATTACTAATTCAAATTTTTTGATTTAAGTTTCATTTTCATGAACTTTTATTAATTTATTTATTTTCGGTCGAATTTGTTGGGTTTTCGTGTTATATTTGTGTTTATATCGTGCGAATCTTGTTGCATTTGGTTATTATTTTAATTTATTTTTATGTTTATTATTTTTTATTTAATTCTCTTTTCCCTCATATTTGGTAGGTTTTAATTGGTGTTTCAATAGGTTTATTTAAATTTGCATGTTATGTTTGCATGTATGTTACCGATCCATTTAAACATTTTCCAAGGCCATATGTGTTCTGGCCCAACATAAGGCAAATAAAATGCGCGTGCCCGTATCCCTTCTCTCATCCAGATAGCATAATTAAATCCCTGAAAGGAGTGCCATCGTAAAGCTATAAATGAACTTAAATAATTTTATTTTAAATACAATTTTTATAATCAATTATCCATAGAGTTAGGAATTACCAATCTGTTTTCTTTTAGTGGAATTGAACTGACGATTAATAGAAAAATTCAGAAGGGACGTCGTTCAATACCACCATGAAGCGATGATCCAGAGCCAAAGGGCGGAAGCAACGGTGCGCAAGTGCCGACACATAGAAAAAACCTGGCTCCGTCCAGAGGGAGTATCCAGGTTGAAGTCAGAGATAAAAGTGCTAAAAGCCAAGCTGGCACAAAGGGATGAGGCCATGAGGCAAGCCGAACAGAAGGCCCAGGAGCTAGAGATGGAGGTTAAAGAATTAAAATTAAGAGATGAGATCCGCACCAGACTCGTTCAAAGCGGAGCATTACTGTCGGCCGAGCAAGAAGCGATCGTGATACAAAATGTAACCGGAAAGGACACCGGGTGAAGATTCCAACTCCAGGACCCTCACGTTTGCCAGAGGAAGCACCTAAGCGAAATCGGCCTGTCAAGAAGGAACGTGAGTGGTTATTTAAGCTCCACAAAGCTCACATGGTAGGGCACATCTTAAACGCGATCGGTTTCTGAATACCGCGCGGATTAACATTGTGATAGACACTTAAATGTTGTATTTATTTGTTGAACTGAATAAGAATTGTATTTGGGTTTAATTTTGATCTTGGCGATAAAAATAATTTGTAACAGTTAAATATTTAAAATGTTAAAATAGTTAAATAGTTGAGACGGGGACCGATAGAATTAGAGCACGATGTCTTCTACGACAGCTCGTGAACGCATATGAGTATTAAGGCATTGGCACTCTTTGAAAAGAGGCTCACCCTTTGCTAATATTCAGCTCACTACATCACAGTACCAACGTCAATTTTGACGGGTGACTAGCTGTTAAATTTCTTGTGCAGGCGCTGGGTGGGAAGTAGTTACCCTTAGACAGGTTTGACATTTTGATTAACCATCAGTGCACAGCACGTCTTATTTTAAACAAACCATGCTATTTGAAACTGGGAATAATAAAAATACAAAGGTTGGAAAATTAATTTCTAAGGGCAAAACGACAATATTCATACACGATAATAATTAGATTAAAATATCTAAATACATCAATACAATTTGCTAATGTTGGACCAGAACACAAACGGCCTTGGAAAATGTTTAAATGGATCGGTAACACACATGCAAATATAACATGCAAATTTAAATAAACCTATTGAAACATCAATTAAACCCTATCAAATATGAGAAAAAAGAGAATTAAATAAAAAATAATAAACATAAAAATAAATTAAAATAATAACAAAACGCACCAAGATCCGCACGATATCAACTCAAACATAACAAGAAAACACAACAAATTCGACAATAATTGATAAATTAATAAAAGTTCATGAAAATGAAAACTTAAATCAAAAGATTTGAATTAGTAATAATTCGATAAAAATTCTAAATGAAAAATTATTAAAATAAATCAAAAAATAATAAAATTAAAGAATAGAATACACTAGAAAATAACAAGGTCGAATTTTGTTTTACTGCATCAAATTTAACATGCGAGGTTAGGGACAGAAAATAGGTATAAATACTGATCCATTTTCACATTAAATTTAACCAAAAAACCATTTTTGAAAACATTTTTTTAAAAATCATTTTCGATCTAGAATTTTGTTTGCAAATCTATATTTAGAACTTACTTTTAGGTGAGAATTAGTTTATTTGGAGCTCTCTCTCCACGTCACGTCCTCGCAACCTCGGTAGAGCTCTGCTTGGATGTCGGCGTGGGGGGAGATGCATTTTTATGCTTTTATGATTTTATCGGACAAGTAATTTTGTATGTTGATTATTTAATATGTTAATAAATATTTATAATATTAAAATTGTTTTTCATGCATTCAATAATATTAATTAATCTGTCGAAATTTTTCCGGCCCACAGCCAACACCTATCGCAAGTAAATAAAATCTACATACAATTCAGATTCGTGTAAGTGCGTGGAATATCGCCAATGATCTGTGCCCGTGAAGACCCGGCGTGCGAAACGCAGGGTTGGAACGTCAATACTATCCGTATAGATGAAACGAGAAATAAGGAAGAAGTCTCTTGGTTGCTTCCTCGTTTCTCATTTCTGTAAAATCGACCTAAATTATCTCACACACGGCTCAAAATCATCACACCGAGTAGTCTAGTGGGCACTCATTAAATATAATATAAACACAATATGCGCCTAAGGCCTATTAAAGGGAAAGGGTACGGGAATAAATCAAATTGAAGTCGTTGATATACCTAATTTGGATTAATAATTTGAAATAAATTAGATAAAAATCATTGGCATAATCAAATCGAATTTACATCTCGGAATAAAATAATAAACGTTATTAAATCAGAAATTCATTGATTCGAGTAAATTATTAATTATTGGTTCAAGATAAATAACTCATTGATTAAATTAAATTGACTAGAATAATTATTGAGCTAAATTGATATAATTCATTTTCTCTAAATTAATTTAATGATTAAAGCTAGAAGATGTAAATTCGTTGATTAACAGTAATCTAATTCGTTGAGTAAACTAAAGAAAGTCATGGGGTAAACCAAGTAATTCCTCAATTAACATTAAACTGATTTGAATAAAAGTAAAGCAATGCTCTGATAAAAATCCGGTAAATCTTTGAGTGAGAAGAAAGTAAAGCTTTGATTCATTGGTTAAAAGGGTAAAATAATTGATTAAAATAAAGTAGTGTACTGATTAAAGTAATTTATTGACCAAACAAATTTCTAAGTAAAATTAAATAATTTATTAATTAAATATTCATCGATTTAAAGGTAGGGTAACTCATCGATTTGAAGTCAAATAATTTATTAATCGAAAGTAATATGTTAAAAATAAGGAGATTTTATGGATTAAATGAATTAATCAATGAATTAAAGACAAAAATAAATAAATGGAAAATAAGTACAAACCCGTCGCTCAACTTCACAATCAGCTAAAATAAATTCAACGAGAAGTCATTGCTAAAACGTTACATCATTATCTTAACGAAAAATTGATATCGTTATTAAGAAATTAGGAAAAGCGTAATAGGAAATTGTTGACCAATTCATCATAGCTTAAAATAAAAGTGACTTAATTGATGATAGCGTTTCATTTAAAATTATCCAAGGCGTAAATTACGAATGAAAAAACCCAAATATAGACCATAAGATACGAAAACCAGTACCTAATCGATAGAAAATCCAGAGTACACAAAAATTTAATACGATAGAACAATCAAGACGACATCCAAAATTTATATTAATATCACATCAAATATCGAACCATAGGAAATGCTTACCGCTGATTTTCGACAACACTGGTGAGGTGATCTGAATTTTTCGAGAGACGATAAGAAAAAATTTCCAACAGGTAAAACACTAAATAATAAAATTTCCCAACAGAGAAAATTTCGACGGCATGGTGCAGGTACTTTCCTTAAAAACATTGCTAGAAAACGTCAAATACCATGAAAATATGTAACTCACCAAAATAATCCACGAAACGCGCGATCTTAAAAGTTCGTTCGCCTAAAATAAATTTCGTAAATTACAAGTTGAAAAATAAACAATCTTACTAGTTGACATTTCCGGCAATATAAACATTCACTATCGTAGCCGAGTTATAAGTGGCATTCACTTCCTGCCCGTCTGATTTTCAATTGTATATTCTTCATTATATCTATCATCAATAATAGACCATACATCATTTTCTTTATCAAGTTATGCATTCGCCAAACATCTCAGACGAGGACTTAGAGTTTCAATCTCCGAATGTTATAGAAACCCCCTTAAGTAAATCTTAATAAATTTCTAGAACAAATTTATAATCCTATTCGAGCCACAGGAACGACCCAGAATCAACACCATATCATTAGTGAGTAAACTCTCCGGATTGAAGGCCGTGAATCAATAAGCCATCCCTATTAACGCATCTTAGTGTTCTTGCATCAGACCAACCCCAAAAATCCTGTCATCCCACCACTAAGCACGACAAATCAATTTTTGGCTACGCACCCTCGTCAACCCCCTTAGGCCAACAATGTCGCAAATATTTAATTAGAAATTACTAAGCAGAAAATTACGTCCTGATTAGAAAATTGTCAACGATTCATCTCTGGAGAAACGAATTTCTCGGATATTTATCCCGCGGAAATAAAGATACTGGCCTGACGATCGTTACCAATACCTTTGGTAAATTCCTCAGCCGAATAATTAGGTCATTTTTTCCATTATCATTCAACCCAGGTACTTTAATTGATCAATGGATCAGACATTAAGTATGAATTTGTAACCTTTGTAACTGTTTTGTGTTTCAAATAATTAAACGGTAATTGTTAAAATCACTTTATTTTAAAATATATGAATGTTTAATTATCAAGTTATTGTTTCGTAAAAGTTAATTCACTTAATTCAGTTCTATTAAAAATAAATGTCCAAATGACTCTTTGAAAGGTTTTCTTACAGCATTATTTATTGATTTTATTTTATATTAATACTTAAATACATATCTAACCGAATATTATGAACATATACAACGAATAAACCATTTGTACGCAAAATAAGATACGGCCGAAAACGAATTGCAATTTTCATTTTTAACATCCATAAAGATTTTTTGAACGGGCCCTTACGCCATGAGAACGCGTAACCCACTAGCTTTGAAGTATCATTCTCCCCCTTTTCCAAATACATTTCCAGACCAGTCAGTAAAATACGTTTAACTTCGAGTTCCGTGAGTCTTAGCGCATTTGAAATTGAGTTAATCCAGTTTTCTTTAACGACGAGAAATGTTACATGATCACCGCCCCAATCTAAAATGCCAAGCGAAATCTGAGTAAAACGCTAATCTCACCAATTTTTCCATTCAGGACAAACTGGAGCTATGGTTGAACTCCCTGCTCAGGTCGTGGAGCAATGGAGGCAGGCATGGAATCGGGTGTATCGAGAGCGATGCCCTGACGTGCCCGAAGAAGACAAGCAAGAGGACTATCGCCAGAAGAATTTATGCGGCGGTTCCGGAAACTGTCTGATGAACCAAACTCATCCCAGGACATCCTAGCTCAGGCCCAAGAGCTCCTGGAAGGTCTCCTACAACACCAGCGCCAAGTCAAGGCAGCTGTAGCACGAGCCACGGAATACCTGGCCAACGTCAAAGACGACCTGGCGGCAAGATATACCGACTAGTTTATAGAAGAGTCAGAAAGAATACATTTGAATTTTCGTGACCAATCCGGAATCTCAAGAGACCAGTGTTTGTGATCCCTGGGTATTCCCCAGAAGAAGGGATCAAGCGATTCCTCGCAGACGAGTGATCCTCGAAATAATGACAATTAATGATTTGAACATTTTGTTATTTGGTATAATATTAGTATTATAGATCTAAAGATTCTTTCTCTTCTTTTATTATTGTAGTTTTCATTTCACAAATATGTTTAAGTTTAAATATACTTATCATTATAACAGTCATCATGAAATTCAACCCTTATTATTCTAGAAATGGACCCCGTGAAGTTACTCCAAAATGAATTAACCCATGCGAGGCAGGCCAATAAGAAACTCCATGACCAACTCGTCCAAATAGTCCGGGAAACACAGCAAATTAAAGTGACATGGATTGAGCCCACGAGAGTCAAACAACTGTACCAAAAACTAACCGTGGCACAGAAGGGATGGGCAGATGAAAGACAGTTAGTTCAAGGCCTAAAAACTCAAATCAGGGGGCTAGAGGTAGCGTTATCCGCCTGTCAGGAGGGAGCAGCGGTGATCTACCCTTTAGTCTTTGCCCTTGCTCAATTGGCCTATCGCGAAACGAACACTACCCCATCTACCACGTCGACTATTACTGCGACCACTACCTCAATCACCCCATCAACAACCAGTCGTCGACCTGGACGCAAGGAGCGGGCTAAGCGCCGAGCCGCTCGATCTTCCAATCAGTCTGGAACCTTATGATCCATGTATTTAATAGATAAATAAAGCATCATTTATATATATTGTAGTTCCTGTATACCTCTTATTGTATTGATATCATCTTAGGGTTTAAATAAGAAGCACCACCCATTTTTGCTTCCAAACTAACGTCAGTAAACAGTTAGAGAGACGATGGAAATTTAAACGCAAGGGGACCAAATGATTAAAAGCGAGCACAGGTCTTCTATCGACAGCTCGTGAACCCGAGGGTTGTCCGAGCAATTACAGTACTAGCGATAATACTCAATTTTTGCGGACAATCCACCACTTGAACACATTACCAACGTTGCCTAGTAACGGGTGCCAAGTGGCAGTTAGAATCATTTTGTATGGCGTTACTGGGGCAACCATAAAGATAAGCAAGATTTGAAACCCTGTAACCCACCATACAAATTTGGGGGCTCAGCCGGGATTAGAATGATTGTTTTTGCAAAGAACCAAAGGAAATATAAGCAAATGTTAAAGTTTAAATAGGAAATGTCGGGACGACATTTTGCCAAACCCTGGAGTAATGATAAAAACGATGAAAAACGACCAAACTGACTACAATTAAAACAACTAAATCAACTACCAGTGAGAGAATACTGATATGACATTATTTGAAAGTTGTATAAAGATCGACGCCAAGACACTCAACATCGACGACACAACATCCAGTAAGATACCAATGATACTCACAAGACGCATAAGTAAACAACATATAATTAAAAGGGCAAAATTCGGGATAAAATGAAATGAGGTAAGTAAGGGGAGTGACGATAAACGGGGGAAAGCAATAGAACCAAGTAGAAGAAGTAAACGATAATAGAATAAATTACAGCGAATAATTATAATGATTAAAATAGTAGTTGATAAAATGAACCAAAATATTAAACTAAGAGTCTAACTTAAACATACAATGTAGTTAATTAGTATTTAAAAAAAATGGGCAATTAAAAAGATCTAATATTTTAGAGATGGAACCAACAAAAATAATAGAAAAACTAAAGGGCATCCTAAACATCGAAAACGATAATCTTGAGGAACTAATTAATAAACAAAAATTAATTAAACGAGCTAAAGAAGATATAGCAACGATTTCAAACCTGTACTCCGACGAACATTGCATATTAATAAAATTGATTGATATTGATAAAGATGTGACAACTGAAAGAATATATGAAATTCTATTCATGAGATTGGAAATAACCGAATTTGGAAAAAGCTGGAACAAGTTAATGAAAAAGGTCGAAAACATTGAAGACGAGATTGCAACAACAATGAAAGAGCAAACCAAGGCTTATTTAGAATGCTATGCGTGTAAAACAGAGGAAGCACGAGTAATGGTGATACCTTGCGGACACCTAAGTTACTGTCATGGATGTGCTCAAGAATCGCACTGCATGTTATGTCAACGAAAGATAAAAGAAA
Source organism: Schmidtea mediterranea (assembly GCA_022537955.1). Lineage (NCBI taxonomy): Eukaryota > Metazoa > Platyhelminthes > Tricladida > Dugesiidae > Schmidtea > Schmidtea mediterranea. Next base: position 11,990,401 of record CM039681.1, read on the forward strand.
GACTAACTGTTTATTTTCCATAAACCGAAATTGTTATGATGATATAAAATAAATGTGTATTGTTCATTATTCGAATTATTATCAGATGGTGAGATAAATGATTATGTGTAAAACCGCGTAAAAGTAAATATGCAGCGTTCGTGGATAATAAAATAAAATAACCTGACGACGATAAATAAAGGTAATAAACCAAACACATGAAAGCCGAATTAAGGAAATAATTAAAGCACATGCACAGAGACACAAAATATTGGACGGAAAAATTTCGACAACCGAGTTTCCTAGTGTATGATTCTTTTTGTTTCATTGATATTATATTGAGATAAGACGAGGAAAAATGGTAACCTGAGCTATCAAATGATAGTACGTTCACCCGAGGGAAACCCTGATCAACCCTACTGAGAAAGGAACTGGTAGGCCAAGTCGCGTATGTCAGCAAGCAACCGGCGAGAGATTGATCACCTCTTTTGGGGAGCTTGTTGATGCGATTACCAAAAATTTTGAAAGGGGGAAGTGAAGAGATAGACCGAGAGGTGAGAGAAAGTGTACACGAGATAGAGAATTAATAGTTTTGTTTAATAGTTGTTTAAAGGTACCTAGAGATGATTTTTTCCCTAGCTGGTGGTGAGGCACCAGAGGACAGCTACGGACTGTCGTGCTCAGGTTGTTATCAGCCAAGGGACTGGTGGCGCTGAGCCGTTCGGTACAACAACCCGGATCCCACATCGAGTATCGAATGAACATTTTTTATTGCTGGGCGGAACTCGATACACAACCCGGATCCCACACCGAGTATCGAGGACCAAACGGTAGGTGAGATGTGAACTAACCGGTAAATGGTTCATACTCAAAAGGACCTACTAAGGTCAGATAAGGGCGGCCGAATTGAGCCGGGAAATCTGACGGGAGAGGCGGGCAGATATTAGATAGTTTTATTGAGAAAATTTTCCGCGCCCATATTAAATCGCTTCCTTTTCTTTTCACTATTCGGGAAATCAAGTAAACCGCTTTTGGAACTTGATTGAACGTCTAGGCATTTCCATACTTTTATATTCTCCGAGGTACACAACCCGGATCCCACACCGAGTACTGAGGGAATGTTTTTTTAGTTTTCCCAGCGAGGAGTTTGGTACAACAACCCGGATCCCACACCGAGTACCAAATATCCGAGTGGCGGTGAGTAAAGCGTAACCGAAAAAATGCGCTGACAAAAGACGCCATGAATTGAGAGTCAGTGTGAGGCCTCAAACACACCCAAAAGTCACTGATGAAACTCAACTCCGATGATTAGAATTAGATAAAAATGATGAAAGATAATATGAATAAGATGAATTAGATTAAAGTTAATAGGAATATGAGTAAAGATAGAAACCGATAGAATATGATTAAAGATGAGAAACAGTTATGAAATAGGATATAGAAATGAGATATGATTATGATAAGACAGTACAAATAGGATATGATAGGACTGAATACTAAAGATGATATGAGACATGATTAAAGATGAAATATGATGATAATAGATGTTAAAGGTCACAGATGACCAGTTAAAAGAGTAAAAGCCGAAGGCCGAAGAGCCAACGGAAACGATAGAGGGCATAGAGCGCCAGCGACTGAGGATTAAGTAAATGAATTTTTTCGGGAGACATTGGAAAAATAATTAATAGAATGAATGAGATTATGAGTATGATGATTTCATATTATTATTATTATGATATAGATAATTGATACGACTATATAGATGATTAATAAGACCATATAGATAATTGATACGAGATTAATAGATAATTATTACGAGGTATAGATAATTAAAAATAGACTTAAAATGAGGGGGGTGAGTCGGATAAAGAAGACCACCACGGTAAATGCGAACAAGGGATGATAACGTATATAGTATGGTAAACGGAGGAGAAATTAGTATAGAGTATAGAATATTGGAGTGTCATTTATTTTTAGGAATCAATAGCCAAACAAAGCAATCCAAGTCAGCTCCAAACCAAAGCAGAGAATATTTCAGAGTAAACGATAAAGCAGATAATAAAGGGATAATCGAGCAGAAAAGAAATTAGAATAAATGTCGAAGTAGTTGCGAGCCAATACTCAACCAGAAAATTTCAAAGCAGCCAAAGCAAGAAAAGAGAAACGATAAAGCTAGTCAAGCAAACGAATAACCGTAAACATTGATAGTATCAGCAACCGTACGAGAAGCAAAAGCAAAGAGAATAGAGAAAAAAGTTTGTTAAAAGCAGAAGAAAAGAAAAGAGTTCGCAACAGTAGAAGTGCCAATACCGGAGTATCAATTACAGCAACAACAGGAACCGGCACAGATAGCGGAGTAACCGATTTCGAATTCAACAGTAGCGAAGAAAACGAACTTCTTAATACCGAGAACCAGTTGGCAACAATAGAATCCGGCAGCGAAGAAGAAAATCCAGACAACAATCCAAACATGACAACGTCGATAAATTCCAACACAACTTCAATTCCGGATCCAAACACGATGATAAATAACAATAATGCAACAGTAGGAGAATTCAGAGAAAAGTTTAGAGGAGAACCGTTCGACGGCAGCCTCAACAAATTAGATACATTTATAAAGGAATTCGAAGTGTATAAAAATATCTGTCACTGGACAGATCAAAAAGTAAAAGAGCGGCTACCCTTATATTTGAAAGGAAGCGCACAAGATGTATTCGTAGAAGAAGCAAGAGACGCAACGAAATTAACTACGTGGACAGAGATTAAAGAGTTCTTAGTAAAAATATTCGGAATAGAGAAAAAGGGAAATAGGAAGATATTGAACTTCCTACATCGAAAACAAAGACGAGATGAATCGAATGCAGTGTACGCATGCGAATTAAAGAAATTGTGTAAAGAAGCTTTCGGAGATGCCGATTTGCCCGAAGATAAAATGGTAGACGTCTTCATAAGAGGAATCAAAAGAGAAGACATACGAGCCAACCTTGGATGTTTAGCACCAGAAACACTGGACAAAGCAGTAGCAATCGCAAATAGATGTGAAGCCCATCTGGGACTGGGATATCAAGTGGCGGTCCTGACCACAGAACCAACAACGTCAACAGTCAATGCCAACAATCAAAACAACAATATCAATCCAGCTATGAATCAATTCATTCCAAGAGCACAGCAGATGTTCAAGCCACCAGCAACGAGAAATCCGGAAGACAGAGGTAATAACCAAGTAAGTTATAATAATAATTTCAGGAACAATCCAAACGCAAACGAAAAATGCTCCACATGTCAAAAAATGGGACATCGATCAGAAAATTGTTTCCGGAATCACAACTGCCAGAAATGTGGTAGAAGAGGGCACACTGAGAGAATATGTAGACAACTCGATAGCAAGGCATGCTACAATTGTGGTCAACAAGGACACATCGCAAGGCGATGCAACATAAGAGGAGAGTCAAATCAATCAAGATCAAATAACCCTATGAGAAATCCACAAATTAACGTGATACAAGAAATAGACATGTTACGAGAAACACTACAACGAATGCCCATGGAATTAAAAGAGATGATGCAACAGATGCCCGCCAATATACAACAACAACGAATCAATGTAATGAGAAGCAATGAAGAGATTCAAGAGCTGCGAACCAGAGAATACCAAGAGCAACAACAAGCTGAATAGCAAAGACTACAAACAGAGGAAGCTCAGGAAATCCAGCAAAGATGGGAAAATCGAAAAAAAACCACGAAAAGAATTAATATGATGAGAATGGAAATTCCAGATGAAATTCACACTGCGGAGCAGTGTGTTGAGAAAGAAGGGGGAGGAAATAGGATAATTAATGAGAAAACAATCGAATTAAATACGATGGAAAAAATAGAGGCCATCAAAGAATTTGCAGAGGAGGAAAAACAGAGACGTCGACAATTGAAAGAAATGACAACCGAGAAACCGGACGAACCGGAAACCCAAGAGATCGAACAAGCAGAGAAGATGATAACGGAAGATCAAAACGAGGAAATACTAATGTACGAGATAGACGAACTCGAAAAAGAAATTATGACACAAAAGATAGAGAGTACACTCGAGAAAATAAAGCAAGAGGAAGCTCTAGAACAAGAGGAAGATCAATTAAGAGAAAAAGAAATAATTCTAAAGCAAGAAAAAGAACAACTAAGAAAGAAGGCACTAATATCAAAAATAGACGGAGCATTGAAACACTTAGAGCAAGAACAAGCACTAGACCAAAAAATAGAAGTGTTGGCAAAGAGAACCCTATCACAAGAAAGGGAAGAGCCAAGATTAGAACTGCAAAAAGATGAGCAAGAAGCATCAACGTCACAAGAAAAAGAAAGGATATCAGAACCAATAACAACAAAAAATCGAATCCAGAGGATACTGCTACAAAAAATAGAAACAAGAGTCAGAAAAGAAAAGCCCACGTGGAGTGAAGCTCAAATTGAGAACAGAATAAAAGAGATATGGTTCCAAACAAAAGGACCAGCTAAGATAATGAAAGAGGAAAAACAACTACAAATCAATATGTTAAGACAAATACCAGACGATCAAACAGACGAGGACGAAAGCGAAATAAGCAGCCTGGGCGGAGAAATATTTCAATCATGTAAGGAAAATAAATCGAATAAAGATGAATCAAAATCCGAATTGGAAGAAATGGAAACGAACGTGCCAAGAGAAGATGAAACTGAGATATTAAAAGAAATTAATGAGATTGTGGAAGAAGTAGATCGAAATCAGATGTTTCTAAACCTCAAAGATACAACCGCATACAGCAGAGTAATGAAATTAATCGCAAAGGGATATCAACAAGATAATGGTACGTTCACGGCATCATGGAAAGATATGATAAGAAAGTACCAAGAGAACTTGAAAGAATACGATAGAGAAGAGTATCAGGTAATTATTGATTTTCCAGAGATACCGAGACAAATAATAGCCACAAGAGGCGAAAGCACAAACGAGTTGTATGATTGGGTAGTGAAAAAGCTAGGACCCAGTTATAAAAATAAACCTTTATATTACCAAGGAAGGAAAATAAAGCGAGACATACACCTCGCGGATGCTCTAATATGGCCAAACGGGATAAACGTAATAACACTAAACAAAAGTGAAACCGAAGAGACAACAGCAGAAATATGGCAGAAAATTCAAATATTGTATACGAAAGAAATAAAACCCGGATTGGAGAAAGAGAGACAAAAGATAATGAGGCAAAACCAGATAAAAATGACAGAACAAGCAATAGATCAAGCTAGAAAATATATTAACAGACTATCGTTAACGAGACCGATTTCAATGAAAATGTTTGTAGAAGCTGTGCGAGATACAGATATTATGAGATTCGATAATGAGAGAACAGATGAGTTGATAGCCAAATATGGAGAGCACCAAAGAGATATGAGGGGAGACGAACCAATAAAGATAAAGATAAAATTACCGAATGATGAAATAAAAGAAATACTAGTTGATCCCGATTGTCAAATGCATGAATTATACCGACGAATAAACCGAGAAATTATCCAACCAATAATCGAAAGTAGTGATGACGGCATGGTAGAAGACGTGGCAATAATGTACTACAAACGACAAATAAGTCCGCGAGAACGAACCCCGATATACGAATTAGGTATATGGGAAGACGGACAAACTATCAATATCATAGCCATGGATGAACCAGAGAGAAAAAATACAACAAAAAAGGAACAACAGATCCAAGAATTTCAAGAGGAAATGAAAAGAAAGATGGACCAAATACTAACTATCTACCAGTTATGGAGACAAGATGCGAAGTTGAGTACAAAATTACAACCTATAGATGATTCACGATGCCGATCAACACCATGGAAAAAGGTGTATGACGAAAAAACAAAAGAGTGGAAATGGAAAACAGAGAGAACCGAACCGAAATGGAGAAAATATATACCAGGAGAAGCGCCAGAAGATGCAGCTAATGAAACAACCTTAGAACTATATGAAGATGAGCCATATGAAAATTTACCAGAAGAAATGCTAAACGAAATGGAATGGCAACCAGAAGAAGACGAGGAAATAAACGATAGAGCTCGATTAGCCCCATACACATGGAAAATAGGTGGATGGGCAGAAAAAGTAAAATCGGCGGAGGAAGAGAAAATCATCGGTAGTACAAGTCATCAATTCTATACAGAGATCGGAGGATACCGTATGAAATTGAGAGTGTACCCAAACGGAGATGGAGTAGGAAAAGGAATATATCTATCAGTGTATTTTCTGTTAGCAAAAGGCAGATATGACGGAAAGTTAGAGTGGCCATTTAATCGGAAAGTCATAATTTCAATCGCCAAACCCGGAAAATGGGAAGGGCGACACAGCGAAAAATTGGGAGTAGATCCAAGATCTATGATAAGTCAGAAGCCGAAATCCACCGAAAATGTTGCAGGAGGAGTACCACAGTTTCTACTGAAAAAACATGTGACACCTCAATTCGTAAAAGACGATACCATATATATTACGATCGAAGTAGAAACGGAACGAGAAATGAAATTGCGAATTCAACAAGAACAAGCGAGACCACGAATCAGCGTACTCGAAAAACGAATTCCAGGAACAAGATATTTGCCCACAGATATAGATGATTCTGTGGAAGAAGGATTAACAAGACTAACGGAAACGCAAAAATGCAGAGAGTTAGCAGCGATATTGAGAACCGGAGCAAAGAATCAAAGACGAACTGTAACAGATTTGGCAAAATGGATAATCGATTCTTGTAACAGAGTAGAGAACCTGCGAAATATTGTAAAAGAAATAGAGGAATACCGGAGAATGTATGCGTGGTACCCAGAGCAATTCCGAGAAATTATCCGAAAATGGAAACACACCGAATGGGCAGCCGAAACGATAGAGAAGTATAGTTTAAAAATTATGACGCCAGACTTCGAACCGATTGAAAGAGAATTTTATATCACTGCCAAGGTAAGTGAAGTAAAAAAGCGAATACCGTATGAATTGCCATTTCATTTACAATACGAAGGACGATCATTGGATGACGATCTCGAAATCGGAGTTACACAAATGCAATTGGGGTTAATAAATATATTAACGGTAGCAAAAATTGCGGGTAGAGAACTCAACAAAAGAGAAATCAAAACGAAAACGCCAATAGGACGACAAGAGAGTCTAAACACGCCAGAAGTTTTGAAAAATAATGATGGAAAAAATTTGTGAACAAATGACATTCGAAGAGCACAGCGCAGAAATTGCCTGTGCTGATGTTGCATTAATCCGACATTTCTTATTATTTTCAGAAAAGATTGTGAACTCTGGAGTTCAGAACAGCTGGAACCGATTGAGGAGGCGGCTACACAACCCCAGATCTTCGACAGCAATCTACCTGAGCCAAGTAGTGAGAGGGGGACAAAGGGTTTCCTCCATGGAACAGCGCTCCCTCCTACTACTGAAGAGAATTGATGATGCTGCATCAGCGGAGCTATTTAAGAAAGATATTGTTTATTTTTCCAGATTTCTAGCTGGGGAAACCGAGAAAGCTGAACTTCAAAATGTTCAAAAATGCTGGACCCGCTTCCGAGCCATGCTGGAGTGGCCTTGGTCAAGAATGGACCAATACGTGGAGAGTATTTTAGAAAACCCTCAGAAAAACTTCAATGAAGAAGAGCACAAAAAAATACTATCTATAATATGCAAGCTCAGGGAAGATTATATTGATGCCAAATGGAGAAGATCTCCGTCACCCGATGCAGAATATAAAAATATTGGACCCACCCACAACAATGTGGTGGATGCCCTCACCCATACTAATAATAATAACCATTATTTACAGGAAAAAAACTATAAAACTATAAATAATCCCAATATTTATTATAGAAATGACAGTCTGAGGAAAGCACCCTTCGTCCCCCATCAATCTGAGACTCCTGCTACCGGGATGAGAGCCAAGAACTTCGTAAATGTCCAGTATGCTGCTGCTCAGGATACTCTGCTGCCAAGGACACCGGCTGTGCTGTTTGGATTCGAAACGAATGGAGGAGCTGGAGACCTGATGGGGAAGAGATCCAATGGATCTGGAAAGAAAGTAAGAGATGATGAATTGACCTTTGCGGCCATGTTAAATAAAGAGAATAAAACTACATCTCCCACCTATATAAATAGAGAAAAAACATTTATTAGGAAATATAGTAATTTTAATAAAAATAATAATAAATTTAACTATAATAATAACTTTAATTGTAATAATGATAAACCTAAAAGATTTGTTAATGATAAAGATTATAATAATAATACTCTTAATAAAAGAACTCTTTGTAATTATAATAAAAGTAATTTTAGTAATAATAACTATAAAAATACATATACTGATAATGACTATAAAAATCCATACAATAATATTGCCTATGAACATCATAATAATAATGCTCCCTACAATAATAATAATAATAATAATACTCCTTATAATAATAATAGTAATTTTGTAAATGATAATTATAATAATAATTTAAATGTATTTACAAATGATAATAATAATAGATATAATAATAATATTCATTACAATAATAACTACTTTAATAAACATAATAATCGTAATAATTATAATGGTGATAACCTGAATAGATATAATGAAAAACAACCAAGACTTAAGAATACTGCATACCCTGAGAGTAAAAACCCCCAGACTATGGAAAACTCCAATAATAATAGATATAATAATAATATTCATTATAATAATAACTACCAAACATCCTTTAATAAACATAATAATCGTAATAATTATAATGGTGATAACTTAAATAGATATGTATATGATAATCGGAATAATATTATAGATAACAGATTTAAAAAATTACCTTCAACATCTCCAAAAGGAGGCATATCTTATTCCTCAAGATTTAACTATGAGAATTATCGACTCCTAACAGAAAACACTGAAAAAACTAATAATAATTATAAAAATTATAATAAAAAACAATCAAGATTTAAGAATACTGCATACCCTGAGAGTAAAAACCCCCAGACTATGGAAAATTCCAATTTTGCTTTGCCTAAATTAAAAAAGCATATCTATAAAAATAAACATGCTTTTAAAATTAGAAATTTCAAAAATACTAATTCTGAAAAAAACATATTATATAAACAAAATTATTTACTAAATAATTATAATACTAATTTTAATTTAAATAATAATAACTTAAATAATTATAATTCTAATTTAAACTTAAATAATACCTATGAAAATTTAAATAATACTAACAATATAGAAAAATTTATTAAAAATACTAATTTAAATTTCAATAACCTAATTAATAAAATTTCTAAAATAAATTCTTATACCCAGGGGAAAATTAATGGGGATTTACTAATCCCTAAACTTTACAAATTTATAAATAATTATAATAATAAATTCCAGAACCTTCTAAATGAAAATCATTCCTTGTTTAACCAAACCAAAAAAGCTGCAGTTTTGAAAAATAATGATGGAAAAAATTTTTTTCGCGTAGGGCGCGAAAAAAGGGAAATAGTTAATGTACGCAGCTCATCGGCCTGCGGCCGATTCGCTTCATCAAGGGAGGCTCAATTGATGATCTGCTAAATACTTATAATACTAAACCCGACCAATTAAATAGAGACCAACAAAACAAACCCCTACATAATGAGACACTCGATATGAATGAACCAATCTACCAAAATATTACAAGTCTCCCCATTAAACACCAGCTTCCCATACCAAACCCAGCACAATTTAGAAACCAGATCAAGATATTGAATTCACACCTATGGTCACGTTTTAAAAACAACCCAACCTATTATAACCACATTCGAAATACAAACAACACATTTTCAATTACAAAACACCACAACCGAATAAGCCGCCATTCCAAAGACACAGCAATCCAAACCACCAAACTACCTACCAACAGATTCGAACTACTAGCTACATTCGGCGAACCTCCACTACCACCAAAAATGAAACTCACATACCCTAACATACCACCCACCATTCCACCAAAAAATAGTAATACACCATCAATCACAAACCAACCAATCATACATCCAATCCCCGTACCTAGTACTACTCTTACAAACCCAAATAATGAACATATACTTACTCATAACCCACCTCCACTACCTCCAAATAGAAACCCTATCAACCTTAACATACCTCCCACCTCTCCAGAAAAAAAGAACACCCAACCAATCTTAAAACAACCAACCATGCTACCAACTATCCCACCCAGAATAAAACTAACCAATCCACCCAACTTAATCCCATACAAAACTGCCAAGATACCATCATCAAATGAACCTCTCCTGAACCCCTATAAATATTTTAATAATAATAGTATTAATAAGGATAACGATAATAATAATTATAATAATAATAATAATAATATTAATAATAATAATAATAATAATAATAATAATAATAATAATAATAATAGTAATAATAACAATAATAATAATAATACTTATAATAATAATAATAATAATAATAATAATAATAATAATAATAATAATAATAATAATAATAATAATAATAATAATAATAATAATAATAATAATAATAATAATAATGGTCAACAGAATGACTATCATGAATATCAAGGTCAACAGAATGACCATAAATCTAATAATAATGGTCAAAAGAATGACTATATAAATGATTATCCTCCTTTACCTAAAAAGTTTAGCAATAAGATAGATAGTAACATCCCCCATAAAATTAGACCACCATGCAAACACCAAAATAATAACAATATAACCCAGACAAAAACCTTCAATAAGAAAATAGATATAACCAATCACTTTAATATAACGCTTAGCCCTGTTGACCTTATGTCTAATACCTCTAAGAGCACAGACAAGCGTGATCCTCCAACACATCGAACTAAACAACTTGACGAAACTACACTACCATCGAATGAGAACCAAAAAACTTTAGAGATCACCTATAATAAAAGAGACAAACACCTCTTGAGTGAAATAAACAATATGATTGACCATAAACAACAACAATCATCTGATGCCATTACCTCAAAGTTAGTAAAACAAATAAGCGACCAGAACCTGATAATCATGGAGACCCAACAAATGATACTTGACCTTAATAAGAAAATTAACTGTAAGAATACTGAACTGAACCCTAGCTTTGATATTGACGACATCCAATTTACACCCACTCCTTCCCACATTGACCCCGGCTTCAATATCAACGACCTTAAATTCACAGAAACGCCTACTGAAGACACGAACCCCCCACCTAGATTCCACCAACCTGACCTAAATAACTCAATCATAGAAAATGACTTTGATACCGACTCCTTGGGAGAGACAGAATACCCTAAACCTTCCACATCAAGACGGCGCACTAAATCAGTAGACCTGGATGCCCTTGACAGCACACCCTCTGACTTCTACGAACCTCTTTCACACACCCTTGAGTCTTCACAATCTCTCTTTTCCCCACCTAACACCAAGTCAATAGTTATGCAATACCCGGACATGTTCTCCTCCAAAGAAGCCCCAAACCTTAACGGACATTTTGAACTATACTTTGCCAGAGAACCAAACCCTGATAGATATGACTTAGCCAACCCTAATATAGCAATGACCTCACAACCACCTATTATACCTTCTGCAGTTGTTAGCCCAACATCATCTGACCCCATCAAACATATCCTTCAATCTAATGAAGATATACTAGCATATAACGCAAGATCTCCGTTCCTCCTTAGAAATAGAGACCCCATCTTTAAACTTGGCAGTGAAGGCTACCTAAAGTGTGTAGTAAGCAAATGCAAACCTGGCAAAAAAAATAGGACCTCTGATGCAAGACAAGCTGCATAGTCACATGCACTCTTATCACAATAGGACCATAAAGCCCACAGATACCTTCGAGTGTCTGTTATGCCAGAGAAATAAAAATAAACTCACCATATACAACCTTAAAAACATCGAGAAACATTTTGCAGACCTACATCCTGAGAAACAAATCCCCGGCACTCGTGAACAATATAACGACAAACGTAAAATATTAACCTTTGACTTTAACGAAGAGGGCACGCTTGTCTGTGCATACTTAGATAGAAAGACCCCATGCTCTACACACCTAACTTATAACACAGACTTACGAGAGATAGAAAACCATATCAGCACCAAACATAAGAAAAAGACATTTGACCCTGAAAAAAGTGTAAGATGCTACTGTGGCACGTCTATAGATATAGAGGATATCAAGACCCACTTCTCCATCCATAACTCCACTCCAACTATTGAAGAAATAGAAAATGACCCTCCTAATCATATCCCAGCTACTAAATCCGATATAGGCTCAGATTGACTCACACAGCACCACATCTCCATCTTTATGCTTACCTATGCGACACTGCCCACCACTATCTTTGTAGACAGCTTTATAGGTAAGGCATTTGTAAGCAAAAACTTTAAAACCTTCTTCTCGTCCTTTCCATTCCACAAATACCCTAACTGGAATGACCTTCTATGGCCCCTGAATCTCGAGAAAAACTTATGGGTACTCTTTTATATGAATAAAACCAAACGCATAGCCACCTTTCTTGACCCCACCTGTGAAAATAGCACTGAAAAACACCACAGTTTGACTGAGTCCATAGCCAATGCATTGACCAACTTGCAAAACATAATAGATAAGATACCAATTAAGATAACTGAAATCTCATACCCGCAATGCCCACTTATAAAAGATTCTGGCTTTTATATCTGTCACTTCGCATCCTGCCTAATTAAAAACTTAAATATTACGCTACCCAATATAGGAGAAATTAAAGAAAAACTAAATAAAACTATAATTAAAATAATTAATAATAAAAAAGATGTCACTGACATCACTAAATATAAACCATTCATTAATGACTTAATAACGCAAATAAGAGATAACTGTATAACACCAGACGACAGCCTAAGAGAGCTGTATAGGATCCACGAAGCGACTAATCCTGAGAGATATAAGACCAAGCACGCAGTTCCGAACTTCTTAAATAACAAAGACAGAAACAAGCTAGTGTTCGAGCTACGGCAAGGCTTTGATCTCAGGCAAAAAGTCACTATAGGTAGGATACTTAACCCATTAAGCAGTATAAGAACCACACCTACCCAATCTGACCTAATCAATAACTTTTCCAAAGAACCCAAACACATGACCAACATATTGCACAAAGAGACACCAATCCTATCCCCGGAATACAGATCCCATACGAAGATTGAAGACGAAGAAATGAAGAAGGCCTACAGTCAACTGGACACCAGCTCCTCTCCAGGTAGTGACAAGATTACCTACTCTGACTGGAGAAAAATGGATCCTGATTTCGAATACCTGACAGGACTATTCAATCAGATCATCAGGACTGGACGAAGCCCAACCACATGGAAGACCTTCAGGACAAAACTGATCATAAAACCGGGGAAGGAACATTCACCGCATGAAGTATCCTCTTGGAGACCTCTCGCCATCCTCGACACAGCTTATAGATTTTTTGCCTCTATCATAAACAACAGGCTATTGTCCTGGATAGCGACGAACAATCTATTAAGTAGGAACCAGAAGGCAGTAGGTACTCCAGATGGGTGCGCTGAACATAACACAGTTATCTCTCTGGCAAAGGAATGGGCAGTCAGGAATGGGTCGGATATAAACATCGTGTGGTTAGACCTCGCCGATGCTTTTGGAAGCATCCCCCATAATCTGATATGGCATACTTTGTCGAGATTGAAACTGAACAAACAGACAATAAATCTTATTAAGGAAATGTATACAGATTGTTACTCAATATACGAATGCGAAGACAAAAAAACTAAGGAAATAAAAGTAAACAATGGGGTTAAGCAGGGGTGCCCAATGTCCATGACCCTATTCAGCTTATCCATTGACTTTATACTTAGAAATATTCTTCTAGATCACCCACTTATAATTAATAACTATAATATAAGTATAATGGCATATGCCGATGACATAGTTTTAATTTCAAAAAATAGAACGGAGATGAGATCAATGCTAAAAGACATAACCAAATATACAGAAATGGCCACCCTAAAATTTAGACCTAATAAGTGCGGATATTTTCAACTTAAGCGCAACCATACCGACCCCTCTCTTAAGTTATATGATGAAAATATACCAATAATAGGAGAAAACAACCTCTATAAATACTTAGGGGTAGACTTTGGCCAAAAAGGCAAGCATAGCATAGATGATACTCTTGACCTAGCACTTAACGATACTGAGAAACTCTTTAACTCTGACTTACATCCCGCACAAAAAATACAGGCATATAAGACTCATATCCACTCTCGCCTAGTATTCATCTTTAGGAATTGTCACGTAAATCACATGATATTAGATAGCAACCGCAACAAGATAGTACAGCATAGGGAGAAACAGTTGGGCTTTGATCAAAAAATAAAACGAAAAATGAAAGACGCCTTACAAGATATTCACCAAAATCTTAATAATAACTTCCTATACGCCAACATTAAAATGGGAGGATTAGGAATAGTACCCAGCATTGATGAATACCTAATTCAAAGCATAGCCCATCTCATAAAGATTTTAAATTCCAGAGATACTGAAATGAAAAAATTTATAATTAAGGAACTTATAGTCATTACCCAAAATAGATTCCCAAACCAGATAGCAGATATAGATTTATCCCTAAGATGGCTGAACGCAGAAATTAAGGGGGAAAAATATGTTCCTAAGACAATTTTTTCAAAATTTTGTAACTCCATACGTAGGATAAATGAAAAATTCAACATTATTATAAAAATCACTACAGTTAAGGAGCGTTTTGAGCTAGAGATAATGGGGAAAAACTTTAAAACCACCATTGACATAGATTCCCTCAAAGAGACATCAAATATAATTCATGACTTGACTAGTGAATGGTATGCTGATCAATGGTTCATAATGACTTGTCAAGGACATATAGCTAAGACTATAGGGGGCAATAGGCAATCAGCATACCTTATCAAGCATAGTGCTCTAAATGACCAACAGTTCTACTTTTTGATCAAAGCCCGAAATAATATGCTAAGCCTAAACTATAACACCCACAGAGTTAAGGAAAGTGCGAACACTTCTTGTAGGCTTTGCAATAAGGAACCTGAGACCCAAGCTCATATCTTTAATCACTGTACTCAGACATGTAATGCTAGGAGAAACAAACACAATAACGTGATGGAGAAAGCTAGTGAATATCTTATTTCCAAGGGATTCTCGGTAGATGTCGAAAAACCACCCCCTGGTATCGAAACGCGACTATGACCTGACCTCATTATAAAATCAAAAAGAAACAACCTAATCCACATTTTAGACATCAAAGTCCCATATGACCAACTAATTAACTTTGACAACGCCAAAGAGGAAAATTATAAAAATATAAAGACCTTGCCCTTGAAATAGGTAAAGCTAACAACTGCCATACAACAGTAACAGCGTTAGTAGTAGGAACACTAGGGTCATGGGACAGTGAGAATGATAGAACACTCACCAAAATAGGTCTCAACCGAACAGAGATTAAAAAATTGGCAAAAATATGTATGACCACTGCAGTTATATCAAGTTACAGAATATACATGGACCATGTGACCAATAGGATAAGCAATATAGGTACACAAAATTGATGTCTCTAGCACTAAGTGCTTAGATGCACAAACACCTATTTAGCGAAATATCATCCATGTCCAATAATAATAATAATAATAATATTAATAATAATAATAATAATAATAATAATAATAATAATAATAATAATAATAATAATAATAATAATAATAATAATAATAATAATAATAAAGAAAGGATGATACCTCGCTAATAGGTAAAAAAAAACTTTTTTAATGTATCTACATGTACCTAGTGGCATATTATGCTTACTAGTACATCCATACAGATGAAAGAAGATAAAAAATGTTACTTGGGGTATGGCATACTTCCAAGTACATTAATAAAATAATAATAACAGTAACACAAAATAAGGTAGGGTTATTAATGACATTTGATGTCATTAATAAACTTGTGACACGAATATTATTAAAAGTGAGGGCAGAAGCACTAGATGCTCGCTAGCCCACACTCTCCTACCCTAAAAAAAAAAAAAAAATGGGTATGAGACTACGCAAATCCCAATAGAGCACTGGCACTTTGATGCCACTGCCTATTATTAGAAGACAATGTGTTGATATCTAGCCAATATCAACGCATCAGCAGGCATAACCAAACAAAGGTATGTCTGTGAAGCATTGCAGAATGATGCTCAACTGAGGCTCGAAACTGGCATGAGCTAGAGGAGGGGATTGGCGGGAGTGCTGTCAGTTGGAACGGAGTGTTGTGATGGTGACAACTGATGATCCCCAAGGGGAACACAGTAACATCTTTGAACAGTAGAAAACAAAAACCAGCTGAAACTCTCACGTTTCTGCTTATCCGTAAGGATTGTACCTACTCTTCGGAGAGGCTGGTAAAACCAAGCTTGGCCCACCTGCCGCAGATGAAGTAATCGTCATCACAACAGGAGATGAAGAGATACTAAATGATCTTAATGATATCGTAGACGAGGAAACAACCCGGAGAATACCGGAATCAAGAGATTTGTTCATGACAGAAAACGAAAACGACCTGATAACAGATGAACTAGACGAGCTAGTATGCGCTCAAAGGCAACCAGTTGAAATTATAGAGCCAGATACCGAAGAGGAAAACAAAAAGAAAGAGAGAAGACGCCGAAACTCAACAGGAGACGAATGGGACAACTGGATAAATGAACGAGGAGCTACAACATCCAGAGAAATGGCAGATGAGCAACCCAAACGAAAAGAAACAGGTACAGCAATGGAAAAGAAGTCCAGAGGACGACCGAAAACTGACAAACCAGCTCCAGAAAGAAAAACCAAAGAACAGATGCAGATGGATCAATTGACAACAAAATTAAACAAGCTCAGTCAAGTGACGAAGCAGTTACAAGGAAAACTGAAAGGTCAAGAACAAGGAGCAAAGTGGATCAACAGACTAATAACCGATATGCTGGGATTAGCAAATCCAGAAATAAAGAGAAATTTGAAACTCAATAACATCGGAACAGAAGCGAAACAGCTTTGGGCAGCAATAAAGCCAATAATAAATAAAATCATGGACAATAAAGTGCGAATCACAACCAAAGATCCGGAGGAATTGTTATTAATAATAAACTACTTAACAAAACGATCAGACGACCCAAATAGATATTTGGTAGGAATGGCCTATCTGATGTACAATACAATAGTGATATACAGAAAGCGAACTCCAAGATACAACCCAAACGGATATGAATTCGCGATAACGGACATTATCAGAAAAGTAATCGAACCATTTATCCTAACTCAAGGTGGATGGCAAGCTTTTATAAATTTGGTAAGTAAAGATGACCAAACTGAGATGATGCAAACAAAGTTAAAAGAGTTATTAACGGAATTCGAGACAACGATTAATGCAAGCGATCCAAAAACAGCCAGAAAGGGAATGAATGCGATAATCACCACAATACTCGTACGGATGATGTGTATAAAAGGAATAGAACCGTTTGTAGTATATGACTGCGATAACATAACGATTGGTGATAAATACTCATTAAAAGAAACGGAAGAGTGTAAAGCTGCAAACCCCGGTAAATTACAGACAACAGCTACAGCAGTATCGTATAACGTATATCAAGAGGTAGACTTCATTAAAACGGAAATCAAGGAATGTTCAGTAACAAGGAAAATTGTGGCATTTCATTGCGGACATCACTCGCATTCAACAATTATAGAAGCTGGAACGGAAACAACAGTGGTTTCGATAACGCGGAGCGAATGTGAAGAAGGATTCACGACAGGACGCATCTCAATAGCCGGACGAGTGAATGTAGCAGCCGAGGAAGGAAAGATAAAAACTACCCGAGTATACGCTGCGGGAAGAATAACGGCTGGAGACGGAACGTGTCAAGGAGGAGAGTACACTCTACTAAATCAATTAGTCAAAGGAGTAGTAGTGATTGAAAGCTATCAAGTAAAGTTAGAGAAATACCAAGGATATTTTGATCCAGACACGCAAGCAATGAAAAAGTACCCTCAATGCCTGGCAACAGATAGATCATGCAATACGGGAATGTCAACGATCGTATATCACGCCGATACCAGAACTTGTAGACTCACCTTATTGAAAAGCGCAATATTCGATGAAGTGCAAGGACGAGTGCACAGTGAAACAGAAACCAACACACAAAAAAGCGCACTGGACGAATTACGGAGAACCGGAAGAATCGGAAAACCAACAATTACCACAACTATCGGATCAGAGGTCACGCCAACGGTGGTAATATCAACCGATACTACAATCGGAATGAGATTCATAAAAGGACGAATGGTGAGCAAATGCGACGAAATGGTTGCCAGCACAAATTATAAAGGAATATTCTTATCGCGAACAGCAATACCAAACGCAAAAGCGCAAATAGACCCCAAAGATGTAAAACTATATCTGTATATAAATAACAAGATGGATTTCCTATATCATAAAGGATTGGCATCAACAGAGAAAATATACTATGATTTGGTAAAAAATGACTGTATCCTGAACAGGGAAATATTAAAAACAAAATTAGCAATGGCAATCACAAATCCGGATAACGCAATTCCACTATTACCACTCCAGGAAGGATATTTCGGAAGAATCGTTGGAGAAGTTATGTACACATACAAATGCGAAAAGACAATTGCGAAATTGCCAGAAAATTCAACAATTCCAAGAGATAAATGTATAAATGAATTAGAAATAATGCATAAAGGAAAAATCAGATTCGCTCAACCAGTAACAAGGATGATAAATCCAGACAAATTTGTACCTAATATGTTCAGTTGTAGTAATGTATATGGACCATTATTCGAAATAAGAGATGGAAGTTGGTTACAATTTCCAACTCGAGTAATAGTAGCACCGCCAAAAATATTTGGACTTACAGAATTGGCCAGCGAAGCAGAATTCAAACCAGTAGATATATCACAGAGTGGGATATACCAAACAAAAGATCTAGAACGAGACAGAAAACATTTATTATTCCCAGCACAAAGACAAGCAATATTATCCAATATTGTGACAATAACGGGAGGTAACAACTATGGAGAGAAACCTAACTACGAATTGTTGTTATCACCAGACCATTTTCAACATGCTACAGCAAATATGATGAAAGCCATGTGGGGAAGATTCTTAATCTTCGGACAAATGATGGCAGGAATCTTGGGAATAATACTCATCATCCAAATCGTAAGAGTGATCCTAACACAAATGTTAGCATGTTTCGATATATACAAAAGAGAAAGAAAAATCAACTGGAAAATGGCAATTGGATTTTTACCGTTTTTAGCAAAGACAATGGTATTACATGGACACTCAAAAGATATCCACAAGATAAAGAGATTGGTAGGAATTCTAACTAAAATGAACGGTACCGATGAAGAAGTTGGACGAAAATTTAAAGCAATAATGAGATTAGAAGCTGAGAAAACCAGAATGAAGCGACAGAAAACGAGTAACTGGAAACGATGGATAAACTTCAAAGATGATAGCAGCGATAACAGCGACAATGATGAAAACCAAGGAGGAACACAGATGCTAACTCAAGAGCAACTCAAACAATGGGAAAATCGAAAGACAAGACATAGTGGACATTATAATCATCCACCACCAGTATATGAATGTTTAAAGAAAGCAACAAAATCAGCAGAGAGAAATACGCCGGTAGAAAGGCACGTACCGATACCAAGACCAACAACACTACGAAACATTTATCCGGTACCATACGAACCAAATTGGGCAGACTTAGCACCAAGAACTAGCCAAAGATCAAGAAGTGTGGATCAAGATCTAGAAACTCGAACCATAGCCATGTTGCAAACGCTAGCTGGACCAACATTAACGATACCGATAGAGATAAATGGAGTAGAGATTAAAGCAATGATTGATACCGGAGCAAACATCTCAGCAATAAAAATGGATAAAATACCAGGAAGATTATGGCCATGTATAGAAGAAGCTAACATGGATGTAATAACTTGCAGCAAAGAATCGGTAGCAGTCATCGGAAAAATCTGGTCGATAATAGAGTATAAAAATGTAAAAATCAATACGTACTTAGCAGTCATCAGGAGATTGAGCGCAGATTGTATAATTGGAACAGATCTCATGCCGGAATTATTAAAGGAAATAATAATCGATCTAGGATCAATGGAGTTGAAAGATAAAACCGGACGAATATGTATGTTGAAATCAGAAGTGAGATGCTCAGAGAAAATATTAGTGCCAGGGCGCACACAAATGATTTGTTACGTAAAAGTGAACGAGGAAACCAGAGGCGAAATGATTTTTGAACCTAACCACAAATTCGAGAAAAAGAAAGAACTGCCATTAGCCAGAGAGATAGTATATGTAAACGACAACAGTGAAATTCCAATCAACATTACAAATTTTGACGAGGAAGATAAAGTCATTTACGAAAACGAAAGATTGGGGAAACTAACACCGATGATGGACATTGAACTCCCAACAACAAAAACCGAAGGAACGGAGGAAGAATTATGGACAATCGACAGTCAGCTACTAAATGAAACCGAGAAAGAACAATTACAAAACTGCTAATGGAATTTAAAGATATATTTGCAGCCTCTGATTTAGACCTCGGTACAAGCGATGTGACGCAACATACGATACACTAACAGATGATACCCCAATAACATTACGGCCATATCGATTGGCAGAAGCTCAAAAATCAGTAGCAGAAAAAGAAGTTCAAAAGATGTTAGACGCAGGAGTAATCGAACCAAGTTGCTCGCCATGGCAATTCCCAGTGGTCATGGTAAAGAAAAAGGACGGAACACAACGATTCTGCATAGATTATCGACGACTCAATGCAGTAACGAAACGGGATACATACCCGTTACCAGACATAAATGAGATGTTACAAACGTTACACAAAGCAGCTTATTTTACATCGCTAGATTTAAAGAGTGGTTATTGGCAAATAAAAGTCGAAGAGGAAGACAGAGAGAAAACTGCTTTTACAATCGGAAAAGATCTATACCAATTCAAGAAAATGCCTTTTGGACTAACTAACGCACCAGCTTCATTCCAGAGATGTATGAACTTTGTAACTCACGGCATCAAACAATGTATGGTATATATTGATGATTTATTGATTTATTCTAGCACCTTCGAGCAACATCTAAAAGACATCCGAAATGTATTCGTTCGATTGAGACAATGGAAGTTAAAATTGAAACCATCCAAATGCGATTGGGCAAAGGAAAAAGTCACCTTCTTAGGACATATTGTGTCGGCAAAAGGCAAAGAACCAGACCCAAGAAACATCGAAAAGATAAAGAATTGCCCTGTACCAAAAACAGTCACGCAGGTGCAAGAATTCTTAGGCCTATGTGGATATTATCGAAAGTTCATCAAGAGTTATGCAACTATTGCGAAACCAATACAAGAATTAACCAAAAAAGATACCCCGTTTATATGGGAAAAGGAACAACAAACTGCCTTCGAAACACTCAGAGACAAACTAATATCAGCACCAATACTCGTACACCCAGATTTTAAGAAACCGTTTTTGTTAGCGACAGACGCAAGCGGATATGCATCTGGAGCAGTCCTAGGGCAATGGGACGACGAGAAAAGAGAACGAGTCATTGGATATTACAGTCGAACATTCAAGAAACATGAAAAGAACTACTCTGTGACTGAACGAGAAGCATTAGCAATAATTCAAGCTATTAAACATTTCAAATATTTATTATGGGGTCACGAGATATACATCACTACAGACCACCAACCATTAGTATGGTTGGGCCAACACAAAGAAGCCTCTAGTAGATTAATGAGATGGGCAATGCAGTTGCAAGAATACTCACCGTATATCAAATTCAAATCAGGAAAGGCCAACACTAACGCAGATTGTATGTCAAGATTTGTATTCGAAGAACTGATGGATCATGATGTGAGACGAATATGCATGATAATCGCAGAAGACATCGACTTCACAAAACTGAGAAACGAACAGAAAGAAGACGAGGAGTTAAAAACAATAATCGAATTTATGGAAACTAATGATATGAAAATCTTCGACAATAACAGTAAATTAAGAGAGCATATGGAGAAACACAAACATCGATATACAATAGAAAAGGGATGGTTATTATTAATGGATGGCGAGAAACGACTCATGTGTTTACCAGAGAGTAGACGAAAAGAAGTACTAATGCAATATCATGATGGAAAACTTGGAGGACACATGTCAGCAAAAAAGACGGAAGCAAGATTGCGCCAAAAATATTATTGGCCAAATATCGGAGAAGATGTAAAAGGATGGATAAAGAATTGTCTGATATGTGCAACCAGAAAAAGCACAGGAAGTAAATTGAAAGCACCGTTAAAGCCAATGCCAATTCCACCAGAACCTATGACGATGATCGCAATGGATGTAGTAGGACCATTACCAGAAACCAACGATGGAAATATTTATATATTGGTAGTAACAGATTATTTATCAAAATTTCCGGAAGCATTCGCAATACCAGATCAAAAAGCCAGAACAATAGCGAGAATCCTAGTAGAAGAAATATGCTGTAGATATGGAACACCCAAACAGATCCTGACTGATCAAGGAACCAACTTCATGAGCGAAATCATAGAGGAAGTAACAAATTACTTCAGAATTGCGAAATTGAGAACATCACCATACCATCCACAAACAAATGGTCAAACCGAACGATTTAACGGCATATTAATAGAAATGATGTCAAATTATGTAAGCAGACACCAAAAAGATTGGGATAGATATATAAACTTATGCCTTATGGCCTATAGAATGTCGATACATTCAGCTACAAAAATGAGTCCATTCAAATTAATGTACGGCAGAGAATGCAACATGCCGATAGACTTGGAATATCAACCGCCGATATCACAGTATATGGAAATTGATGATTATGTAACAGGATTCAAAGAGCGGATGCAAGAGATCTGGAAAACAGCAGGTATGAATATTAGATTTAATCAAGAGAGCTATAAAGAACTACATGATAAAAAGCGAGACGTACGCGAGCATAACTTTCAGGTCGGAGACTGGGTAATAATCGCAACACCAGAAATCATCCCAGGAGTAGCCAGAAAATTACAAAGAAGTGGTAAAGACCTTAATCTCTCTCT